>JAFMOD010000809.1:1116916-1136932 GCA_019802435.1 Corydoras maculifer | reverse complement strand
TGGATTGGCGCGCTGTCCTGGGTCTATCTGCCCAGCGCCCGAGACGTTCTCCCCTGGATGGGCATGGGGAACCCCACCGCGACCCTAATAGAGGATAAGCGGGAGATAATGAATGAATGAATATATATATATATACACATTTATTTTTTGAATAATATTGTGTTTTTTTGCTTCAGTTCAAACACTTGCAGGGTGATAGTTTCAGTAAAAAGCCCTATATGCTGTTATATGCCCAGTAACTCAGAATAGAACTTGTGCAGGCACTGATGTTGGTTAAAAAATGCCTGGCTTACAATCTTTGTCCTGGTTCATTCAAAGGGTTTTCAATGGAGTTGAGAGCACTGCTCTGTGCAAGCCAGTGTTTTTACACTCAAGACTTTGTATTTTGCAATATTGCATTGGGACAATGCAATGCTGAAAGAATAAATGGCCTTCTTTTACAAAAAAGAAGAATATTTCTTAAAAGAATAAGAAAAGTTGCTAGATGTTTTTTCACATTTGGCAAGAAGATAAGATGAAACACCCAAATTTTGTGATTAAAAGGTACGTCCCAATATTTCTTTTTTATAAAGTGTGCCCTACACAAGTTGACAGACAAACAGCTTAAATATTAAATTGTGCCATAATTAAAAATAAATAAATAAATATAAAAATATAAATTTTGCCTTACTCTTTTCCTCCCCCAGATCTAGACCTTTTTTTTTTAGATTTCAATTGAAGTATAAGAGTTGTTGAAGAATGACACAAGCTTACTCAGGTCTGTAAACAGGAAGCCAGTAGACAAGACGTCCACCCAGGACCAAGTGACAAGATGCAAAAGTTAGGAGATCAGAAAATATGTCGCTTAGATGATATGCCATTGAAACAGGGACATGCGTCTCTCCAGAACTGCAAAACAGCAGAAATGAAAGAATATGAAAAACATCACATGAAAAACTTTTACGAACATCATAAACAGGTCACACCAGAGAAAGAAATAAAGATGCAGGAGAGAAAGAAAACACAGTGATTAATTCATTAAAGCACATTTATTGTGTGATACATGGAATGTTGGAACATGTTTTAATGGAAAATTACTATTTATTTATAAAATATAACAACCTGAAATAATATATAAATATGGCCTGTAATGGAACACTGAAAACTATGTTAACCAACAAGATGAATTTGTAAAAATGGCTTAAAAGGGAAACAATAACAAGACTGAAAGAGTGGATGGCAGAACATTTGTTCATTATGAAATGGTAACATTTAAACAACTGTGTGACATTAAGTAACTTAAAGTAAAGTCAAAGTTCTGACAGACCGGAGGTGGTACACCGAAACCGACACCCAAACCAAGATCAACCAAGTCATCAGTCCCCTGCAAAATTGTTGGAAGATGGTGGTTGCAGCGGTGACCAGAATGGTGGAAAAGCGCTATAGGATCATTCTTATGATCATTCTTATTCTATATGACAGTCTGTGTCATAGGAGGGAGTCACCAACCAAAATACCACCTGGTCAGACCTGTGAAAGATCCCACAGGCAAGGCTCACCTTCCCCATCCTCTCAACTTTTGGCATGCTTGCATGTCCACAGAACCTTCACCAGTGGTTTGAAAGTGAAAAGTGCTGCACTCTCTGCAGTACCAAAAATAAACACTCCCAAGGACCTTACAGATGGCATCACAATTGGGTCCTGAGAAAGATTGCCGAGGTGCTAGAGCACCGTCAACAGGGCAGCAAAGTGCTGCCACCAGCATGGAACTACAACCAAATCGGCTTTGTCTTGGAAACTGGAAAAGGAGTGGGACATGAGAGCCGACCTTGACAGGCAGCTCCGTTTCCTGGTCAAGATCACTGCTACTTCGCTGCACCCTGATATAATGATATGGACCACCAAGACAAAATTTCTGGTTCTTATTGAGCTCACAATACAATCAGAGGAGTGGATGAAGACTGCCTACAAATGCAAGAAGGCCAAGCAGATGTTTAACCTCCTGTATGTTAAATTAATTCAAGACTAGAAAGACTGGCTAGAAAACATGAATCCTACTACACAACTGTGTGATGTGTTTTGTGCATATGGCCAAACAGATGGTTAAACAAAAAGGTTTCAAACAGGTGCTGAACTGTGACACTTGGTGACCCTGAGGCTTGACGCAATATATACACTAAGATTTCTTGCAGTCATACCAAGCTTAAAGAGATATGGATTAAAATGTCACAAGCAAAAGATAATAATGCATTCACAAATCATTGTTTATATGCTTAAATAAAGTATTTAAAGTATTCAAGCATTGGATATTATGTAATTTTAATTTCTTTATTATAATTTTTTTTTTATTATGTAACTTTTTAATTTCTTGAATTTTGCAAAGCTACAGTGGGGCTACTCAGGAGTGTGGCTACTCCAGGCACATCATAAACTCTAAGCTATAAAGACTGTGTTCAGTCATTATTTTATGTGATATATACTTGGAAAATGAACTTGGCATTGTTGTAGGCCACTTGGCGAGGATAATTTATAATAATATGTTTTATAATATTTTTTAGTTAAAATAAAACTACAACACTGCTAAACTAAAACACTTTCACTGCATCAGTGTCACTGCAGAACTAACAATACAGAAATAAGTCATATGAAGTTTCATCTTTAAATTATGCCATTCTATATAATAATTATCTATAAATTGTTTTATGTATTTCAAATGTATTTCACCACACAACAGAAAAAAGTATGGCTTATGCTGGTGGTAAGAAAGGCAATGATCAAATAAGGGCATGACTTACAAGGCCTCAGGAAGGTTTGTGATCTCCTTGTGGGAACCTGTCCTCCTTGTTGACTCACGAATGCCATAAGGTGCTGTAAAATCACCAAAATAGACAGGACTTAGAAGCAAAACAGCAAAGTACCTCTGTGCATGAGAAAGACAGAATATAAATGCTGCAGTCACAAACAATGTGCGATCCATTCATTTATTAATTCATTATCTCCCGCTTTATCCTCTATTAGGGTCGCGGTGGGGTTCCCCATGCCCATCCAGGGGAGAACGTCTCGGGCGCTGGGCAGATAGACCCTGGACAGGGTGCCAATCCATCGCTGGGCACACACTCACTCACACACATTCTACATGGGGCAATTTTGGAGAACTCAATTAACTTGATCCATGTTTTTGAACTGTGGGAGGAAACCGGAGAACCCGGAGGAAACCCACACGGACTTGGGGAGAACATAGAAACTCCACCCAGATGGGGATTCGAACCGGGAATCCCTAGCGCTGAGAGGCGAACATGCTAACCACTAAGCCACCGTGCCGCCCCACAGTACAGATCCCAAATATTTTAAATAATTTTGAGTGAAAAATCAATGTAATTGAAAAGTTATCAAAACAAAACTTGACTCTATTCACCTTTGATTCAACAATAAACAAAACAGGATTACTTCTTGAGATATAGCAAGAAAGTAAAAAAATCAATTATGCCAGCAAGTGGAATTCTGGCTGACAGTAATTCTTAGATATCAGGAAAGCACAATTTAACTTATTGCAGATGTTCATATGTATAATCAAAGAACTGGGGCTGGGGATGTAAATAATTAAAAAAAAAATTGTCAGCCAAAACACTACATGCGGTTGCATTGACATTTAAGTTGCATTAAATTACTTTTTAGTGTTTCGATTAATACTAACTGAAGGAACTCTAGTTTTTGGTTTCCCTATTTGACCTTCATATTAGGTTGATATTGGGCAGATATCATTGCAAGCTGAAAAAAATTGGTAACACATACTTTTATAGATTGATTTTTTCAGCTTTTACTATTAAGATTTTTTTTATAAATTGTTTTTTTGTAACTATTTTGTACTACTGAGTGCAGCACTGCTCCTTTTTCTGCTGCCAACACTGTGAATTATGCCATGGAGGGATTAAAAAGCTGTATCTTTTATTATCTTATCTAGGAGTAATTGTTTCACAATGAATGCTTCCACATAATTTTAAAACATGGCACTACGGGTAGCCAACTCATGGCTTCTCAGTTACATGTTGTATTTAAATCTTTGACCAGAAGGTTGGAAGGGCTCAGAAGGTTAGAAGGGCTCACAAAGTAAACCCTGTAGTGTATTATTAAAAGCATTTCTACCACACTATATGTTATTAAAGCAACAAAGTGGGATCAACTTTACATAACAGGGTTCATAAAAAAAATAATTTGGGTTTTAAAAAACTGCAAGCAGCAAAGCAAGATGCAGAAAAAAAGAAAATGTTGATGACAGTTATGCATCTCATGTCAAACAAATCATTTGAAACATGAAACATACGGTCTGTGATAATGGCATCAAACTGAACTCCTTTTCTCCACACTGGCTTAGAGGCATCAGAAACCAGGACATCTAAGTAAAGGTGCTCTCTGCCATACTGCCGCAGATTTGCACGAATATTTTCATCTGGACCGCGCCATTTCTGATTCTTCCTGCTAGCTTTGCCTGCATCAAGAAAAATGAAAAATAGTTGCACTACGCAAAACATGTATTAGTAAAAGCTTGGACATTTGAGAAAAGCAGCTAAATATTTTGAAATAACAGTATTATATCCCAAATAATAAAAAAATAGAAGCAAATAAATATATCGTCATTTACTTTGACTGGTTTACTTCATGCCATCACATGTTAAGCGAGCACTATTCCTTAGTGCTGGACTAACATTAATAAAATATTACCTCCTGCATTATTAGCTATACACTTACAGATAAACATGGGGTGTATGTTCTCCATTAATTAATGTATGTTGTTTAAACTACCTTGTTTAGCATTGCACACATTGCTTTTAATATCACAGGCCTTAATGTCAAAGTATTTGCAGACTACACCAATTTTATATATTTACTTACCTACACCATGGATGGTATTGTAGTCAATATCTGTACCACATACATAAGCTCCAAAATGAGAGCATGCCACCAGCAGGCTCCCTACAAGAGATAAGGAAAAAAAAAAAAAAAAAAAAGAAAATTGGAGTAAAAAAGAAAGAATGAGGTTGAGGTCAACATGAGGTTCAAAATGCAAAGCTCTTAAAGGAAATAATTAGCACTTCTTTTTCTATTACTTTCATAGATACAAGAACAGCTAGATCTTAAACAGAATCCTAATATGTATTCCACAAAAGCTGGTAGGTATTAGCACATATGGCCCACAGATCTCACACCTCTAAGTGCACAAGTATCAAATGCACACAAGGCTCCATCTGGAAAAGCCAGTGGTTGATTGCATTGTGAGACTTTATACAGCAAAGTGGTGCCATCACTAGAACCAGAAAATGGGCCCTTTTAGAACCAGTACCTGAAGAATCTACTTTTACTCTGAGATAGTGTTAACAACATTGTTTGCTGATTATCCAGTTGCTTAAATATAGAGCACCTCAAAATCAAATGTTGCCATAAAATTTTATATTGCTAGTCCATCTTATTGTTATGTTTTAAGTGTAAATAAAAGTTCAAGCTACGATGCATTGTGGCAGCAATTATACTGTTCCTGCATTTTTTAAACCTTAGCACCACAGAAGCTATTTGCTTTGAATTAATGGCTAAGTGATTTGATAAACGTACTATTTAAACATTTTGTATAGATTATACTTTTACTTATTTACAATAAAGAAATAACAAAAAATGTCATTTAAATGAGTTAACCAAATGTTTCAGACAGTATTCTGCAAACAAAAAC
The DNA here is from genome assembly GCA_019802435.1 of Corydoras maculifer. Classification (NCBI taxonomy): domain Eukaryota; kingdom Metazoa; phylum Chordata; class Actinopteri; order Siluriformes; family Callichthyidae; genus Corydoras; species Corydoras maculifer. The sequence goes on along the minus strand of JAFMOD010000809.1, from coordinate 1,131,234 downwards.
ATTTATTAAGTACAAAATGCAATTATTTTTTTAATAATACTTTGCACTGTAGCACCTGGAACTCGAAAACATTTTCATATGGCCTTATAGCCCTTTCCTGAATTGTGAGTGGCCACAATGCACATCCACAGGTCCTTAGTGAGCTTCTTTGTCTTAGCCATGACTGTCCACAAACCAACTGCAGAGAGCTGCTGTTTTTCACCTGTTAATTAGATTAAAACAGCTGTTTCCAATGAATCAGGGTAATTAGGATGCTTTAAAACAGCTTGGACTATTTGGAATGGTTTTGGCAAAAAGCCTACCAGCAGAACTAAACTCAACAACCCTAAAATATATGAGGTGAGCCCAAGTGCTTATTTACTCAAAACATTGCTGTGAATTAATCATATATTCTTGCTGGGGGCTTTTAGTGACTATTGGGTGCACTATGCACCTTGGTGATGGACTTGTAAACTTGTTTGTTGATAATTTTGATTGTTGTTATTTTTCCACAATTTGGGTTCTAATATCCTCAGTTCTCTGTTCCATTCTTAGTGTAACACACAGAGACACACAATGCAAAGATTGGGGGGTTTAAAGGCTTTTAATTCAGTAAAGCAGCTTTGTGACACTGTACTGTTGTAAATAGTGCTATATAAGTAAATTACTTAAACTGTGTGTGCATATATATATATATATATATATATATATATATATATATATATATATATATATATATATATATATATATATATACATACACACACACACATACAGTTGCAATCAGAAATATTCAACCCCTCACCTCACCAGACAATAAATGACAAAAAAATTAAACAACAAACAGTATTTATTAATACATATTTGAGTTATTTTGACAACAGAAGTTAACTTAACCTCGAAGTTCAGATGAAAAATGTAACTCTTTGTACACATGTGCATGTGCACTATTATTCATCCCCCTGCTTTATAACTTTGTGGAGCATCTTTTAGCTTTTATAACTGCCAACAAACGTTTTTGGTAAGTACTAACAAGCTTCTTACACCTCTCAATTGGAATCTTGGCCCATTCTAAACATGCAAAAGCCTCCAGTTCAGTGATGTTTGATGGCTTCCGTGTTGCAACTGCCTTCTTTAAATCCAACCAAAGATTTTCAATCGGGTTTAGATTTGGGGACTGAGAAGGCCACTCCAGGACATTCCAGGATCTTTTTCTCAACCAAGCTTTGGTTGATTTGGAGGTGTGCTTGGGATCATTGTGTTGCTGGAAGGTCCAATGATTGCCGGTTAATTTGTCAACAGATGGCATCACGTTCCTCTTTAAAATGGCCTGGTATTTCTGAGAATCTATGATGCCAGGTACACAATCAAGATTTCCTGCTGCAGAAAAACAGCCCCACATCATCAATGACCCACCTCCATGCTTGACTGTGGGGATGGTAGTCTTCTGGTAATAAGCCTGGCCTTTCGCACGCCAGACATATTGTTGGTCCATATGTCCAAACAGTTCCAGTTTGGTTTCATCAGTCCATTGAACAGTCTCCAAAAACTCTGTAGCCTTATTATTTGTAGCCTTATATATAGCCAAATTCCTCCTGGCATATTCTAGTTGACTTTTGATGTTCCTTGTTGTGAAGAGTGAAGTGCGTCTTGGAGTCCGGCCATGAAGTCCTCTATTATTCAGTGCACGCCTTATAGTTGCTACTGAAGCACTTCATCAGCCTTCATCCTGTAGGTGTCTTGCACTCACACAGGGGTTTTTCTTAGTTGTCCTGACTATGTTGCTAAGGGCCTTTGAAATTTTGGGCTTTCTTCCATGGCCAGGCAGGTTTGCAGCTGTTCCATAAGTTTTAACCTTCCTTATAATGTTTCCAATGGTGTCTCTTGGGATGTCATATTTTTTGGAAATGTTTTTATACCCAAGGCCCTTCAGGTGTGATGAAATAATCTCCTCTCTCAGCTTTTGTGGAAGCTCCTTTGTCTTTCCCATGATTGCAATTCACCTTGAGTTCCTTCATGGGTGGGGTTTATATATGCATTACAGCTGATGCTAATTAAGGATCATTATTTAGTTCTCAAAGGCTTAGTTATGTTTCAACTCCACTTTAGTCCATAAAACCTGTCAGAAAGCTTTAAAAACAACAATATTATATAGGGGTTGAATAATTGTGACATGGCTATCTTAACAAAATATACTGTTACATACAAATACTATATCATGCATTTTCTGTTCTGATTTTATTTATCACTCAACTCATAAATAAGTCACCCAAAGCAGAATCTTGCTATTTGAACTTATATTGATAAATCCTTAAAATATTTGGGGGGTTGAATATTTCTGATTGCAACTGTATGTATGTATGTATGTATATATATATATCTATATATCTATATATATATACAGAGAGAGAGAGAGAGAGAGAGAGAGAGAGAGAGAGAGAGAGAGAGAGAGAGAGAGAGAGAGAGAGAGAGAAAATCCGGAAAGTATTTACAGCGCTTCACTTTTTCCACATTTTCTTATGTTACAGCCTTATTCCAAATTGTATTACATTAAGCTCTTTCCTCAAAATTCTACAAAAAATACCCCATTATGACCATGTAAAAAAAGTTTTTTGGCAGTTTTGAAAATGTATTATAAATAAAAAAACTAAGAAATCACATTTACATAAGTATTCATAGCCTTCGCCATGAAGCTCAAAATTGAAAATCTACAGCTTAAGTGGAGTCCACCTGTGGTAAATCCAGTTGATTGGACATGATTTGGAAAGGCACACACCTATCTATATAAGGTCCCACAGTTGACTGCATGTCAGAGGGCAAACACGAAGCATGAAGTCAAAGGAATTGTCCGTAGACCTCCGAGACAAAATTGTCTCGAGGCACTAATCTGGGGAAGGATAAAGAAATATTTCTGCTGCTTTGAAGGTCCCAATGAGCACAGTGGCCTCCATCATTCGTAAATGGAAGATGTTTGGAACCACCAGGACTCTTCCAAGAGCTGGCCGGCCGTCTAAATTGAGCGATCGGGGGAGAAGGGCCTTGGTCAGGGAGGTGACCAAGAACCCGATGATTACTCTGTCAGAGCTCCAGCGTTCCTCCGTGGAGAGAGGAGAACCTTGCAGAGGGACAACCATCTCTGCAGCAATCCACCAATCAGGCCTATATGGTAGAGTGGCCAGGCAAAAGCCACTACTTAGTAAACGGCACAAGGCAGCCCGTTTGAAATTTGCCAAAAGGCACCTGAAGGACTCTCAGACCATGAGAAACAAAATTCTCTGGTCTGATGAGACTAAGATTAAACTATTTGGTGTGAATGCCAGGCGTCATGTTTGGAGGAAACCAGGCACTGCTCATCATGAGGCCAATACCATCCCTACAGTCAAGCATGGTTGTGGCAGCATCATGCTATGGGGATGTTTTTCAGCAGGAGGAACTGGCAGACTAGTCAGGATAGAGGGAAAGATGAATGCAGCAATGTACAGAGACATCCTGGATGAAAACTTGCTCCAGAGCGCTCTTGACCTCAGGTTGGGGCGACGGTTCATTTTTTCAGCAGGACAATGACCCGAAGCACACAGCCAAGATCTCAAAGGAGTGGCTTCAGGACCACTCTGTGAATGTTCTGGAGTGGCCTAGCCAGAGCCCAGACTTGAATCTGATTGAACATCTCTGGAGAGATCTGAAAATAGCTGTGCACAGACGTCTCCCATCCAACCTGATGGAGCTTCAAAGGTACTGCAAAGAAGAATGGGCAAAACTGCCTAAAGATAGGTGTGCTAAGCTTGTGGCATCATATTCAAAGAGACTTGAGGCTGTAGTTGCTGCCAAAGGTGGTTCTACAAAGTATTAAGCAAAGGCTGTGAATACTTATGTAAATATGATTTTTTAGTTTTTTAATTTTAATAAATTTTCAAAACTCTCAAGAAAACTTTTTTCACATCATAATGGGGTATTTTGTGCAGAATTTTGAGGAAAGAGATTAATTTAATACAATTTGAAATAAGGCTGTAACGTAAGAAAATGTGGAAAAAGTGAAGCGCTGTGAATACTTTCCAGATGCACTGTGTATATATAGTAATAATATGAGATATACATAAAATATGTCATATATAAAAATAAAAGAAATAATATCAGATGTCAGTGTTTTATATTTTCAAAATGAAATTAAAATTGGAACACATGCTACTAAAACTACTTATCTACTTGCGATATGGAGATGCATGCCCCGTTAAAATTATGTTTGCCTAGCATCAAAAAGTATTAGGGGAATTGGAACCAGACATCTCAATTTCTTTAAACATTAGTAAGATACTTTAGAAGTATCTTAAAAAGTTTAAAGGTCGTCAATTATAATAGAGGTGAATTTTATTGACGATGTATTTTAGGTAATGCTTTTTGCAAAAATATAATATAATATACAGAGTAGCCAAGAGTATTTACGCCCTACCTGTTCCAACAAAAGGATCATAAACCAGATCATGTGCCTTTACTTTAGCATGGTTGGTCATTATGAAAGAAAGTCCTGCATCCATGCTTGTGTTCCCAATGAAGTGCCGCTTCTTCACACTGTGAGATCGAATTAGTTCTCTTTGACCATCTACAATCTGAAAGGCAGTTAATACAAATGTTAATTATTATTGACTGTAATGGGGTGGCACAGAGGCATAGTGATTAGCTCATCTGCGGGGGATCTAGATTTGAATCCCGATCTGTGTGGAGTTTCCATGTCATCCCCATGCCTGCGTAGGTTTTCGTAAGGTAAGGTGCGTAGGTTAAAAAAAAAAAAAAAGATTCAAGGTGCATTGGTTGGTCTGAATTGCCCCTATTTAAATTGTCCCTAAATAGTGTGTGAGTTATTGAGTGCCCAGCGATGGATTGGCATCCTGTCCTGTGTGCATCTGCCCAGTGCCCGAAATGTTGTCCCCTGGATGGGCTTGGAAAGCCCCCACCCCTCATAATGAGATGAGATGAATGTACCCAAACATGTCAAGATAATGAACAAAATGAATATGTGCCTGTATTATAGAGCAGATTATGTATGAAGAGAGAAGATAAATAAATCAAAAGAAGGATATTATTAAATACTTCATAAATGCAGTATAAAACAAATTGTAACCATCTCATAATATAAAGTGATAAAGTTACTAGACTCTTGACAAAAAATAAAAGTTTATTTAAAAAAGCAAAAAGTAAAACTCGCAAGGTTAAAGTTGTAAAGCAACCAACCTTAGTTATTCCAGATTTGGGAGTCGGCAATTGTAATGTGTAAATGCTATGAATGTAAATGTAATGAAACATTTTAAGCCCCAGATATACTTTTTTATAGCATCAACTACAGTACAGTACATTTTAGTGCAGTTTTTTTTTTTTTTTTGGAGCAGTGCACTGACTGAAGGTAGATGATCAAAATGACTACAGGCACAATTGCGGATGATGTTAGAGCTCCCCCTTGTGCCAATTCCTTCAAAGGCTGTCGTTAGTGGTTGCTTTTTTTTATTTTATTTTTTTTTTTACCAAAGCTGGATGTAAAATGAAAATATGAAAATACCTTCATTACTCATTTAAACATTTTTACAGTAGATAACTTGTTTTAGGTGAGCAGGTCTGAACACATCCAAAGCAACTTACAAATATCCCAACTTTGTTGGTATCAGAACACAAGGTTGGCACACCCCTTGAGCAAGGGTCTTGCTAAAGGATCCACATTGGTGACTTCAGTGGACCTGGGATTTGAACCCACAACCTTCTGATTGATAGCCCACCAATCTAACCACTGAGCAAGGTCTCAAGCTTGTGTTTGGCCTCTCAAATGTGGAACATCCACATTTGAAATCCTTTGAACCTTTAACTGCTAAAGCAATTTGAAGTGTAAGAGATTGATTGGGCTAAAAGCTGTTCTTTTTTAGTAAAGTTTGCTTTGAATCCTTGTAAAGGTAATCCAATGATGACAAACTATTTTCTACTAGAAAACAAAAACATTCCTTATGTAATCAAATTTAGGCTTTTAAAAATGGCAAACTTACCCATCGTCCAAAGTACATGTACAATGGCTCATTTGNGAACCTTTAACTGCTAAAGCAATTTGAAGTGTAAGAGATTGATTGGGCTAAAAGCTGTTCTTTTTTAGTAAAGTTTGCTTTGAATCCTTGTAAAGGTAATCCAATGATGACAAACTATTTTCTACTAGAAAACAAAAACATTCCTTATGTAATCAAATTTAGGCTTTTAAAAATGGCAAACTTACCCATCGTCCAAAGTACATGTACAATGGCTCATTTGGAATGTCATTAGGATTCAATCCATAGTCTTCTAATAAACAAAAAATATTACTGGGATCCTTCAGATTGACTTTTCCTTTAAAAGGTAGGAAGCCAAGAGCCTGTGGAATGACAGTTCATGAATTACAAAACGAAATTAAATGCAATTAATTCTAATGTTTTAAGACCAATTTATTTATTAATTTATTAAGGGGGTTGACTGAAACTAAATGCAGCAACACCTGTTGCACTGCTACACACACAAATGCACCATTTTTTGAATGGTGACAGGTATGAGAATAAATTTCAGTGAAAAATCAATAAAAGGTAAACAAAATTCAACTTAAATTTAAAACATGCTATCAACAACCAGTAACTTGGTTTTAAAAATGCAGATTTTGTAATGTACAGTATGTAGAAGAGATATACGTAGATGAAATGTAAATAAATAGTTTTATGTGTATTATTTGGCAAGCAAAAAATATACCATCATACTTACATCTATTTTGTCTATTCTGTCTTTTAACAAAAGTGTCTTATTGAAGGTATGAACATTAATCTTGTAAGATAAATCTTTTTGAAGAAATGGGGCCTGTTTGCACAAAACAGATTGGATTAGAAAGTATTTAGGATAAATCACCAAATGTTTATGTTAGGTTAAGTAAAACACACCATGCTGTCTGAGGGATATGCCAGAAGTGAAGACTTCAGCTCTGAAGCTGTCCTTCCATGACCCCAAAGCTCAAATGCAGACCTACAAAACAACGCTGCATGTGTAAAAACAAACTAAATAATAATTTTAAAAGCTAATATTTTATGCGTAACAATTCTTTAAAAACTAATAATATTATGTAGCATTTAAAATGTCTATAGAAAACTGATATATAAAAGTCAATGTGGAGCTTTGCCACACTAACATCTCTTGAGATATTTTAACATAGATAAACCCAAACATTCAATGAATAATTTCTAAGCATTTATATTGTTTAACAAAAGTTTATGCGATTTCAAGAGCACCCAGAACAACCAGTTTCTTCATGGATCTTCTTAAGAACTTAATGTAACATTTTTGTTAGGAACACAAATGTTTCCAATAAAACATCATTAAACTTAATGATTCACAGATTTTTATCTAACACAAATGATCAAAGCATGTATGTTTCTACTCAACTTGGATGTCCTCATGCTTGTTTACTAGTAATCTGTAATTATTCTGAAAATCTGGAAAGCAATAATGAGTTAGTAATTCTGCCCAGTGTCACTCACACCTACTTGGCACAAATCGTTCGAGCCATAACCATCCTGACATCATCTTCTGAAAGTCCATGTAGGTGCCAAAATGGGGACTGCATAAAAATAAATAAATAATAATTTTAAAAGCACACATTGGCTTGTTAGAAAAACATCTGTAAAAACACAAAATATGCCACTAAGACTTTAATACAATCATGACTACATGTGATTAATACTTGTGTTTGTTAATAAACTACTTTGTTGTTACTACAAACAAATAGGTAATATGATAAATATTATTTTATCAAATAAATAAGTTTTATTTGTTCTGACTGATGCCGTAACATTTTCTTTAATAGAAAGGTTGAAAATAATATAATGACTATTAATAACCAAAATAACTATTAATAACTAAATAACTAATGCTGAGCTAGCACAAAACTTAAGAAATCATTATAGGAATATTTTTCTAAGTCAAGAGAAAATCATTAAAATCAATATTTTCAAGGATGGTTCACCTCCCTAGGATGAAATCTTGACTGATCTATAAAGAACACAACTTGGAAAAACCTCTTTTATTAAAGAAGCATTCTGAACTTGCAAGTCTTTTTGGGAAACTTTGTGAATTTTTTTTTAACTACCACAATTTAACTTTAAATCAAGCTTTACACAGAATAAAAATATCACATATGTTCAAAGATATTAACAACAAACACCAAAAAAAATTGTCTTGTTATAAAAATATTTTTTTGTATGTGAAATCACCACACTGGTGACCAGTCATAAGATCTCAATTATAAAAATCTCAATTCATCCTAAAGTTGTAGAAAATGCCTGATGTAAGTGCTCTGTTTAGGTTAGAGGTTAGGTTAGAGACTTTGAACTGAATCCATTGTGTTTTTTTTTAACCTTTACTATGAATGCTCTTGTAATGAATCATTCTATATATATATATTTATATATATATATATATATATATATATATATATATATATATATATATATATATATATATATAAACTTTTGTACTATTTTTAATTTGAAATACAATTTTTAACATAAATATCTTAAAATAGTTTATTATAATTCTAAATGTGTAGGAATAAGTCAATCACACTATCGGGATAAATCTATATGTGTGAACACCTTGACCTAAAGATGTCTTCTACTTCTAAATGTGTACCACATGTGCTATTTTAAAATTTTATTTTACTAAATTTCAAAACATCATAAACATATAAATCTTACATTTACATATTTCCTGTACATTCCTGTAAATCTTACATTTACATATTTCCTGTACATTCCATGATAATTTGCATTTTGTATTATATAAAAAACTCGTAGACTAGGTATGGAAAATGTGGCTACTTTAACATTTAAAATCGACAAATACAGTAGTAAATATAAAGCAGAATTAAGATACCTATTGTCCTATAGACCTAAAATAATAATAATATCATGAAGTTGTGTCAACTGAAACCACAGAATACAAATCTACATTTTTATCTATGTACTTATGAAAGATTGGAAACATTTCATGTAAAAACAAATTGAAGTTAATTATCTAAGTGGCTTATCCCGACAATTGTTGATTGGTTTATGAAACCTGTTTAATTGAAGTTATAAGGATTGTGTGACATATGCACCCCATAATTACTGAAGACAAAAGATTATAGAAATACTGATCACAACAATTTTATACTTTGTTGTAAACAATCATAAACAATATTATTGCATCTCATCTTGTTTAAAGAAAAATCCATCCATCCATTATCTTCTGGGGGTGGGAGGGCTGGGAAGCTACACCCAGGACAGAACGCCAACATATTGCTGGGCACACACTCACTCAAACAGACAAACACACTCTATATGGGTTTTATTTTTGGATGGACCTTGATCTATGTTTTTAGACCGTGGGAGGAAACCGGAGAACCCGGAGGAAATCCACACGAACAAGGAAAATATGGAAACTCCACCCAGATTGGTATTCGAACCTGGAATCCCTAGTGCTGAGAAGAGAACGTTCTAACCGCTAGTGTTTCAACATTAACACGCTGAGTGTTTTTACCGTTTCGTTAAACGCTTCTGATGGAATGCATTGTCGACCCAGTATGGACAGCAAAGCCTTTATTTCCTGAAAGAAAAACAAATTAGCTGGCTATCATAATTTTACGATAAAAGTTTGAAGTATGATTTTTATATTTTATTTAATATACAACTATTATTTCAAGGAGCATTCTTTTAGAGCAACATTTGAATTTAATATGTTATCTTATCATTGGCTTTGACAAGTTAAAATAGTTGTCAAGAAGAGTAAGCATTTGATTTCATACCGGGAATCTGAATTCCACATTATCATGCGCTAAATGTAATAAATACTGTCGGCATGTTTTCCCGCAGTACAGCGCCATGTCTGTGTGTAGCTAAAAACACCGCTCGGTGTGTTTCTGACGACATACACAAGAGTTCCTAGTAAAATTACCAATTCGGCACGGCTATTCTGCACCCGATCGTCACGAGAATTGACGTCATAATTTTAAACGTGTGAAAAAGTCTACCACCTGACTTATGTTTTCAACTTATCAAACTTTTTGTCATCTGAATTTAATTTGTCATCTGCATCTAACCTATCCATTCAGTAACACAAACATATACAAGTGAAGTGAGTGAGTTGTAGAGTAATCAGTATGGGTGCATTGTCCATATATATATATATATATATATATATATATATATATATATATATATATATATATATATATATATATACACACACACACACAGTGGGGTGCGAAAGTTTGGGCAGCCTTGTTAATTTTCCTGATTTACCTTTATAAATAATTGGTTGTTTGGATAACAAATAAAAAAGCAGGTGCATAAATGTGGACACCAAAAATAAACAAACAACCTAAACTCAATATTTAGTAGATCCTCCTTTTGCAGAAATAGCAGCCTGTAAACACTTCCTATAGCTTCTAATGAGAGTCTGGATTGTGGCTGAAGGTATTTTAGACCATTCTTTACAAAACATCTCTAGTTCATTCAGGTTTGATGGTTTCTGAGCATGGACAGCTCTCTTTAAGTGACACCACAGATTTTCAATAATATTCAGGTCTGGGGACAGAGATGGCCATTCCAGAACATTGTACTTATTCCTGCATTAATGCCTTAGTCAATTTGGAACAGTGTTTAGGGTCGTTGTCTTGTTGGAAGAACCAGCCCTGGTGCAGCTTCAGCTTTCACTGATTCCTGGTCATCTCCAGAATCTGCTGAAATTCATTGGAATCCATGCGGCCCTCAACTTTAACAAGATTCCCAGTCCCTGAATTGGCCGCACAGCTCCACAGCATGATGGAACCTCCACCAAATTGTTCTGTAGGTAGTAAGTGTTTTTCTTGGAGTTCTGTGTTCTTTTTCCTCCATGGATAACGGCCCTTATTATGCCCAAATAACTCTATTTTAGTTTCATCAGTCCACAGCATCTTATACCAAAATGTAGCTGGCTTGTCCAAATGTGCTTTAGCATACCTCAAGCGGCTCTGTTTGTGATGTGGGCAGAGAAAATGCTTCCTCTGCATCACTCTCCCATACAGCATCTCCTTGTGTAAAGTGCACAGAATAGTTGAACGATGCACAGTGACTCCATCAGCAGCAAGATGATGTTGTAGGTCTTTGGTGCTGGTCTATGGGTTGACTCTGATTGTTTTCAACATTCTTCACTTCTCTTTATCTGAGATTTTTCTCTGCGACTTCGAGCCTTTACTTGACTTGAACTGTGCCTGTGATCTTCCATTTTCTCATAATGTTCTCACAGTGGAGACTGAAAGCTGAAATCTCTGAGCTAGCTTTTTGTATCCTTCCCCTAAAACATGACAGTGAACAATCTTTGTTTTTATGTCATCTGAAAGTTGTTTTGAGACTCCCATGCTGCGACTCTTCAGACAAGATGCAAAGAGGAGAAAAACTTACAATTGCCCCACTTAAATACCCTTCCACATAATTAAAGTCACCTGTGTATGGAGGTCAAGGGTCACTGACCTTACCACAATAATTGAGTTCCAATTATTTAAGGTTTTGAATGACAACAGTGCCCAAATTTATGCACCTGCCTAATTTTGTTTAACCGATTATTGCACACATTCTGTAAATCTAATTTATATAAAGGTAAATCAGGAAAATTAACAAGGCTGCCCAAATTTTCACATCCCACTATATATATATATATATATATATATATATATTATACATACACACACACCACTTGAGGCGGTGATAAGTACATTACTGTGTTACAGGTGCAGAAAGCATTGTGAGTAAAAGGATGATGGCAACAATAAATGTAAAATTCAACGTGGTGTGTATGTTGGTGTCGGGTTTCACACTCCAGTGGCATTTGCCTGAAAGTAAAAATATGGGAAAATATAGAAGAAGTTGCTGAGAAACACAATGGCAATGACCTGTCCTATGCAGCATTATCCAGCAAAAAATAAATATCAAGTCTACTGCTGCCCACTGCATGGGTGATCCATTGTGTTGCCAAATGTATTTAAAAAACATTACTTAATATTTACTTCAAGTTTTTCATTTAGTTCCTATGGCTTAGCCTTATAAAATCAAGCACTTATGCATTTGGACAATTTAATTGTAAGTTAAAGAGACGTACACAAATAAGAAACAAAAAAAATATTACAGTCATTTATTGGTTGGCAATAAAATGTTTGTAAATAAATTATGATAAAAATCAAGTTATTGAAATCAAAATCTTCTTCAATATTAAATATAATAAATATACAACTATATTACAAAAATATTTACAGACTCATTACAGCAACTTTGTAAAAAAAATATGTGAAAAGTTGTTTGCTCAATGAAAAACCAAATTAAATCATCTAAATTTTATAAAAAAAATAAAAATAAAAAACATTAAGACAAGAGCAACTAACAATGATGAATCTCTTAATGTTGTAAAAGATTTTTTTATCAGCCAATGATAGCTACTAATACAGACATATACATAACATTTCTTTTTCTTGGGTGTTGGTGTGGAGGGGTATGGCAGCTCATGACGAGCCACACCAAAAACAATTATTTACTGATTTATTTACTGAAATTATCCGGAGTAATACAATGAGTCTTGATCTGTTATAAGCCATTACTAACAGCAATGCTTCACACACATGCAAATAAATTAACCAGTCATGCAGTTTCAACATGCACAATGGCATATTTGGCAATACCAAATAATTAATACCAATAATACAATAAATAATACCAAATATCTGTACCATCTCATATCAACAGTCTTGTATGGTGGTGAAAGCATGTTATTTTACTTGATCTTGGAAAATTGAAGTAATGGAGATGCATTCTAGTTTATACAAGGATACTTTGCTTAGGCAGGGGAAAGTTAGGTTATGTTACAATTATGCATAATAAACATATGAATGACTAATGACTCTCAAGCAATCAGAATTTGTTCAAGGAATACACACTTTAGTCATGATACAAGCTTTTGTCTGGCATACAAAGACAGTTATCATGCACAGGTAACCTAAAATAAGTTACAGCCTTTAACGTTCAAACCCTGCAGCATCACTGTAGGTTATTGAAGTACATAGTAGATACACCTTAATGAATGGATGATAAAGGCAGCAAGACATGTATCATACTTCTGAGTTTAGTCTTAGTAGCAGCTGGTCAGCCTGTCAAAAAGCAACAAAATACAATATAATTGCAATGAAAACATGTACATGAGGCATTGCTCTACCTCCATGCTGTTTCACAAATACAGTGTGGCAAATGATTTTGTTCTTTATACAACTGAACGGAATAAGCTATACTCTGGATAAGTAGATCTGATTGTGCTTGCTAATCTGAGCTCTTGACTCTGAGCGAATGGATCTGGACCTCATATGTTTATTATTTTTCCCCCAACATAAGATGGTTTATCTTTACATTAATTAGTTACTAAAATACTTAATAAGTACAACATTTGGATGTACTTATATAGTGCTTTCTTGCATGTCTGAAACCCCTTTAGACACACAGCGATTGCACATAAAATACTGTTTGTTTATTTAGTGCTTTCATTTCTAATAGCAAGTTTCCAAAAAGAATATTTACCAACAACACAGTATGAGATATTTTAAGATGTTACTGATCCAGCCAGCCATCCATCCATCATCTTTCGCTTTATCCTATATTAGGGTTGCGGGAGGGTTCCCCATGCCCATCCAGGGGAGAACGTTTCGGGTGCTGGGCAGATACACCCAGGACAGGGCGCCAACCTATCGCTGGGCATGTTACTGATCCCATTGTTGTTAAAAAAAAATTCCTTGTTATTTAAAGGTTCGTTGTAGTAAAGCGGGTTCTGTTCAATGACAAAAACTTGTTTTTTTTAATAAAAAATATATTGTTAGATAGTAGAACTAACCATGATGCACTACATCAGAATTTCTCTTGTTTCTTTAATTGCATGCAAACTTCCACATATTCCCACATCTTTTCACCCCCACAGCTCTACGCTAATAAAGCATCACGAACTGGAAATATGATCATGTATACTCACAAAACTACTATTTATTATATTAAGTGCAGTAAAAAAAGAATTATTGTTTAAACTGACAACAACTGATTATTTAGTACAGTAAATTGATTTGATTATCTTTATTTCTGAAGCAATATAATCAGTAAATATAAAATTGTAAGAGAAATGGAAAGGAACACTTACTCACTTATTTTTTGCCTGAATAGTGATAAACAAAAATTACTTTATTCCACATAATTTAATTTAACATGATCCTGCTCCTTCTAAATTGGACAAACAGTCAGACAATGCAAGCATTA
>JAFMOD010000809.1:1088798-1115418 GCA_019802435.1 Corydoras maculifer | reverse complement strand
ACAACTGATTATTTAGTACAGTAAATTGATTTGATTATCTTTATTTCTGAAGCAATATAATCAGTAAATATAAAATTGTAAGAGAAATGGAAAGGAACACTTACTCACTTATTTTTTGCCTGAATAGTGATAAACAAAAATTACTTTATTCCACATAATTTAATTTAACATGATCCTGCTCCTTCTAAATTGGACAAACAGTCAGACAATGCAAGCATTAAACAAGCCTGTCTTGTATTTTTGTTTTAAATTTGGTACAATTGAGAAAAATACTGTTATGTTGTATCTTCAGACTATTCTCAAATGTTGAGAAGTATCTGAAAATCTAAAATCTGGGTTTACAACTGGAGTATAACTTAAATAGGGCTTCAGTGTGTTGAGGAGAAAGTAAGTTCAAAATAAGGCATCTATTTTTTAATAAGACTGTATCTTACAGTCATGGGAGAAACTTATGCCAGTGCTTATAGGGTGAAAGGTCCTAGAAAGGCTGCTTATTTATTACTGTTCTGATACATATACAGCTTTACACACAATAATAAACTTTTTTTTTGCCATGAGGTGGAAGCACTAACCCTTGACCACAGTGGCTTCCACAGATACATAATTATCTTGCCCAAAACTCATGTAAATGTAAGCTGGTGCTTGCTTGCTTGCTATGCTACAACAGAATAATCCATTTAGTTAGCAAGGTGGCTCACCGTATCACAAAGTAGCCTATGGACAGTGGACTTTTATCTTGTATATATTTTATCTTATACAAAACCAAAGCCAACTTTTTTGCAAACAAACATTCACTCTTTATGGAGCCCCAGACATAAATTAAAAAAAAAGAAAAGAAAAATAAATAAACAAATCCAATCATATTATTGTAACGTTCTATTCCAACACTTATCTATTTTAGGAAGGAAAAGAAAATAGGGATAACATAATAAACTCCATAATAAACTACTGATGTTAGGTTGCGTTTTGACGTTACATTCCAAAAAACAAGAATGAAATCTTTATTTGTATATAAATAAAGTTTGTTATTCATCTGTAGATCTGTCAAACAGCCATAAGTCAGAGAGCGCACATTCCAGTTTAAACACTAGCATTGTAACAGCGCTACATGTCTGGTTATTCTAAGATTATGTACCATATAACTTGTTTGCACTAGATAATAAGTCATGACCACAACATTTCATTTTTTTGTGTTACTCATTTTACTCATTACATTTTTTCTTACTTATGTTCCTTTAGGGAGGGCGGCACGGTGGCTTAGTGGTTAGCACGTTCGCCTCTCAGCGCTAGGGATTCCTGGTTCGAATCCCCATCTGGGTGGAGTTTCCATGTTCTCCCCGTGTCTGTGTGGGTTTCCTCCCACAGTTCAAAAACATGGATCAAGTTAATTGAATTCTCAAAATTGCCCCGTTTGGGGTGTGTCTGTGTGGGTGAGTGTGTGCCCAGCGATGGATTGGCGCCCTGTCCTGGGTCTGTCTGCCCGGCGCCCGGGACGTTCTCCCCTGGATGGGCATGGGGACCCCCACCGCGACCCTAATAGAGGATAAGCGGGAGATAATGAATGAATGAATGAATGTTCCTTTAGGGGCTCCGTAAATCTTTATGTAAATGTGTGTGTTTTTTTGTTTTTTGCTTGTTTGTTGTTTTTTTTTTTTTTTTTTTTTTTACTTTTACATTTGGTCAAATGTTTTTTTCCTAAGTGACTCACAAGTATCCCAAATTGATGGTTAGGCTCAGAACACAGGGTTCAACATAAAGCACCCCTCCAAGCAATGATGGATTAGGGTCTTGCTCAAGAATCCCCATTGGTAACTTCGGTTAACATTTAATGTCATAATGTACTGTTACATATTCAGTAAAAATAAGTATGTTACATACTCAGTATTTTATAAATATCAGCATATTTTAGAGTGAGTTTAACTTTTGTTAATTAAAAGAATAAAAAATGAATAGGAATAATATGCAATCATTTCTAATGAATTTGCACCATTATTATTTAAATGACATTTTTTAAATAATTATTTGAAATTATAAGATGTGCCACAATGCTAAACATTTCACTAAGCCCTTACATTGTAGACCAGTGGCATATGCTGCACAATAAAGATTAGAAATCATGTCTACATAACTTTTTACTGCCATCAGAAACCATACCGTTATAAACCAGTAAGAGTTTAGACGGTAGATGAAGCGAGACAGGAAGCCCAATTGACTTGCAGGAGCCAGTACATGGAGATGGAGATGTGCAATGGATTGAAACGGAGGCCAGTGAAAACCAAACCTAAAATAAACAAACACTTAAAATAAACAAACAACAAAGCAACAATCTTGAAAGTAGCAAATGTATGTATGTATCTAAATCAGTTTACCTGACATCATTTAAATCGGTGACATTGTTCTTCTCAAGAATTGTTTTCCCAATTTCCACCAGTTTCTCCACTAAGAAAAGTAGGTGAAATAAAAGAAATATACATCAGATGCATGTTATATAGTCTACACTGTGATATTTATAGACTTAATAATAAATGTGCTTGACTGTATAACTACTTTATTTATAATTCTCTGGAGAGAAACTTTATTGAAACTTTATTTCTGCTTTACCCTCCTGGGTCGCAGGGGGGTTCTCTATGCCCATCCAGGGGAGAACGTTTCGGGCGCTGGGCAGATACACCCAGGACAGGGTGCCAATCTATCGCTGGGCACAAACTCACACAGCCTTTGACTTTGATCCATGTTTTGGACTGTGGGAGGAAACCTGAGAACCCGAAGGAAACCCACGTGAACACGGGGAGAACATGGAAACTCCACCCAGATTGGGATTCGAAACAGGAATCCCTAGCGCTGAGAGGCGAATGTGCTAACCACTAAACCGCCTCTTATTAAAACCAGTACACACTAACTAATCTGGATTTTACCTAGAGGTATATCTTCTTTTCCAAGTGATTTACAATTTCCTACGTGTTTCGTCGGCACAACAAGATAGTGATGAGGGGCCCCAGGGTTTATGTCTCTAAAACATGATACATCTTCATCCTGAAAAACAGAATCACATTATCCATACTACCCAGACATGCAAATCCTATTCAGCCCACATAGCCTCATTCAGCAATATTTACAGTACTACTTAAGTTACCATAACTTAATGCTTTGTAGAAGCATGTAACTGCTAACGTTTTTTTTTACATTAAACATTAATATAAGGTATTAAATGGTATGCATTAGTCTCTTAAACCTCATTGCTAATGGCTAACCCTGTGATCAAACCATCAAGTTTGTGTCTTCAACATCAGTTCACTTTTAAGTTGCTTTGGATAAAAGCATTACATTACATAAATATAATGGTGAGTGTTCTGGCTTCTGCCTTAAATGTATGTGTGTGTTTTATGCGCATCATTTACTTAACAAATGAAGTTAGAAAAATATCCTTTTATTGGGATGATTTTGCCTTAATATAAGCCTGCGCCATGCTGACTGAACAGAAAAAAATTTAAACATCGATACATTAAGTTGTATCAGATAAAATATTTATCAATTGTCATATCCTTAATATCGTCAAACGATAGTACAACACGTGTGTAACATCTATGTTTTGAATTACAATTTAAAAGGAAGGGCGAAGTCTTTTAGATTTTTAACAACATAGCAACACGCTAACTAATAACTGTTACAACACTACATAACACTCATTTGAGATCCGATGTCGACTTACACGGTGCAGCAATTCCGTGTCCATCTCTCCGTTTACTATCTTACAGAAGATACATTTTTTATCAAAGCCGTCTTTCTCCATTGTAGGAACAGGTACCGCCATATTCCTTCTTCCTGGCAACTTCACTTATCGTGCACGCGCGGGCCGCGGCCACGGGAGCGCGCTCCCCAACACACGCGTCTCGTGGAGAACGAATACTAGTTTTGTTTAGTCATTACATTTGCCTAAAGTTTAAAAATTTATACTAGTACACACATAGATAGCACGAGGCAACGTGACAATAGGACCCCACCGAACATTTGAATTTTGGTCGCACCCTTCCAAACATTTTGGAATGTTGTGTCTTCCTTTTTTGTATTCCTTTTTCTATTGTTGGTCAACCACCACTCTAGGTAAAAATAACTCTAGCTGTTAATTGTTCACTGTTATTGTTTAATTTGTAATGTACTTGGGGTGGTTGTATCTGAACCTCTTTATATAATCAATATTCAATATTGTTTTGGTTTACTACAAGTTGTTTGTTACGATATTTTATTGAAATTACTTTATTAATAAATAAACATAAACTAGTTCATATATGTTTTGAGATAATGAAAAAATATAAATCAATGTATTCGTAATGTTCATTCAGTGTTTTTACTGCTACTAGATAATATGACTAAAATGAAATTTCTGTTTATAATGCAGACTGAATAATCTTTCTTAGGGATGTATTCTGTGTGAACATGCATTTGTAAACAGAGCATCAATGTTAAAAACACTTAATAAAAACCCTTAATAATTCCCAGTCGATTTTTAAAAGTCTTTCAGGTGCTAGCCAACTCATTTTCATGCTTGCCACTGGAGAAATTTCTGACACAGCATGGTCATAAGAGGTGTCAATTAAAAAATTTCTATCAGAATGAGGGAGCAGAATGCTTATTAGAAACTAATACAAAACAGACAGGCCTTTATACAACATGTCAATAAACATCAGACTAAATATGACAGTACAGATTTGTTTAAGTCTTTTTTATATTTTTTTAAATTCTAAGCCAAGTTTAATTTGATTTTTTTGGAACATGTATATACTGCATGTATAACCTATCAGGGGTTCATTGCTTTTTAATACTATTTTCCTCATGCCAACAACCCAGCTTAAAACCCTCTAATTTTAAGGCCCTACTGTTTCAGGGAGCAGCCAGTGGTTGCCCTGCTGTTGATGGACACAATGCAGCAGCTGACTATGCTTGTGCAGGCACAATCAGGGGTAGTCCCAATAGTCACAACACTCCAAAATTTTCAGACTGAAGATAATGAATTCCCTGGTACTTAAATGACTCACTGCTGCAGTGGTTTTCAACTCTCATGCTTACTGGTCTTTGAAAAGTAGTCCTTCCAGTAGCCCTATGTAACAGTTCAATGTGGCCTCCCTTACCAGTGGGTGCTTATTCAGCTGACTACTCTGTGGGAAAGGTAATGAGCTGAGTGTACCATTGATAATAACTTATCTGAAACCATCCAGGTTTCTTCAATTCCTAAGATGACTCGGATTTTTAATAAATGTATCCAACACATCAGCCCTATAATCACTCCCAACCTGCCCTTGACAACCAACTTCCAACCACCACTAAGTTCCTTGTGCCAGTCAGCAAAGAACACAGAGATACTTAATCAGAGGGTCTGGGTCAAAAACTTCTTTTTTTTTTTCTCAGGGTGGATAAAGTAGTGGCTTACCTGTACAAGCTATTTAAATGTCTCTTCTGTGGTATTTTAAACCATGATAGTAAGGCATAAACGAGCAGAATCATTTAATGGGGTTATAGGGGGAATAAAGAAGGTTGTGACTTAATTTAAACTGGTTAGCAGATCGGACTGATAATTAATCTTGTGCCCTCCAGTATGAAAGTGCATTACATTTAGCACAAGCTAATGTATGCAAATGATACCATTAAAATGCATGTTGGTGTTTAGTTCCTAAATTAAGTGCTCATTTACACTACTGGCAGACTGAACAATCCAGAGATTCATTACAACAAATTACAAAAATAATAAGGCAACACATTACACAGACTCCCTTCATTTGTTCCCTCTTATGTACTCGAAAAATATGGAATTAATTTACATGCCAATCAGCATTTTACACATACGGTATAGCAGGTCATAAACTTGCCAAGGCTATTATGTTAATCGTTGGGTTGTTGCTAAATATAATAAATCAGGACCAAAGTCCTGCTAGTGTGCAATTACAACCTGCTATGGGAGTGTAATTACATAACTGCAATGTCAACAATATAAATGGCATGAGTAGGGTGAGTAAAAAAGAATGCTTTGGGAGGTGCACAGAACAGATGCATGAATCTTTAGAGTAATCCAAAAGTTCACTACTCTCCCCTTTTAAATCATTTATAACAGAACCATTAATTAAGCAACTGTAAAATGTAGCTTTTCTGTCCTAAAGTATTTGTGAAATGATTTATAGTAGGCTGATATTGTAAATAGATAATTCTGATTACAACTAAAGAAGCAGAAAGGTGGGGAAAGGGACAGGTGGATTTTAGAAGGGGATAACACAACATAAGTGTGATCACTTTCTTCAATCATTTTTTCACATTTCAAGAATTTCTAGACTTTTTGCTGATATCAGCACTACACTGGTCGCACTTGTCCATTGTTAGATAAATACAAAATTAGTCAGTGTATTGTTATGTCTGTCATGCCGCATGACGTCACAAGAAATAGTCCGACCTTGCTCCAAAAAAACAGAAAGTATTTATTGATATTTTCGTTAAGGAAAAAATAAGGAGAAACGAAAACCAAAAAGTCCGAATGAAAAATCATACTGATTGCCCAAAACACATTGATAGGGTGTGATGCCTGTGGCCGAATGACGCAACAAATTCTGTGCAATCTCCGCCCACGGCAGGTAGCGTGGCCAGTCCGACGGGTTATTATGGCAGAACATGCACAAGAATTTGTTCAGCTCTTGGTGCGCCCGTTCGCACAGCCCATTAGTCTCTGGGTAATGTCCTGACGAAAGACACACCGAAGTCCCCAACTTCTCAAAGAACGCTTTCCAGACGGTGGAAGTAAACTGTGGACCCCAGTCCGACAAAATGTCCTCAGGAATGCCAAAACCCGTAAAAAAAATATCCCGAAATAGTAACTCTGCTGTGAGAAACGCCGACAGGAGACCTTTGAGGGGAATGAATTTAACTGCCCTAAAGAAGCGGTCACTAAGAGTCATTATGGTGTTAAGTCCCTCGGATGAGGGCAGATCTGTCACGAAATCCACAGCAACATGCGACCAGGGCCAGGCTGGTATGGGTAATGGGACCAGTTTGTATCACATTAAAAAAGCGCGTGGAAGGTATGATAGGACGTAAACGGTCGGGGTCCGGTGTATTGTCCTCATGCAAACGGGAAAGGGCATCAGCGGCCGTATTAGAGCTACCTGCTCTGAATGAAATGATAAAGTTAAAACTGTTAAAAAAATAGTGACCAGCGGGCCTGACGGGCATTGATACGGCGAGCTCCCTTAATGTACTGGAGATTTTTATGATCTGTAATAACAGAAAACGGGGTAGTGGTGCCGATCAACCAATGCCTTCACTCTTCGAGAGCCAGTTTAACCGCTAATAGCTCGCGGTCCCCGATGGAATAATTGCGTTCAGCAGTAGATAGCTTACGTGAGAAGATGGCTACCGATCAAAGCAGGGACCGGCTGCCGAAGTGCTGGGATAGTACAGCCCCAACCCCATAAGCTGAAGCATCCACCTCTACCACGAAAGGTTTCTCGGGATCCGGGAGAGCCAACACGGTGCCGACGCGAAACGGTGTTTAAGGCTAGTGAACGCCTGTTCTGCCTCTGGATTCCAATTTAGGTGTTCGGGTTGTCCCTTAAACAGTGAGGTAATAGGGAGAACTACAGAGCTAAAAGAGCGAATAAATGTGCGATAAAAGTTGGCAAATCCTAAAAACCGCTGCACCTCACGAACGGTAGTGGGGGCCGGCCAGTCCAGGATGGTGCGAACCTTCCCTGACTCCATTGACATGCCCCCGGGCGAACCCCAGAAATGAAACCCTTTCCTGAAAGAAGACACATTTCTCAGCTTTTACAAACAGATGGTGCTCTAACAACCGTCGTAATACCTTCCGCACATGCAGATGAGGGGTCTCGAGATCCAGAGAATAAATGAGGATGTCATCAATGTAGACCAAAGTGAACTCCTTAAAGAAATCACGCAAAACATCATTAACAAATGCTTGGAAGACGGCCGGGGCGTTAGTAAGGCCAAAGAGCATGACCAGATTTTCGTAGTGCCCCGTAGTGGTTACAAACACGGTTTTCCACCCTCCTTAATGCGCACCAAGTTGTAAGCGTTACGAAGGTTGAGTTTGGTAAATATGGTTGCCTGACCTAGACGTTCTAATGCCGATGGTACCAAGGGTAAAGGGTAGGCATAGCGGCGCGTAACCGAATTGAGACCCCGGTAATCGATGCAAGGGTGGAGTTCGGAGTTCTTTTTGGGTACAAAAAAGAATCCCGAGGGTACTGGGGATTTAGAGGGCCAGATGATGCCCAGCTCCAGAGCCTCTGCTATGTATTTACGCATAGCCCGGTTCTCCATCACAGAGAGAGGGTAAGGACTGACCCTGGGGAGCTTAGCGCCGGGGACCAACTCAATAGCACAATCGTACTCCCGATGAGGGGGCAATTGCTTCGCTTGCTTGTAACAGATCACCTCAGCTAAATCTGCGAATTCCAAAGGGACGCCGTTGGGTAACTTAGCCACCCCTGCGGGGGAAAGTGACACCAGTGACACCGTGAGACAATGGGAGAGGCAAAATTTAGACCACTGCAAAATTCCTCGCTCTGACCAGGAGATGACAGGGTCGTGCTGCTGCAGCCAGGGTAAGCCAAGGATCATTGTGGCGCTAGGAGAATGGATGATAAAAAAAGAAATCACACCCTGATTTACGGGCTGCCCATCCACCCCACAAATAGGTATTGCTTTGGGTAGCCTGTGGAGCCGAAGTCCCCACCGTAATGCGAGGTCTTTGTCCAAGAAGTTCCCTTCCACCCCAGAATCAATGAGCACCCTAGAGGTATAGTTGGTGTCTCTGCAGGATACAATCACCGGGAGATACCAGGGGCTGGAGACGTCCCTTCTAGTGGTGCTTACCGGGGTAACTGCTGGCTGGGCTGGACGAACCCAGTAGATGGTCAGCACTACCGCAGTAAAGGCATAATCCAGACCAGAGACGACGAGCCCGCTCGGATGAAGACAGCCGAAGGGAGTCCAGCTGCATGGGAGACTCGTCCGAAAAGTTGGGAAATGGACATTCCTCCCAAGATCAGGACGTTGGGATCAACTGGAACGGAGTTGGTCTAAGTTGATAGCGGTGGTGATGAGCGTCTCAAGAGTGATCCGTGCGTCCCGACAGGCTAAGTCTTTCCGGATCTCGTGTCGAAGCCCAGCACGGAAGGTGGTCAGGAGCGCTGGTTCATTCCACCCGCTCTGGGCGGCCAAAGTGCCAAACTCTAACACGTAGTCAGAGACGGACCGATTTCCCTGTTGAAGCTCATGCAGCAGCTCTCCGCACGGGCGTCCGTGTCGTGCATGGTCAAAGGTGCTCTAAAAAGAGTTAGGAACAGGGGCTCCCAGAGAGCAGCGGCCCATCCCCTGCTCGACCCACTAGACGAGACATGATGAAAATGATCCTTTGAGCATCGGACATGGGGGGTCTATTAGCCAAAAAGATCTCACAGTAAAAGAGGAATGTGCCTCAAGTCTCCGGGCCCCCTCGTAGCGCTCCGGTTCTGTGAATGCCAGAGGGTTGGATGAACCCATTCCAGCGGCAGCCGGTGGTGGAACAGGGGCAGGTGTGCTGACTGGCGCTTGGTTTCGAAGGTCCACCATGGCCCATTCCTGAGCCAGGATGGTGTGTGTGGTGTTCGACATACCCAGGAATTCCTGGTGAAGCTCTCCCAGTTTCTGACCAAGCTCCAGCAACAACGCCTCTGGTGATCCCGCCCTGGGGTTTGTGGCGTTGGATTCTGTCATGCCGCGTGACGAAGAAATAGTCTGACCTTGCTCCAAAAAACCAGAAAGTATTTATTGATATTTTCGTTAAGGAAAAAATGAGAAACGAAAACCAAAAAGTTGAACGAAAAATCATGCGCGACGCCGGAACGAAAACCAAAGGGCGAGGCCTCAACGCAGCGACGAGCCGTTCCGTGGAAGAAAGGACAGGTGAGCGGCAGATCGTGCTGGCGAGATGTGCCAAACCGGTGTGCAATCCAATCCAGAGGGACTTAGGGCTAGGAGAACAAACAGCACAGAGGAACGCGAATCAATCCAACGCAACCGACACCGCCACAGCGTCACTTAAAAAGTGCTCTTAATTAGAAATCCGGCGACTCGCCACGTCTTCCTTCTGTGGGGCACTGGCACTGGCAAGGGGAATGGGAAGACGCCGGTCTTACAATGTCTTTGAACATGGTTTTAAAATGTCAGTCGATGGCAGGTCTTAACATATTTGATGAGATTTAATTATTGTTACTAATTATTGATTACATTTTTAACTAGATGCTGATAAGTATTGATTATTAAAATTCATTCATTCATTATCTCCCGCTTATCCTCTATTAGGGTCGCGGTGGGGTTCCCCATGCCCATCCAGGGGAGAACGTCTCAGGCGCTGGGCAGATAGACCCAGGACAGGGCGCCAATCCATCGCTGGGCACACACTCACTCACACAGACACACTCTATATGGGGCAATTTGGAGAATTCAATTAACTTGTTCCATGTTTTTGGACTGTGGGAGGAAACCGGAGAACCCGGAGGAAACCCACGCAGACACGGGGAGAACATGGAAACTCCACCCAGATGGGGATTCGAACAGGGAATCCCTAGCGCTGAGAGGCGAACGTGCTAACCACTAAGCCACCGTGCCGCCCTGATTATTAAAATGAAATGTTTAATTCCTTATGCAGAATGAAGGTCTAAATCTTAACAACACTCAGTTCTCACTGCTTGGTGAAAAGTTTATTCATGTGTAACCTTTATATGGACACTGATAAACAACATCAACCTAAATGCTCCTGTAGAGATTTACCTTAATTAAAGGAGCAGTGTGCAGGATTTGGTGGCATTTAACTGAGAGTTTGCAGTTGGCAAACACCTTCATAGCACTCCCTTGATCAATTTGTCAGCCACATTGATACATTACCCTTATGAACAGCAGTGACAAATGTAGCTACTGTAGAAACAAAGAACAACAACATAGCAGTCTTCCTGAAGGTGAACCACTTCCATTTATATATCAAATACTTCCAAGCGTAATTACAATTATTTGTAATTACAGGTAAGTTTTCCAAAACAAAAAAAATCATAAATCTATATTCTGTTTGCGGTGGCACGGTGGCTTAGTGGTTAGCACATTTGTCTATCAGCACTAGGGATTCCCGGTTCGAATCCCAATCGGGGTGGAGTTTCCATGTTCTCCCCGTGTCTGTGTGGGTTTCCTCCGGGTTCTGTGGTTTCCTCCCACAGTCCAAAAACATGGATCAAGTCAATTGAATTCTCAAAAATTGCCCCATATAGAGTGTCTGTGTAAGTGAGTGTGTGCCCAGCAATGGATTGGCGCCCTGTCCTGGGTCTATCTGCCCAGCGCTCGAGACATTCTCCCCTGGATGGGCATGGGGAACCCCACCGCAACCCTAATAGAGGATAAAACGGGAGATAATGAATGAATGAATAAATATATTCTGTTTGCTGTTTGCTAAAATATCTTTAATAATGTTGTGGTTTGGTACATTCATCCATCCATTATCTTCCACTTCATCCTCTACTAGGGTCGCGGGGGGGTTTCCCTATGCCCGTCCAGGAGAGAACGTTTCGGGCCTTAATTCTTAATCCATGTTTTTGGACTGTGGAAGAAAACCAGAGAACCCAGAGGAAACCCCACACAGACACAAGGAGAACATGGAAACTCAACCCAGATTGGGATTCGAACCGGGAATCCCTAGTGCTGAGAGACAAATGTGCAAACCACTAAGCCACTATGCTGCCCAGGTTTGGTACATAATTTTCAGTATTATACTTTAGCAATTTGTATGACCACATGCATAACAACTTTATGCAAAAGTGAATAGTGAATATTAAATAATTTTTAATAAATAAGTAATTATTCCATGCACATTTACAATGTGTATTGGGAAATACTATATTTCAGCAACAGGAGGCAATGTTGCCACATCGAAGAGCAGCCTCGGCTCCAGGATAGTGTTGTGCACTGAAGGATGTCACCGTCTCACAGCATTTCTCATCAGTTTCTCATCATTGTTCAAGATATATCACACATATTTTGTGGAATCAGATAATGTGGGTGTAAATAATCAAGAGTAAGACAATAAAAGTATACAGTTTAGTAAAAAAGTACATTATCATGGCCTTTGCTATCAAATATCAAAGTCATCCAATGCGGTCTATATGTAGTTCTGGTGAGAAGTGACTGGAATTTGACTGTGACTATCTGATAATGTTTAAGTGAAAGATTTTGCTTTTATTTGCTTAATATGTTTATTTGTTTCCCCTTGTTATATTAAATGTGTAATCCCTGAACTTTGTGTCATGCCGTGTGCTTTAGACATATACATCTTCATGTTTAAATTGGATTTAGATAAATTGTTACAAATGTAACATGCACAGAACAAAGTGGGAAATCCCAAACACACAAAACACAAGTTACAAATAATAGTTTTAAAATGTATTAAAACTATTATTTCTGACCTCGCTGAGATACTGCGTGTCAAATCTTCACCCTAACCACTCACTGAAGCAGTGAGGAATGAATGCAGCTTTTGGCACACTGGGGCCAACAATTTACTGGGTTACTGCCCACAGCCCGCTTTTCAACTTTGAGGAGGAAGCAGTGTGTCTTACAGTCCTTTGCTGCCAGTGGACAGACCAATTGGCAATGCTTGCTGCCCAGACCTTTAAGTATGTGCTAGTATGTTGTGCAGTGTTGGAGGTGGCCAGATTAAACCTTTATAGACAACAACGCACACTCTATATGTCAGGTTTGGGAGTGCCTGGCCACTCCCCCCTGGTTTCTACTTCGGGTTTTGGCCATTCGGGGTTCCCGTAGGTAGGGCCCATCCCCGAGACCTGGGATTGGGTACTACCTATTGACATGCGGCCTGCTGACTAGACTTAAAGAGCGCATGCTCCCTGAGTCAGCAGGCCAGCATTACTATTGTTACCTTTGTCTGGTTTATGGCTACGTTTGTTAGGATTGTGTTTGGTTTATTCTGTGTTTTGTTAAACGTTTCGTCTTGGTTTTGGTTTAAGGTTTTTACGTTTGTTGCCCGGCACGTTCCGCCCGTGTTTCGGGTGTTGTTCCCGCCGTGACGTTAATAAAGACCTTCTTGCTGCTTACCTGGTCGCCTGGCTTGCTTACTCGCACCGAGTGCACCTCGCCCTGACGTAGCACCGCGCAGCGCTGCCTTTGGACGGACTACGCGCCCCTTTGTGACACTATAGATACCAGACTAACTTTATTTCAAAGTAAATTGGGCACATAAAATTGCTGAACCTAGACCTAACCAACTGTAGCAACCCCAAATCATAGTTAAATCTACGTGGAGACCCATTACTTTTGGCCAGGCACTATATTTATAAATGAATATTGTCCTAGAATTCTTGCATAATTACAGTGTGTTTAATGTTAATTTTAATGTTGCATAAACTTTATTACAATTACTTACTATTGGTATTTATCCTCATTACTACAATATGTATGTGTAAAGCTCTAAAAGCATTAAAGGGCAAGAAAAGGCATGCTACACCGAAACCATCCCCTTCCAGCCGGAGTCAGTTAATTCAACTTTCTTGAATATTAGGCTCGCCTGCTTAATTACTCCTTGCCCATAATTGTTTGGTAGTTGTTAGTTGTAGGTATTTAATCCTGTAGTACTGTCCAGGCCTAGATTTAAAGATTAAAAGTGAACACCATTTTAAGCTTGCAGTGCCTTATAAAAATATGTTCTGTATCAAGCTGTAATGTTAAGAAAACATTGTGAAAGCAACTGATGTGTAAATCTCAAGTTTCTATAGATAACGTAGTGCTTTTTAATATTTTATGATGTTAATTTTATATTTCATACAGACTAAGAGTCTGTACACTTGATTAGCGTGGGTTTTATGATGTAACTGTCACTGTCATGCACAAATGCACTAAACCCACTTTCCATCGTTTCGTCTGACACTCTATCATTCTCTTAGAGAACCGGAAATAGGAGCGGTGCACTATGCAATCACGAGATCCAAGTTAGTGTACATCCCCAGACACCTCCTTTCCATTGTCCTCACACGATGCCAGCTGACAGCATCTAGAGTAGCATCATTCGCTTTGTTGTGACTTCTATGTCCCAGCCCAGGTTCAACTTCTTGGTTACTTTAATAACACACTGACAAGAGGATAGGGTAAAGCCTTATTATCAAGGCCATACATAAAGTGGTTCTCTATGGCTGGAATGGATATCATATGCAAAGAACAAGCTTCGCTCAGAGTGAACTAAAACATTAGGTTTTGTTTGCACATTGAAAAAATATACTTATATAATATATAAAATAAACAAAAATATATTTATTTATATCTGACAAATTTTACTAAACAACGTGTGGCACAAATGTGTGGCACAGTGGCAATCTGGGTGAAGTTTTCATGTTCTCCCCAAAGCCCCAAATAAAACAGTTCACTCAAACTCTACTATGCAAAACATTGTGCTGACAAAATTACATTGTGTGAGTTTCTCTTCAGTGGAAAATAAGCAATTTATCAGAATGAATTAAAAACAGATGTAGTGCTTGATGTAGTCAATTTGATACTTAATACTTTTTTTCTTATCCTAAATGATGATTTTTTACAGATTTATTCTGAAACCTTTTGATTAGTCTTTTTTAATCATTGTGAATTTAATATCTGTTATTATTAATATAATTATCACTTTTACCCTAAATTAAAAAGGTGGAAGCAGAATTCTGGTAGAACCAGAACATTGGATCATATTAGCCCTTGGTGTACTGGCCTCAGATATTTTTGCTGGGACATTGTGGGAACCCATAAAGAATGCAATTATTAATCTCTAATCAACATCCATCCCTGTAGGCTTCGCCTTCCTGTCACTGTGCTCTTGCCACAGTCAAAACACACATGTTACTTATCATGTAATATGATCAGGCAATTCAAAAGTTGAACTCCTAGAATAGCATTCTAGAAAAAAATAGAATAGAATAGAAACGTTTAAAAGTAAATCTAAAACACATTTGTTTACTCAGTTATCCAGTTCCTGTAGATAAAGGTGCAGAGCTCAGGTTGAACTGTATTGAGTTGGTGATCTTGAATAGTTAGTGCATTTCTTCTTTTTACCAAACTCACCATTAATGGGGAGTGTCATGCTGAAACCAAATGCCATCTTTGTATTTATTTATCATTGTTTGGTCTCAAGGCTGTGTTTTTAAACACTGACAATGTCCAGGTATCTGTTTTTAATACTGTTAGTTTAAAAAAAAACATACAAGGACATGGAACTTTTGTTGTTTCATCAAATAAATCAACTACAACTTTTCAATTGAACATTACACTAAAAAGATCCAGCAAATTTGTCAACGGGGCAGAAAAATGTGGCACATAAACCACTTGTTGGCCCAACAAATATATTTTCCTCAATGTCACATAAAACTCAGACTGCTAAAAAAGAGAAAATGGAGGGAGAAGGCATTTGTTATTTGAGACAAGTGTTCAGAAGAATAACTGATGTCAAGTTTAAGAAAGGTCAAATCTGACACATAATGAGACAAAATTAGTTTGAAAATATGCTGGTGGGGCCAAAGAAAATCGCTGTTATTCAAAGGTGTTCTAGAAAAAAGAAATCGTTCCAACTATCAAGCCAAATTACATAAAACTGATTAACAACTGTAGTTAAAAATGTAGTCTGTTTACTTAAATATAACCCATTTATGTAAAAGTGAAAGACATATATGTCACATATATTTAAAGTAAATATAGTAAATATATAGTAATGTGAGGTAGTTGAGGGGTGATTTTTTTTTTACTTTGTACCTATATATACCAGCTGTTACCTATAATAAATTAAGCATGTGATGGTCTCTCAGTTCTTGCCAAGCTCTTGACCCATTGAAGGGAGCCCACTGCTCAGCTAAACCTGATCGATAGATCATGAAATCCAACAACAATCTGATACATGTAAGACTGAATTTTTTTATAGCCAATGGAACTTTCTATTACGTTTTAAAAGTCTACCTTATACAGATAATCTGACATATTTGGTTTTAGCCTGAATAGGTATATCAAATTCACCCAAATTTTTCAAAATGCAAAACTATTGTAAAAATTTGTTGCCTGGTGTTTCCGGGAGGTTGAACTCCCTCCAGATTTTTACTTTAAACCACAAATCCTGCAAGACACTCATCACTCATTATTGTATCCTGGACTGGATGATTACAAATAATGGATCTCAGTTCACATGCTGAGACTTTAGTCGATTTGCCACAGAATGAAACTTTAAACATGTGATTTCCTGCTAAAGCATTGTGCCTTGTGTTGTTGCCAAGTCTGTGCCTCCAAAGGAAGATTAGAAAACCTGTTCTTGGAGACATGGTGGGAATGAAACCATTGCCATGAGATCACACATGAGTGTAGAAATGAGGAATCTGTGGCATTCCACTGATACATAGTGTAGTTGCTCCCTCTTTAGAACAGAGTGGATTTGCAAGTAGTCGAACTATCAGCATTTACCTTCATTGTGCAGCCATCTTTCACATACCTTAATAGAATGACAGTCATAGACTATTTAGCCAAGGGCATAGCCCATATGATTCATTCTAATGCTGCCTCCAGATTTCATAACCAAACTGCCACAGACACCAAGACCTAAACCAACTGCTACACAAACCACAAGCTAATACACGTCCACATCCCCTTGAGAACCTATGTTGTCACCAGAAGTGAAAGGGTGCCTTTTCAGGAGATAAAAGGAGTAAATAACAGTAATTCAGCTTTAATGAATGCAACTGGACAAAAAAATGCTAAGAGTTTTAAAGCAAATCAACAATGAATGCAACAAGTTTTTTTCAATGTTTACAGTTCATGATTTTTTATCTATCATACCATGCACGATTATATCTAATCTTAAAAATATATCTATGTCTTATATCTAATCATATAAATCAAATTATATTGCTTAACATCCACTTATTTTTATTTACATTTTTCCAACACACATTGAATCACTGTAGATACAATTTAAAATGGATAAGGCATTTATTTTTATGTGATTGTATATGGAGAATAATAACAAAGGGGAAATGCATCTCATTTTCTGTTTTAGAAAAGATTTTAAGAAAAAGGTAGTTTATTATCACCTACTGAGTAAACAGGTTACACTGGAGTCAGAAGTAATATTTTACAGGTGAACATTAAGAGATCATTTAGGACAGTCAGACCTTCGTAAACTACAGGTAGAACAGCAAGCCATTTACTGGCTGGTTGAAGGTCATATCCTCTCCCTGCTGCTCTGGTAACTTCGGAGCTAGATCATTCCCTTTCCTCTGTGTATGCTAAAAAAATAGTACACCCCTGGCTCATACAGGTTATTTGACCATATGGCTAAATTCATCATGTGTCCAATCTTATTAAAGTAACCATTATTAGGTACTGTTGGATGTTCTCACCCACACCTCTTGGCCTCTCTCTTTTCACCTGGATGTTGGATAAAGTAGCAGATCTGTAGGAGTTCTGCTTTATTAAATTGCTATCCACTCTTCAAACGGAAAATTACTGGGCACTACTTTACATATACCAGTAATTATTTTTATTTCTGTGCATATGAATGTTACTAGCACATTGTTGTATGTATATTCAGGTTAACATAGTTTGATTATATTCAGGTTAACAGGTTAATAGTCTAATGTATCTTAAGAACAGATCACATGACTGCATTCTGCCTGTTTAGTCTTGTCAGGTAATGAAGTCAGGCTGCTTATATCTACATGACTTTACCATGACCTGTCTTTCCCACACCTCCAACAGTTAGTACAGGATGGGGCAGAAGAAGTAAGAGGTGACAGAAGTAGGGGTTGCTTTAGCTTGCTCTTTGCCTTTGTATTGTATATGTATTTGCCTGAAGGAGAATTTCCTGCTGTGTACTAAACTACATTCAATAAATTTTTAAACCTCTTCTCAAAAAAAGTATAAGTGACTGATGGAACGATTCAATACCAAAATTGCAGTCCCACCGAAAACCTTTGATTAGCCTTTTTATTAGTTTTATTAATTTACTTATAGCTCTCTGGAAACAATTTGGAAAGCTGCAGTAAAGCTCCTCCCTGCATATTCCACCTTGCCTCTGGACTGTTGTGTAAGAATTTATGTGATAGCAGTGGGCTTCCTAGAGCAGCGGTAAGAACTGGATACAAAAACTTTATTGAAGGATGCTTAAACAAAAATTACTAATGTGTAATTTTCTCTCTGTTCAGAAGCCCAATTATGCTTGGTGGGCTGGATGAGCTATAATGTGCCATGTAGAATCATCATTAAAATTACAGGCACAGGCACATCTTTCAGCAAAACATTAATGACTTCTCTGCTAGGAAATACTAACAAAAGGAAACCTAGCAAAAAAAATTTAACACAAAACTCATAAAGGCTTGCGTTTTTTTCTTCAACCTGCTGGTTTACAGTGTCGTTTTGATCTGGGGCTTAGGATAAGCATGTTGACATCTTAATTATCTTATCATTTATGAGTAGATTTTTATTCTAACATGTCTTAAAATGAGTCAATGATGCCATGTATTCTATCAAAGTTCTCATTGAATTTAAAAGCAGAAAACTACAAAAGCTGTTATTCTATCTCACAAATAACTGCACACTGCATGCCAGACAGCAGCTGCCCAACTGTCAATTTCAATAATAAGACTTAAAGTAAATCTATCATTTTTTGCTGTTTAGCGGCAAATTTCACTGTTTAGCATTTTGTGAATTCCAGATGCTTAAGTACAGTATGAGGTAAAAAGAAAAAAGTTTCATTACAATGGTAATTGTGTTAAACTGTATAGACCAGTTCCATTGTATCTTAGGTTAAATAAAGAAAGTGAACTTTTTAAAAAGCATTTTTATTAGATGTATTATTAACTTGAGATCCACACAATAAAAATGACATCCTCGATGATTTCTACATGGAGTCTTCAGAAACATTTTATTGTATATTTTATCTAACAAAACGATCTTAAATAAATAAAAAATAAATAAATAAGGGGGTGGTAGCTGAGTGGTTAAGGTGTTGGGCTGTCAATCTGAAGGTTGTGGGTTCAAATCCCAGATCCACTGAAGTTACCAATGTGGGTCCTTGAGCAAGGCCCTTAACCCTAATTGCTCCAGGGATGTTGTGATTAACCCTGTGTTCACCTTGTAAGTCCCTTTGGATAAAAGCATCTGCTAAATGACCAAATGTAAATGTAATGTAAATGTAAATACAATTAGACTTTTAGTGGTAATTCAAAATGATTGACCCACATATTTATTGTGTGTTAAAATAAATGCACATCCACATCTCCATATAAACATAATTAAAACAGTATAACATAACTCATGCACATTATACATACTACACATAACCATACCTCAGTTGGCATGCTTCCAATACCACATGTGCACATAGCCTTGACACTGCTTTACTGACCATGCTGAAATACTTGAAGGAGCCCTTATCCTTCACAGCAGCTCAGTGTAAGCACCAGCTAAGGGAAGAGAGCTACTCTTGCCCCCCACCCCACTATACGTTGGCATGATTGGAAAAATAAGGCACCAAAGAGCCAACCAGCACATGATAATGAAATAGCAGCCATGAGCTGACAATACTTGTGTGAAGGGCAATGTCCCAGCATTGACTCTCAGACACTCAGATAATTTGGGTCAAATGTGCCTAGATGTCCCTGGACTATGTGATTAGAAAGCTACTGTATATACTTGGGATAATTAAACCTTTAGGTAATTGTCATTATTTTAAATAAAATACTGGGTTTTTAGTATACATTTTTAGTAAAATGTATGTTACTGCAACCAATTTAAAGGTTTAGTTCATTTTTCAATGTTTTTTTCATTAGTTGTACTTAACTGGTTAGCACCCCCCCCCCCCCCATAGTCCTTAGTATATAATTAAGTGTAAGACAATGAGATCAGACAAGAAATATTTAACTGGGAAAAGTAAGCTGGGAGTATAAAGTTAGGGAGTATAAATTTGATCTGACAGGTCTAAAAGGGTTTTAAAAAAAGTGTGCAGGTAGTTGCTGAGGATAAATAGAGTGTGTTGGTCACCTATGGCTAACAGAGGAAATGTTTTTATTATTCATTACAGATTCTAGTGACCCATAATAAAAGAATCCAGAATAAACAACAGATTGTTTACTAGGTCAGAGAAATAATACCTCAGGCTAAAGCTGTTTTAATGAAAATAAAACATTTTAAGCAGACTGCATAGATTAATGCCAGAGACTTGTTATGACGGCCAGTAAGGTGACACGATGAAAAACAATTTGTCTAATAGAAAAACATGTATTTATTCATGTTCATTTATTCATCATTTATTGCATGTGGTTAACTTCATATTAAATTGAAGTTAATAATTGTCAAATAAACTATAAAATGTTAATATGCTACATATGCATGTAAGTTCACATATAACATTTAACCAGGAACTAGTGTACAATTGTTCTAAAATATATCAAACTTTAATCTATGGCCAGAAATGGTTCCTTTGAAATCCCATTGCAGACCCACGATCATGGCCAAGTCTAAGTCCATTTAATAACTGCATGTTCTGTGAGGACTTACTTTGCTTTATTTAAAAATGTAACAATGGGTTTTAGTGTTCCTTAATAAAGACATACAAAACAAGAACTACATAGCAACATAAAGGGGCTGGGTTACACAAGAGAAAGTATTTGCTTTAAGAGACTTAGTTACTTTAGCTACTTAAGGCTATTGTCTTATCAGCCATATCAGATGTCCAGCAAACAATAACATGCTACCAAGCACATTTTACCACTACCAAGCTCCATGTTTCAAGGCGCTTCTGATAAAATGGGACATATACAAAAGCTGATAAAAAGTAGTAGACAAATGGATTTAGCGTGTAAAAAAAAATGAAAATGGTCATAGTTGTAGCTGATTAAAATTGTAGTTGGTGGAATGTTCTTAGCCAGTAGTGACACTGAGATGTTTTAAAATTCCAGCAGTGCTGCATTTATTTCATTTAAAAAGTCCAACCTAACTGCTTCTCTCATAAAGCACTGCCTGCAAGACTGCTGTTTATCCACTCACACTTTAACAGAGAGGGAGCCCCCTCTGAGGCCCACATGCAGGCCAGTACCTAATGCCACTTTCCTAAACATTCCCCATGTGCGGCCAGCACAATTAAAACACAACTTGATAAGCGAAGCTTGGTAACATAGCACTTCCGAATTGACAGCGCTCCTATAAACTGATGCTACATATGATGTGGTAATGTCTCAGCATCAAACTGAAGCTCTACAAGTTTATTTAACAGCTTAACACTGAGAACATAATTGGCTCCAGATGCACCTGCAGGTGTAGGGAATCACAGGTGCATCTGTGCCATTATTTGCTTCAGTGCCGCACACACCTAACGTAAACTGCGTGGCTAAAGGTAAATAAAAATGGCCTCTGGCCATGTTACAATAAGTCTGCATATTTTTAATATTATGTGAAAAGGAAAAGTCTTTAGCCATAATTAAAGCCAAAGCCATAATTAAAGAACTAGTTTTATTTTAAAAGACCACCTGTAATGTCCTCTTCATGTTTTTCCTCATTTCTTTGTCATACACTCACACTTAATTACTCTTGAACACAGGAAAAAAATTGCTAATGGCTGTAGAATTTGGCCTAATGATTAAAGCAGAATGTCACAGTATTGAGCAGGAAAAAGGGGCAGCAGTTATGTATTATTCTTACTTTATTATTGCTAATTGTAACATCTGCAGTTACAGTAGCCTCATCACAGACTGTTCTTATGTTCATGGCTCCTTCAAATTTATGAGAGCTCATCTGAATACAACAAGATGTTTATTACATGCCGCACTTATTATATACTACAGTCCACAGTTTCTCCAAAATGATGTGGACAGCCTGCTAATCATTAAACTTAAATAAATAATAATTTGTTTTACTTCACTAGTACCAAAAAACAAACAAACAAAAAAAAATGATTATATATTACCTTGGGTGAATGTCCCTTCCAAATCCAGCAAAACTGTGTATTGGACGGATTTGGTTAAGATATGCTATGTTTGAAAGGGCACATTTTTCACAAGAAAATTACTTTTTCCCAAACTGTAGTCACATTTTAAAAACTTTTAAAACAATAGCAATTGTTTGAATTTTTTTGTCTAAATAAGTACAGATGCTCCCACAAGACATCGATCTTTAAGTATAGTATAGCAAGTACATCCATCCATCCATTATCTTCCGTTTTATCCTATATTTATCCTATATAACGTCTCGGGCGCTGAGCAGATACACCCAGGACAGTGCGCCAATCCATCGCTGGGCACACACTCACTCACTCACACAGACACACTCTATATGGGGCAATTTAGAGAACTCATTTGACTTGATCCATGTTTTTGGACTGTGGGAGGAAACCGGAGAACCCAGAGGAAACCCACACGGACACGGGGAGAACATGGAAACTCAACACAGTTGGGGATTTGAACCGGGAATCCCTAGCGCTGAGCGGCGAACGTGCTAACCACTAAGCCATCGTGCCACCCTATAGCAAGTACAGTATAGTAAATCTACTTCTGCATCAACATCAGTTGAAAAACTATATGCATAAGCATTAGATAAACATGAACAGATAATTGAATGACTGATGTAGACCAACAACAGCTGATTCCAGCTCTAAGCCAGGCATTGTACCTACTGTAAATTAATTATGTCAGATTTATTATTTATGTACTGTATCTGATTTATCTCAGATTGAGTAAGGTCAATGTATGTACACAATAAATCAGAGCAAGAGAGTCACCATGCCAGCTGTCGCTCCTGGATGTGATACCTGTCAATTGCAGTTATCTCACCTCAGACCTGCTAAAGGTACTGCATGCATTTCTATTTAAGGCAATAGCAAGGGATGACTAGTGATGTGTACAGAATTAGAACATGACCAAATGCTGAAAACCAGAGAGATTAAAACATAACTAAACTTATATTAAATTAAGATGATGATGTCTTCCACATGGCGGCTTGGTGGTTTAGTGGTTAGCACGTTCGCGTCTTTGCACTAGGGATTCCCGGTTTTTATCCTAATCTGGGTGGAGTTTCCATGTTCTCCCCGTGTTTACGTGGGTTTCCTCCGGGTCTCCGGTTTTCTCCCACAGTCCAAAAACATGGATTAAGGTCAAATGAGTTCTCCAAATTACCCCATATAGAGTGTGTCTGTGTGAGTGAGTGTGTGCCTAGCAATAGATTGGCATCCTGTCCTGGGTGTATTTGCACAGCACCCAAAACATTCTACCCTGAATGGGCATGGGGAACCCTAACAGAGGATAAAACAGAAAATAAAGGATGGATGGATGTCTTCCACATGAATATCTAATGAAATCAAATAGACAGCATTATAGACAGCTATATACTTTGTTGCAATTCCTTTAAAAACAAACATAAATAAAATAAACTAGCCTTTTAATGTTAGTACAAGATAAAAGCCCCTACGATCAAATTAAATTAAAAAATGGTGACAAATAACATTAAAAGATTGTAAGAATGTAGTCAAAAGAAAAGCATCAGGATGGAGAAAAAATGTACGAGGACAGTTTGCTGCTTAAAATTTACGTTCATCACTCCAAGGATGTGTTGGATCAGAGAGTGGTTAAAGTGCTTATACACTTACTGAAATTAATTAGTGCTGCCTGGGGCTCCAGTTTTCATTTTGATGTTAATAATGTCATTAAACCTTAGAGCTCATTTTGCTCGAGTGTGTAAAGGATGAGGACCAGATGAAAAGAATAAATGAGGGGAACTCCACTGGTTCACGAAAGGAGACTAAGGAACAAAGCCAGTACAATAAGGTCCAGTTGGCAGACATTCTAGTTGAACAACTGCCACAATTTTTTTGTTATTTGTAAGACATAACAGAAATAACTGCTTTTGCATACTTTTTCCAAAACAGCCCTTGACTTTTCATATATATATATATATATATATATATATATATATATATATATATATATATATATATATATATATATATATATATATATATATATATATACTATGTATTATACTGTCAAATAAATCATTGTCCTTTGTCCTTTTTCTAAAATATTCAGGTTACAAAATAACAACTAAATAAATTTAAGTAAAGTCATCTAAGCCAGTCATAGTTAAGAAATGTTAATGCATTTTGACATAATTATGTCCATAATTGGACAAAAGGGTTGTTGTTTAATTGCAGATTTGTGACATGTGTGATATGCAAAAAGCATACCTAATCAGTACTGGGTCAAAAAGACAATTATGCCAAAACAAGCCATTTGGAAAATGAGCAAAACTGTGCTTGGTGGTTTACCCCAAGGCCCACAATTTGATAATCTTAGTATGAGGAAATCTAGCTTTTATTACTACCAGAAGGTTCTGTCTCCTGTAGTAAGGATATTATTCAGTATATTCAATGTTGTAAGTGGCCTAATAATCCTAACACTGATGATAAGAGAAAATAACATTTGTGAGTACAGCATTCTTTTTATATTTATAGATAAAAATGTAATACTTACAAACATTTTCCTTTATTAGACCAGTCATCAGCTCAAAAAGGCTTAACATGCCTGCAGCCAAAGGCTTTGTTAAGAGGATAACAATCTATCTTGTTCTTTTTGTGCACTTATAAAAGTAGGACACCAGTGTAAAGGAGAATGCCTAAGCTCAGCACATGCTAGCCCAAACAAATTGCATGCTACTGTCATTTATCTAAAAGTGCTACTGTTTTGAATGACAATGCCCTATTACAGGGAAATATGTTTACTAACATATTCATAACATAAATCAAGGACAACATAAAACACTATGCAAATGTTAATTGTCAGCTCACAGATTTGACTTCTGTTGGATATTGCTTTTTTCAAAAGCCTCATTATTCTTTTAATTAGTTTTGTTTTTAAAGAATGAAACCATGTGATGACCAGGCTCAGTGGGGAACCCATCCACTATGAGCAGCATTAAATGAAGTAAAATGTTAAGTAAAGATTATGTATATACAAATTCC
The DNA here is from genome assembly GCA_019802435.1 of Corydoras maculifer. Lineage (NCBI taxonomy): Eukaryota > Metazoa > Chordata > Actinopteri > Siluriformes > Callichthyidae > Corydoras > Corydoras maculifer. The sequence goes on along the minus strand of JAFMOD010000809.1, from coordinate 1,090,358 downwards.
TAAATCCTATAGAAACCTGTTATAGTTGAAGTATATATTTTAAATAATTTCAGTCATTAAATTCTATGAATGTGAATTTGATATGCTGTGAAAATGGAATTGTTCAAAAAGATTTAAAGCAACATAGTGCCAGGATAGTGTGTTAGATCAACAACAGAGTGTGTTAGATCAACAACAGTTAATGTGATTGAGCTCAATTATCGAAAGGCTTTCTGATCTTCAATAAAAGTGCTCTGAGGCTACAGCATTCTGGCCGGGTTAAGGATAAGGGGCTAGTGTCACATTTAAAGAAAACAGAAAAAGAGTTAACACATTGCAATGATGTAAGAGACAGAATATGAGACAGTGCAGCATGAATCAACATGACTTGAGCAGCACAACAAAAAGGGGCAGAGACTGCAAAGTATCTGTTCAAAGAGGGCTTTGTCTTATAAAACATAACATTTTACTAATAGGATGAAGAGGTGAAATTACAGTGTTAAGTTTATTCTAAGCTCTACATACTTATCTAAAATATATATAATCTGTAAAACATTATTATCTAAATAATCTAACTCTTATGCAATTGTGACCTGCCCATAACTCATAAACCAAAAAAGGAAGTGAGTTTTTTTAATTAATCCAATGGTGGGCACGGTGCCAACCTGGCACTTGGAACCAAAACATGGCACCCCCTAAACCCGCGTGGTGAAAAACTGTGATTGTGAGAACCACGTAATGGCATACTCCTGCTATAGATATTTTCTTTTTTACCCCTTCTCCCGACATATTTAAGCATTCCTCCTCCCAGTGCCTTCATGTTGGCATTGATTTTTATTATGTTCAGATTTTCTGTGCCCTATGATTGTTCCCATTGTTTTTAATAAATATAATTTTGTAACCCAATACAGGGTTACATTTTTGCAGTCTTATTCCACTCATTGCCACTCAGAGATTCAGCATGACAGAGATACTATTAAATTTACAGTTTTTTTTTTGACAAATTTTAGAGTGCTAACTACATCCTGCAAAAACTGTCCTGGACAAATTGCCACTCTATTGTACAGCAGACAGCCAGAAACAAGTAAGTGCAAATTTAAAGGTGGTAAAAAAAAGAAATGATAGTGTCATTCTATTGTATAGATACAATACGACTACTAAAAATAAAACTAATAATAATAATAATAATAATAATAATAATAATAATAATAATAATAATAATAATAATAATAATTATTATAATAATGGTGTTATTATTATTATTATTATTATTATTATTATTATTATTATTATTATTATTATTATCATTAATAAACTTAAATGTTGCCAGTTATAAACATCTTATCTTATATCATATATATCACATACAGTGGGTTGCAAAAGTATTCATACCCCTTGAACTTTGCCATATTTTGTCACATTACAACCACAAACATAAATATATTTCACTGGAATTTAATGTGAAAGACCAACACAAAGTGGTATACAATTGTGAAGTGGAATGAAAGTTATACATGAATCAACAATTTTTTTACAAATAAAAAACTGAAAAGTGCGATGTGCAAAATTATTCAGCCCCCC
>JAFMOD010000809.1:1020355-1067622 GCA_019802435.1 Corydoras maculifer | reverse complement strand
CTCCTTACAGACCCCCCCCCCCCGTCCCCCGCCGCCCCAAAAAAAAAATGCGACGCTGGAGTAGTGTGGAAGGCAACATAGGAGAATATGGGGCAGATGGAGCACATTGAAAAGAAGGGTGGCCCCAGGCCCCGTGGGGCAAATATCCATACTGGTGGGGTGTTTTATGCAGTTTGTAAAACCCAGCTGTGTTGTCGAAAAGGGCAAATGGGCCCCCATGAAACGGCGTATGGGCCCTATGAGGCGACAATGGCCCGGGAAGTTCTTAGCATAAAGGCAGCACGTGGGTTGTTTAGAGGCACGGAGGAGGTGGCATGATAGTAGTACCGCTCTCTCGGAGCGGAACGACTGGCAGGGGGTGCACTCGGCAAGGACCGATGGCTGGGGGCTCTCTCGGTGCGAACCAACTGGCAGGGGGTGCTCCCAGGCACGGACCGACTGGCAGGGTGTGCTCTTGGTGTAGACAGATTGGCAGGGGAAGTCAGGAAGGTAAGAGTGTGGGGCAGATCAAAGGTGGGAAACCGCAAAAACAGGGAAGATTGGGCATAGCGTATGCAGTATGAGCGTCCGACCCTTTCGCTGCTCTTGCATCTGACTCCTCACCCACTTCGGACATGGAGGATTCCACAGCCCCATTAGTAGGAAGCCTTACCTCGTGTCCCAACCGGACGCCTAATACCTCGAAGTTTGAAATGTCTCCACTGTTTGGGCTTGAGTGCCGTTTTAGGTGGTGCGGGTCACTTAATTGTGCACCTAGAGAGGTCCAGCCAGGGCCCCTCAGAAGTGGCAGCAGGCAACCGAAAAGAGGCCGGGACAGGAAAATGTCTGGGACAGGCATAGGGTGAGACGTGACACGCACAGGGACGTTTTAACAGTGTGGGATGAACTTATGGCTGATGTGTTTAGGGGCCTCGTAAAGTGAGAGTAGGGCTCAGGCCCCAAATCCAGAGAGTTAAGCAGGACATGAGCTGGGAGAATGTGTCCCAACAGGAAGCAATCAAACAATTCAACCTCGGAGTCGCTTAGGGCATCGGCAAACTCCTCAGAACGCCAACGCCAACCGCTTTTTCCCACCACCACGGTGTTGGCATGGTGCACACTACCAAAGAACGGTATGACTGGGGAAACAAACACAAGAACACAGAACCGAATCACTAGCCCTAGGAGCCGATTTGCTCGACAGTGGGAGAGGGAGTGGAATGGCTTGGATGAAGGGTTGGTCCAGACAGATTAGATATGGGGGTTCACAAAATTGAAAAGCCATGGTGGTGTGGTGCCGAGTTTATGCAGCTGAATGAGAACAGAATTAGCTTACCGGGCGGAGAGGTCATGGACTCACAGAGACATCTGATTCATAAGACCGGCATTCTGTGACACTCTGCAATGTTCCTCAGAGGACGCTGCTAAGAGCTGGGAGACATGCAAAAACGAGCTGAATGGAGGCAGGTAACCCATGGTTCATGCAATAGTGTTTATTAAAGCGACAGAACACAAAACAGAGGATCGCAAGCGAGTCAACAAAATCAATGCCGGTCTGATCACAAAAAATGTAATAAATATATAACCTGACTATATGTTCCAGGGTACTCTTTCTGCAAATTCTTCTTCCGGCAGGTTACTCTCACTCTGCTTTGGCTCTCTTTTCGACTCTTCTGAAGTTCTTTATCCCAGAAGGGTTGCTTACTTCTGTGTTTTCGCGTTCCTTGAGTGCATGAACTTATGTATTGTAAAGGGGATTTATTTGGCCGTTCACATCCCCCGCTGCCTCTGGGTTCTTTTTTGTTCCCAAGGCTGGTGGGGAATTACGCCCAAGTATTGACTTTCGCGACCTCTAATTTAACATGTCTACACGGGGCCCAGATATTTACCAAATTGGACCTCCAAAACACCTAAAATTTGGTCCGCATATGTAAACGGGATGAATGGAAGATGGCGTTCATTACCACGTCAGTGCATTACCACGTCAGTGCATTACCACCTTCCTTGGGTGGAAATTGCCCAGATCGTCCACTGGGATCACTCCATTTCAATGTGTCTTGGGGTACAAACCACCAATTGCTCCATGGGACAGGTCTGTCACTGAGGCACCAGCAGTTGATGCTTGGTTCCAGCTGCAGCGAGGAAATATGGGCTCAGGTTCACTGGCATGTCGAGTTTGTGGTTCGTCAATTTAAACGGTTCACCAAGCGTACCCAGGGTCCCACACCTTCCTTCAAGATCGGGGACACGTTATGGCTTAATAACAGAGATATGAGATGTTGGCTGGGTACTCGCAAGCTGCTTCTATGGTTTCTTGGTCCGTTATATTTCCTGGCTATCATTAATGAGGTCTCTGTGTGTTTAAAACTGCCCTCGTACCTACGGATTCATCCCACTTTCCACATCTTACTTCTCTATCCGTTTGAGTCTGGGCCCTTGAAGTTTATTGGGGGAATCCACCAGTGAGCCTTTCAATGGTGATTAGTCTAATATTTATTCTGTCTTCTTCTTGCTGGATTCTCGTCGGCGTAGAGGTAAGCTCCAGTATTTGGTGGACTGGGAGAAGCTGGGTATCGGTGGAGGACATTCTAGATGCTGATCTCATCAGGGACTTCCATTGGAGTCACCCTGAGTGCCCCACTCCCCGTCCCAGGGGTTTACCTCCGTGCCAAGGCAAATGCATCCGCTTGTAGCCAGGGCCTTTTACCATTCAGGCACCTTTTTCCAACTTTTTTTCACAAGTTTTATTAAAATCTACAACACAATTCTGTGTCTTATTTTTGGACTTATTTTAGCCAGCCATTGTAGAAATAACATCCGAACACAGCTATGGCATATTGTTAACAATGAAACTCAGATATTGTTTAAATAGTTCTACCCAACATTGCAGTAGAAGGTTGCCTTGCTTTCAGGTCTATTGTCTTGTTCCAAGTCAATTGTCTTGTTTTTACAAAGTTACTGACATAACCTAGAAGGGGGTTTTGTTGCCATTTTCTTGCCACGTGAACCCCTGATCAACAAGGCATATTCCAGGGGGCATTTTATGTATAAGGACAATATAAAAATTGTTTTTGTCATAAACCGCCCCAGGTGATGAACATTAAATATAAAAACACAGATGACAGGGCGTACAGCAGCCTCATAGGAGATATAGTTACGACAAAGAATGAAGCCAGAAGACTGAAGCATGTCACTTGTTCAGTATTTGATCTAGAGATGTTTGTCTTGACTAGTATGACTAGTATGACTAGTCTTACCGGGTAAGTAAAGAAGCGGGTAGAATGCAGAAAAAGTTACATTGAGGCACCTCCAAACTTATAGAGTCGTTAAATTACCTTATGTGGAGCAGAAGGGGACCCCTGCAGCAAATGGTAAGACAGGTAATCTGTCAGCCCAGTATTGGTGCTCATGCCCTGGCAAGGCACAGGGAGAAATGCTGAAATGCTAGAGGATAGACACTCACATACAGAACTGGCTTCTGCTTAATTCGTCACACAAAATGAGCACTCTCCTAATTCATCATATAGGTTATTTTCCTGCACAGACTCTAAATCTGTTATATCAGCAGGGGTAACGGAACAGATTACAGTTACAGTGTTCTCACATCATCTCATTACAGGTTCGGAGCTAACATTTGCCCATAGTTTGGGTTTTATGGTGTTCATTCACCCCAGCATTGTGTTGATAACCCTGTAGCAACAACATAAAATTTTTATCAGTCGACAAGTGCATTTAGGTTTTCCAGAGATGTAGTATTCATGACAGGTGCATCCAACAACCCCATAAAGTCTTTTTTAGACTTTATGCATTACTAAGACTTTCAAAAGGTCAAGTGTGGTAGTCAATTTACCTGTGAAAAAATACAAATCTTATGCTCCATGAAGCGCTCTTTTACAATGTGAACCCAAGGTCATTTTGTAATATAAGCAAGTTAATAGGTAAAAAATGATTTGGTAATATGCATACACATAATTCTCAGCAGCTCAACATGGATCAAAAAGAGTTCAAGTTTCTCTCAGTTTATTATTATTATTACTTTTTTTCAGTAGACTATTTTTTTTATCCATCCATCCATCTTCTGCTTAATCCTCTACTAGGGTTGCAGGGGGGTTCCCCAAGCCGATCCAGGGTAGAAGATTTGGGCACTGAACAGATAGACCAAGGATGGGGCACCAATCTATCCCTGGGCACACACTGACTCTTACAGACACACAAGCATAGGTTTTGGACTGTGGGAGGAAACCGGAGTACCCGGAGGAAATCCACGCAGACACTGAGAGAACATGGAAACTCAACCCAGCTTGGGATTCGAACTGTGAATCCCCAGCGCTGAAAGGGGAATGTGCTAACCACTCAGCCACCTTGCTGCCTGTCCGCACTTTATATTTGTTATATTAAATTAAATTACAATAAATTCAAATTCAATTATGCTGGAGTTTTTTTTTTTCTCATAAATTGTTGTATATATATATATGTTACTTTTCATAAATTGTTTTGACCAATCTTACACATGAATATTAAGAAGGGCTGGGTTTTTTCTCTAATTTTACAAATGTCCTAAAAATTTGTTTGCCCTAAGTTTTTTATGTATCTCTTCCTGGCAACTAATAGAGTCAGATGTGTGGCGATAACCTGATCAGTGATGATGAACAGGGCACAGCACAGCTAGCATTACTGCTCTCATCCAAAGCTCAGCATGGGTAAGCTGGCAGGTGTGGGATATCTGAAAATAAAGCCAGGTTATGAGCTCGACTCTGGCTAAGCCAGACTTCTGCACACTATGGGAGCTCAGCATGATTCATGACAGCTGCTCAAGGTTCAGACACTTTTAGGTTGTACTGGGGCATTTAAATTAAACACCTTTATGAAATCAGCCTCACTAAAAGCAGCTCATCCAACTATTTGAAGGAGAATTCTACCTTACAAATGTAGCCAAGGCCTTGGGAGTCAAATCAGCCTCCCAATGCTTGATGAATGAGCTGCTTTATGATAGAAGGTTTCAGGGCTGTTTTCAGGCTCTACATCCAAAGGTTGCCATCATAATTTCCCCTTCTTGAGATTTGAAGTGTGATTTATCTATCTGCTACCCATGTTCCTTTGTACACCACTATCAGACAGGTGAAGTCACATTCTTACTATAGCAATTCTAGCCTCTCCTAAATCCCAAACTTAATCAATTCTGACAGGTTAAAATTCTTCACTAATAATTATGTGATTAAATTGCAGGCCTAAACTACCATTTAAATAGTGGCTGCTTGGTTGCGGTGCTTTAATAGAGCCATTTTAACTACATCCTAGAAGCAGTTCCTTTGACATTCATTGTGCTTGGCATTCTTGACAAGCTCTAAATCTTTTCTTCCATCTCTTTAACTCTTCATCTTTTTCCTGTCATTGTGTCTCACCTCCACCTTACTGTCTCTCGATTACTCATTCTCACTTAACAGATCCACTCTTGTGCCTTCAGGCTAACATCTTGTTCATTTATATATTTTATGTCAATCCCACTGATGCTGTTTTTATCTTTGCACCCCAAAACAACCTATTTTACAATCTTTTGGATAGTATTCAGTGATGTTACTAGAAATATATATTTTAATACTAGAAATGTTAATGATATAATTACTTTAATATAAATGGTATGTAATATATAATTATATAAAGTGTTGATAAAAAAGCTGGCCCATTTTCACAAGGTACTAGAGAAGAAGAATGGTTCATATGCTAATTGTTATGTTTTTTACCAAACAAGGGTCTTAAGCAAATTGTCAGGATCCTCGGACCCGACTATCTGGACTGTGTATGGTTTTCGGTTTGATTTGGTTTTGAGTTTCACTTTAGTTCCGTTTTTTATTGTTTCGGTTTGTTTTCATTCATTTCGCGGCTGTGCCTCATTTAAGTTGATTTCCCCTTTAGTCATGTGACCTGATCTTTTGTTATTTATGCCAGCCTCTCACTCTCTTTGGTGAAAGAGCTTCAACTACGTACAGGTTTATTAGTGCTGTAGGCTTTGTTTGGTAATTATTATTATATTAAATCGCTTGTTTCTGGAACCTGCTGCCTGTTTGGTGTGATTATCACTATTCTTACCCAGACCTTGGAGCACATGTGACAGAAGCTCTCTCCACATGTATCTGCCACCAGTTTCAGGTAGCGAGTATGGTATTGCTTTTTTTGCTGGTTCTGTTTTTGATATTTGCCTTTTGCCTTTTGATATTTGTAGGTATTAGTTTATCCTTGCAGTGTTTGCTCTAGCTCCTGGTGGTTAGCTTTTGCAGCTACCTGTTTTTCCTCTTCGCATTCGCAGCTCTCGTTGGCTATTGTTGAGTGTGTGCTTCATGTGTGTCGCCCCTGCGTTTGGCATTTTCGGTGGGTTTAGTTTTTTTTTTCGCGGTTCGTGACTCTCATAGCGCTCGGTTTAGCGCGCCTGTCCGGACTTTGTTTTTGTGCTTTAGGTGGGTTTTTTTCCCCCTAGTTTTGCACTGTATGTCAGCTTCTCACTTCCAGTGTTCTCGGTAGTTCGCTTACTTTAGCCCTTTTTGCTATTTTTTTGTAGTGTTTTTTGTTCTGTTTAGTACGTTTTGTTTCTGTGCTCCGATTAGCGTTAGCATTGTTTGTTGTTGGATTTGACTCCTCCCCTTGTTGTGTTTCTATTTGTTAGGATTGGGTATTGGGATTTATCCTTAGTATGGCGGTTCGGAGTGTTCAATCTAGTGAGGATGACATCTTTTGGCGTTATGGCTATGAGTCACTATGTGCTGAGGAGAATATTGATTGCCCCATAGACTCTGATGAGGATATTAGTGACTCATCGTTCTCTGATTATATCCTCTCTGCTTTTACACTTAGGAACATCCCTGAGCTTTGGTCGGATGACCATTTGGGTTCAGTTAAGCCCCCAAGCACACCTAGGCGTAAGCGTCGTTCCAGGCATAATGGTATGGTCAAGGGTGAACCCCTTCTACTACCATGGGAGAAGGGGTTGTATACGAAGCTATAGAGGGGGTACTGGTTTCTAAGAACTTTGAGGGGTCCTCTAATCCCACGGGGTCTACTTTTTCGAACCTGCAAAGCCTTCCCTGTTTTTGTGGTCTTCTGCCGTTGCTTTGTCCCCTCCATCACTCTTGTTTCCCTGATTTCCCAGTTGGCATTTCAAGTGTCCCCTGTGAGTCAGACTGTGTTTGGAGCGCCCCCTGTGAGTCAGACTGTGTTTGGAGCGCCCCCTGTGAGCCAGACTGCGTTTGGAGCGCCCCCTTTGAGTCAGACGGCGTTTGGAGTGCCCCCTGTAAGTCAGACGGCGTTTGGAACGCCCCCTGTGAGTCAGACGGTGTTTGGAGCGCCCCCTGTAAGTCAGACGGCCTTCGGAGCGCGACAACACAACAGCACCAGCTCCTCACTATCATCAGTCTCCTTTGGACATTTGTTCGGTTCCTCTCGCTCGTTCGGTTCCTCTCGCCCGTGCTCGTTCGGTTCCTCTCGCAAGCGGCCGCCCGGCCTCCACATCACTCTCAAGCGGCCGCCCGGCCTCCACATTGCTCTCAAGCGGCCGCCCGGCCTCCACATCACTTTCAAGCGGCCGCCCGGCCTCCACATCGCTCTCAAGCAGTCACCCGGCCTCCACTTCTCTCTCAAGTGGCCGCCCGGCCCCTTACATAGACTACTTGAACAATTTTGGCCTTCGGGTGTTGGTCTTCCTCCGCCTGCCTATGTTTACTCTGCATTGGACATTTGCCCCACAAGGTCCTGGACCTCCTTTTCTTGTTGGATGCTTCCTTTTTGCACACCCCTTGGAGGGGGGGTACTGTCAGGATCCTTGGACCCGAATATCTGGACTGTGTTTGGTTTTCGGTTTGATTTGGTTTTAAGTTTCACTTTATTTCTGTTTTTTATTGTTTTGGTTTGTTTTCATTCATTTCGCAGCTGTGCCTCATTTAAGTTGATTACCCCTTTAGTCATGTGACCTGATATTTTGTTATTTATGCCAGCCTCTCACTCTCTTTGGTGAGAGAGCTTCAACTACGTACAGGTTCGTTCGTGCTGTAGGCTTTTTTTGGTAATTATTATTATATTCAATCGCTTGTTTCTGGAACCTGCTGCCTGTTTGGTGTGATTATCACTATTCTTACCCGGAACTTGGAGCACACGTGACACAAATTCTGCTCTGTCAGTGATTTTATTCAGCACTTCTGTTAACCTTCTCGTGACACTGATGGGTATTAACTGGAAGATTTGTACTTATTGTACTTATTAATAGGACAAAAAGTATAATAACTGTCATGCTCATGTAATGCTGGTGGCCGAGTGACGCAGCGAGTTCTGAGCGATCTCTGCCCAGGGGAGGTAGCGTGACCAGTCAGAAAAATCACGATGGGCATAGATGCGGAGAAATTTATTGATTTCTTGATGTGAGCGCTCGCAGGCCCCATTAGTTTGCGGGTGGAAGCCTGAAGTCAAACTGATGGAAGAGCCCAACATCTCGCAAAAAGCCCTCCAGACAGCAGAAGTGAACTGGGGTCCTCTATCGGATAAAATAACTTCGGGGATGCCGAATGTCGTAAAGACCCTGGTAAAAAGTAATTCGGCCATCTCAAAGGCCGAGGGCAGACCCTTAGGGGAAATAGTTTGACTGCCCGAGAGAAGCAATAGAGGACCGAGAGGATGACATTATAGCCATTGGAGAAAGGCACACCGGTAACAAAGTCCAGGGCGATGTGGGACCACGGCATCTCCGGCACCGGTAGGGGCAGAGCATACCATCCGGTAGTTCCCAAGGAGTCTTACAGGCTGCGCAGGTGGAACATGAACGTACAAAGGTTTGTACGTTAGCCTGTAAGGACTCCCACCAATACTTCCACTGGATGAGTTGGGTGGTACGTAATACTCCTGGGTGACCAGTACTTAGAGAGGCATGAGCCCACGTAATAACCCTGGACCTAAATGGTTGGGGAACGTAAGTAACCCCCGCCGGACATTCAGGCGGCGTGGTAAGGTTGCGCAGCGCCTCCTGTATCTGGGAATCGAGCTCCCACTGGATTCGCCCTATGAACTTATTTGCAGGGATTATGGGATTCCCCCATTCAGGATCGGACTCCAATGGGCCATGGATTCTGGACAGGGCGTCAGCCCGGCTATTCTGGGAACCAGGAGAAAACGAGATCTGAAGATCAAATTGATTAAAAAATAGAGCCCATCGGGCCTGGCGAGCATTAGGGCGCCGCGCACCCTTAACATACTCTAAGTTCTTATGGTCCGTGATAATAAGTACAGGATGAGAGGACCCCATGAGCCAATGACGCCATTCCTCCAAGGCTAAATTGATGGCCAAAAGCTCTCGATCCCTGATCCCATAGTTACACTCGGCAGGCAGGAACTTACGGGAAAAGTACGTGATAGAAATGGCATTAGCTAATCCTCCAGTAGTCTGGGAAGGGACGGCGCCGGCCCCACTGCAGGAGGCATCCACTTCCACGATGAACTGTCGTTCGGGGTCAGGATGTGCCAAAACAGGCTTAGATGTAAAGCTCTGTTTAAGGGTGTTAAAGGCCCGATTCGCGTCCGAACTCCAGCGCAACGCAGAAGGGCTGCGCCTGAGACTAGAGGTTAGTGGAAGTGCAATTTGACTAAAATTTTGATAAAATTATGGCCGATAAAAATTAGCAAATCCTAGGAACCGCTGTAGGTCTCGGGTTGTGGCCGGCGTCGGCCAGTCCAGAACCGCCTTGACCTTGTTTGGGTCCATCTCTATCCCCTTATGGGAGATAATAAACCCCAAGAATGAGATGGACCCCTGGTGGAATGTGCACTTCTCCCCTTCAACATAGAGACCGTTTGCAAGAAGTGAAAGGCAAGAAGTTTGCAAGGTGCACCAACGCGACATGGGAGGCCATATGTCCCGAGAAAATCAGGACATCGTCCAGGTAAACGATAACCACTTGATGCAAGAACTCCCTGAGCACATCATTAATAAATGCTTGAAAGACCGCAGGGGTGCTAGTGAGGCCGAAGGGCATCACGCAATATTCGTAATGCCCCGAGGTGGTGATAAAGGCGGTTTTCCACTCATCTCCCTTCTGAATCCGCACCAAATTATATGTGTTTCTGAGATCCAGTTTAGTGAACACGCGCGCCCCATAAAGCTGTTCTAAATTAGCTGGTACCAACGGGAAAGGGTAAGAATACCGTTTAGTAGCTTTATTAAGCTCGTGGAAATCTATGCACGGCCATAACTCACCCCCTTGCTTGGGTACAAAGAAAAATCCGTATGCGGCTGGGGATTTGGATGGCAATGTAGTTCTGCATAGCGCGTGTCTCAGCGGCAGATAGTGGGTAGGGACGCGCGTGTGGTAATTTGGCCCCAGGTAATAGGTCTATGGAGCAGTCATAGTGCCGAGGAGGGAGCGTGCATGCACGGTGTTTACTAAAGACCTCCACGGGGACTGCGCTGGTACCTGAGAAGGAAGCTGGTGTTCCGGAGACACCTGCATAGAGGAACGATAAAGGCGGGGGGAGGTTGAGAGCACTCATTACGGCAGTGGGATGACCATGACCGGATCGTTGGATCGTGACGCCGCAGCCAAGGCAAACCTAGAACAATAGGGACCGAAGGGGAGGAAATAATAAAAAAGGGTCCAGGGCCGTGAGATGAAGCGATCAAAAAGTTCTTTATTGCATAAGCAATAGCAAATAAAGTAAACAGTCCAGAATGAGCAAACAGAGGGAAGACGTTGGTAATGACGTCACCCGTCGTCGGAATCCCCGGGAGACCAGATGATGAGACGGTAAGGAATGCAGCGAGGTAAACATGAGGGAACCGGAGTCCGTGATCCTTCACCTGCTTACAGGTAAACCGTCCTAGAAAACACCAACGGGCAGAACCGGATCGCAGCAGCAAGAGGTGAGTACGAGGCGAGAGCCAAGCGAACAGACACACCATAGCATAAGCACGTAACCAGAAAACTCCGCACTGGTGGATCCGGAAAGCCGGCTTAAATACAGCTTCCGCTAATGAGGTACACCTGGATCTAGTAATCAGAAGAGGGAGAGCGCTGATTGGTGGAAGAAGCAGCAGGTGTAGCAGTGGGTGTGTGTGGCGGTGAGGTAGGCGGAACAGAGGAAGTAGGTGTGGTGTGACAATAACTCTAATGTAATCAGATTTACAATTTACTCTGCCAACTGTTGCACCTGCCCCCTCTGTTGCTGTCTCACCCGCACGTCCCACTAATTTGTCTGAGGATTTTATTTGTTCTACTCACCGTTCACAATTCACCTGTTCTGATCACCTGTTTCTCGTTTCCTTTCCCACCCTCTCTCCTATTTAAGTCTCATCTCGGCTTCCGTTCTTCGCGTTGGTTCATGGAGCTCACTGTTTTGTTTTGTTCTCGCTCTCTCGTTGGATTTCTGCTACTCAGTTTCGGACTTCTGCTTTTTGCTCTCTCGAAGTCCACAATCGATCTCATCAAAGACTGATTGTTTTTCTTTTTCCGTTTTTCTACGTACTGTTTCAGCCAGTGCATTAGCCAGTGCATTAGCTTCCACGTAGGGGGCGGGCCTCCCTACGTCATCACCACTTCCAGTGGCAGATCCAGACCATTATTACGGGGACCCTGAGGGGTGCAAACAGTTCTTACTCCATTGCTCCATGTATTTCGCCAATCGTTCGCCAGCAACAGATGAGCAGAAGATTTGTTTAATCATTTCTCTTCTCGGCGGATGTGCTGGGGACTGGTGCGTGCACACAGCTAAGGCGTGTGTTTTTGACTTATTCCTGGAACATTTCTGTACCAGGATGAGGGCATGTCTCTTAACAAAATTTTCACCACCACCATTCGTCTGGATCAACTTAAGCAGTCCAAGAAGACTGTTCACCCCTCGTTCACCCCAGATGTGTAGCACCTGTCCCTCCAATCGGAAGCGTGGTAATTCTGTGAAACTTAAGGCTATTTTTTCTGCTCAAGAATCCTTGGTGGTAAGTGCATTTAAGTACTTTATACATCGTCCTTTATTATTTCCTGTTGTATTATCCTTTCTAGACAGTTCTATTACCACTAGGGCTCTTATTGATTCTGGGGCAGAGGGTAATTTTTTGGACAATTCTCTGGCTAAGGACTGGGGGATTCTTACAACTAAGTTACCACGTGCTATCTGGGTTAGTTCGGCTGATGGTCTTTCTTTGCACCCAGGTTCAATTACTCATGACACTATTTCTTGCTCTCTGTCATAAGTGTAAGACCTGCATCTTCTCATTCCCCTGCCAGTGCTCATTGCAGAAGGAAGGAAGACGTGGCGAGTCGCAGGATTTCTAATTGACAGCACTATTTAAGTGACGGTGGCGGTGTTGGTCGCGTTGGATTGATCCGCGTTCGCTGAACTTCCTTTTCGGTCCTTGTGCTAACTGTTTGTTCTTCTAGCCCTAAGTCCCTTGGGATTGGATTGCACACCGGTTTGGCACATCTCGCCAGCACGATCTGCCACTCACCTGCCCTTTGTTCCACGGATCGGCTCGTCGCTCCGTTGAGGCCTCGCTCCTTGTTTTTTGTCCCGGCGTCGCGCCGGCGTATGATTTTTCATTTTGATTTTTTGGTTTTCGTTTCTCCTTATTTTTTCCTTAACGAAAAGATCAATAAATACTTTTTGTTTTTTGGAGCAAGGTCGGACTATTTCTTGTGACGTCACGTGGCATGACAGAATCCAACGCCACAAACCCCATGGCGGGATCACCGGAGGGTTTGTTGCTGGAGCTTGGTCAGAAACTGGGAGAGCTCCACCAGGAATTCCTGAGTATGTCGAACACCATGCGCACCATCCTGTCACGCCAGGATGCTTAGGAACGGGCCATAATGGACATTCGGAACCAAGCGCCAGTCAGCACACCTGCCCCCGTTCCACCACCGGCCGCTGGAATGGGTTCATCCAACCCTCTGGCACTCACAGAACTGGAGCGCTACGAGGGGGCCCCTGAGACATGCAGCACGTTCCTCTTTCACTGTGAGCTCTTTTTGGCTAATAGACTCCCCATGTCCGACGCTCAGAGGATCATTTTCTTCATGTCCCGTCTAGTGGGCTGAGCAGGGGAATGGGCCACCGCTCTCTGGGAGTCCAAGTCGGCTGAGACCCGGGATTGTGCCCTGTTCCTAACTCTTTTCAAGAACACTTTTGACCATGCATGACACGGATGCCTGTGCGGAGAGCTGCTGCATGAGCTTCAACAGGAAGATCAGTCCGTCTCTGACTACGTGTTAGAGTTTCGTACTTTGGCCGCACGTGGCTTCGACACGTGACCTGGAAAGACTAAGCCTGTCGGGAAGCACGGATGTCTTTTGAGACGCTCATCACCACCGCTATTAACTCCAATTCCAGTCGATCCCCGCGTCCTGATTCTGGGAGGAATGTCTATTTTCCCAACCCTTCGGACGAGTCTCCCATGCAGCTGGACTCCCTCCGGCTGTCTTCATCGGCGCGGGCTCATCGTCTTCAGTCAGGATAATGCCTTTACTGCGTTAGTGCTGACCATCTTCTGGTTTCGTGTGAGGTCAAACCCCAGAGGCGAGGCCGTCCTGCACCGCCTCAGCCCGAGAAGTGTCCTGCCCATCCAGCAGTTTCCCCGGTAAGCACCACTAGAAAAGACGTCTTCAGCTCCTGGTATCTCCCGGTGATTGTATCCTGCAAAGACACCAACTATACCTCTAGGGTCCTCATCGATTCTGGGGCAGAAGGGAACTTCTTGGACAAACACCTTGCATTACGGTGGGGACTTCGGCTCCACAGGCTACCCAAAACATTACCCATCTGTGGGGTCGATGGGCAGCCCGTCAATCAGGGAGTGGTAACTCACTATACAGAACCTGTTTCTCTACAGATTAGTGCATTGCATGTTGAACTGATTTCTTTTTTTATCATCCACTCTCCTAGCACCACGATGATCCTCGGCTTACCCTGGCTGCAGCAGCACGACCCTGTCATCTCCAGGTCAGAGCGTGGAATTTTGCAGTGGTCTAAATTTTTCCTCTCCCATTGTCTCACACACACGGTGGGTAAGATTCGTTCTCAGGTGGTGTCGCTTTCCCCCATAGGGGTGGCTAAGTTACCCTCCAGCGTCCCTTCGGATTTCGCAAATTTAGCTGAGGTGTTCTGTGACAAGCAAGCTAAGCAATTGCCCCCTCATCGGGAGTACGACGCTCACCGGGGTCAGTCCTTACCCTCTCTTAATTCAGTTAATTACGCAATCAAAGACAACATCCTGTATGTTAAAGGCCTCCTACCAAACATTACACAGTCTTTTAAAAACATTATAAATTCATCACTTAAAATAGGCTATGTCCCCAAAAATCTGAAGTGTGCAGTCATTAAACCATTACTTAAAAACCTAATTTAGATCCTCTAATACTGTCCAACTATAGACCAATATCAAACTTTCCTTTTGTCTCTAAAATACTAGAAAATTGTTATGGGTACCAACAGGAACCGGACGGAGTGGGTGGATATGTTGCCAACAGTACAGTTTATTTAGCCACACATAACGTACAACAGTCCTTAGAGAACCAAACATTAACTGATGCGGATGAACACCGGGGATGCGGAGCTGGGGTCTGACGTCACCGCGTAGTCGGCGTCTGACGTCAGCGGGGTCGTGTTCCAATCTGCCGGTACACACAGGGCGGAGTGTGGCTACACAGGCAACGGGAGTAGGCGGTGAACTGTAACACAAAACATAAAACACAGACCAGCAAGACGAGGCGGACAGGACGAGGCGAAAACAGGACTAGGTGTACAGGACGAGGCGATAACAGGACGAGGCGTAAAACAGGACGAGGCGACTACATAGAACACGTGACCATAACAAAACATGACATACCAAAACAAACGCAAGACAGGGATTTACAAACATCCGTGATCAAGAACCAGGACATAAACAAAGCATACAGGGGCGTGGAGACCAACTGGATGAGGGGCGGAGCTACCCAGGGAGCACCACCCCTCCGTGACAGACCATAACATATACCCCCCCCTCAATGTGTGCCTCCTGGCACCCTAAAAAGCAAAGAAAAGGAACCCACGGGGGGGGGGGGGGGGGGGGGGGGGGGGGGGGGGGGGGGGGGGGGGGGGGGGGGGGGGGGGGGGGGGGGGGGGGGGGGGGGGGGGGGGGGGGGGGGGGGGAAAAAGCAAAGAAAAGGAACCCATCAAGAACCACTAAACAGGTAAGATACTAGGGGGCCCAGGACCCTGTGGGTGGACGGTCAGCACCACTGGGGTACACGGTGGGCCGAGGTGCGTGCTGACGGTCCCATGGAGCCCAGAAGACCGCGGGGGCCCAATCAGGACGCCGAGACAGCGAGACTGTCTCCGGGCGCAACGAAGGAGCAGACGGGGTCGTTCCTGGGTGCGACGGCAACGCAGGGGTCCTTTCAGGGCGTGGGGACGGCGAGGAACCCAATTCAGGGCGGCAGTAGGCTCTGGCGCTAAAGGGACAGCAGGGGGCAACTGACACGGCGCAGGGGGCAACTGACACGGCGCAGGGGGCAACTGACACGGCGCAGGGGCAACAAGTCCACCATCGGGCCGCTCCACCGAAACATCGGGCCGCTCCACCGGAACCTCGGGCCGCTCCACCGGAGCCTCGGGCCGCTCCACCGGAGCCTCGGGCCGTTCCACCGAAGCCTCGGGCCGCTCTACCGGAACCACGGGCCGCTCCACCGGAACCACGGGCCGCTCCACCGGAACCACGGGCCGCTCCACCAAGGACATGCGCCGCTCAAGGAAACCCACGTGCCGCTCCTCAGGCACCCTGTCGAAATACTTTGCCCATGAGGAAGACAGATCCGATACCTGAAAAACGGAGTGCGTGGGCGCCCTCGCAGGTCCTTGATCCGTAGGCGATGCGGGCAGAGCAGCGAGCACAGTCCTGAGTTGGGAGGAAAGCTTCCCAATAGTGCCTGCCAAATCCTCCTGGAGGCGGAAGAGATGATCGATGCGAGGGTCGGCCGGCCGTCCGGCGAAAGCAGAAGACGCCGGCTCCGCCCCACAGAAGAGTCAATCCGAGAGATCCATGTTGGCTAGTTGGTAATGTTATGGGTACCAACAGGAACCGGACGGAGTGGGTGGATCCGCTACTCGGAACGACGTAGTCGGGGGCGGGGATATGTTGCCAACAGTACAGTTTATTTAGCCACACATAACGTACAACAGTCCTTAGAGAACCAAACATTAACTGACGCGGATGAACACCGGGGATGCGGAGCTGGGGTCTGACGTCACCGCGTAGTCGGCGTCTGACGTCAGCGGGGTCGTGTTCCAATCCGCCAGTACGCACAGGGCGGAGTGTGGCTACACAGGCAACGGGAGTAGGCGGTGAACTGTAACAGAAAACATAAAACACAGACCAGCAAGACGAGGCGGACAGGACGAGGCGAAGCAGGACGAGGCGAAAACAGGACTAGGTGTACAGGACGAGGCGATAACAGGACGAGGCGTAAAACAGGACGAGGCGTAAAACAGGACGAGGCGATAACAGGACGTGGCGATAACAGGACGAGAACCAGAGACAGGGGGTGTGAGCCAGAGTGGACGAGGCGTAGCGAGGGTAGGTGCACGAACCAAGACCAACTCGCCCAGAGTGACGGGAGTGAGCAACCTAAATAGGGACAGTTATCGGGGAACCAGGTGTGCATAATTACAGGGGCGTGAACACAAGACAAACCCACACCATGTGACCAAAACAAACCGGAGACTACATAGAACACGTGACCATAACAAAACATGACATATCAAAACAAACGCAAGACAGGGATTTACAAACACCCGTGATCAAGAACCAGGACATAAACAAAGCATACAGGGGCGTGGAGACCAACTGGATGAGGGGCGGAGCTACCCAGGGAGCACCACCCCTCCGTGACAGACCATAACAGAAAATATTGTGTTCAGCCAGCTGAATCGCCATCTTCTAGCTAATAAAGTTCATGAAGTTTTTCAGTTAGGTTTAGGTCTCATCATAGCACTGAGACAGCCTTAATTAAGGTCGTTAATGACTTATTAATGTCCTCTGATAATAACCAAATCTCTTTTCTTGTATTATTGAGTCTTAGTGCAGCCTTTAAAACTATAGACCATAACATCTTAGTAGTCTGTGGGCATTACAGGATCTGCACTCCAGTGGTTTAAATCCTACATGACAGATCGATATCAATTCACATGTGTTAACAACCAATGTTCTGATCTTGCTAAAGTTAAATATGGTTATCTGCAAGGGTCAGTTCTGGGTCCACTCCTATTTGCACAATATATGCTTTCATTGGGATCAATTATTCGCAAACATGGAATCAGTTTCCACTCTTAGGCAGATGATACATAGTTATACATTTCAGCTAACTCTAATTATGTTCGTTCAGACAGTAAGCTCGAGGACTGCATACAAGATGTTAAAATATGGATGTCAAAAAGTTTCCTACTGCTAAATTCTGATAAAACAGCGTTTCTAATAGTTGGACCCAAGGACAAAATTAACAAAGCTTCTAACAATATGTTAAATGTTGATAACTTAATTAGGCCCAGTTCATCTGTAAATAATCTTGGTGTCATTATTGATTCAGATCTCTCCTTTACAAAGCACATTAGCAATATGACTAGAATTTTTTTCATTTGCAGTTTTTCACCTTCGTAACATTTTGAAGCTACAAAATATCCTTCTGACAGGAATTTTTAATAAATCATTACATAAATTACAACTTGTGCAAAATTCTGCTGCTAGAGTTTTAACTAAAACCAGAAAGTTTGATCATATCAGTTCTGTGTTATCAAACTTGCACTGGCTACCAGTTAAGTTTCGTATTGAGCACAAAATTTTATTGAAAACATATAAAATTCTACATAATCAGGCTCCACAGTATCTGAGTGAGCTGATTCAATTGTATAAGCCAACACGTGAGGCTCCGATCTCAGGGTGCTGGTTTACTCTTAGCTCCTAGAATAAATAAAATTACTCCTGGTGGAAGAACGTTCTCCCACAAGGCTCCTCAACTTTGAAATAGCCTTGCAGTTACTGTTCGTGATTCTGAATTACTATTAACCTTTAAAAATAAATTAAATACACATTTATTTCATCTTGCGTTTAATTAATCCCCTGTAGATAAAGATGTAGATCTCAGGCTTGGCTGTGTTGGGGTGGTAATCTGCGATCAATGTATGCTGGCGTTTCACCTCTTCACCCTCCTCATGATTAATGGGGGGGGGGGGCGCTGAAATGATGCTGTTCCGGGGAGCCATCTCAACTATGTAGAGTCTGCAGTAACTGCCTCTTTTAGTTATGCTGCTCGAGTCAGTGATGCTGGAGACACATGCTGCACTGTGTCAATCGATTACTTATTAATTAACACTGATCTTCCTGGACTCTTGGAAGATCTCTTAACACTGATCTTCCTGGACAACAGCCCCCCTTCTTTTTGAACCATTAAGGGGTCATCAGGCAGCTATTCATATGCATAACGACCTACAGCCCATCCACCCCCTCTGTCTTACAGGTAAAACGCTAGGTAAAACCTGAATTCAAAGGTAAATTCCTTGAAATTCAGCCTAATGCAATGCAGTAACAGACATTCTGCAATAAAAATTTAACATACTTTCAGTGACTACAAATAAAATAAAACAGATATTTACAGACATTCAGACAGAGTCCTCAAACTAATTTTACAGCAAACTGTGTTTTTACTCCTAAATGTAGACAGACATACATACATACGGACGTACCTAAGTTTATTTTTAGAAGTCGTACTTTATTTTAGTTTATATTGAAAACACAATCATTTAGTTGCACCTTGATTTTATTTCGCATGTTTGCTTTTTAGCGTGTACACACGCATGTTTTTTGCATGTACATACATTTTTTTTAATAAAACATACTGATATATATGTATGCATATCTTCCTTACCAATAATAAATAGTACATACAGATGTACCTGAGGTTACATTTAGAGTTAGTGTCTGTACTTTATTTTAGTAATATTGAAAACACTATAATAATTCAGTTGCGCTTTGCATCTCGATTTTATTCGCATGTCTTTTAGCCTCGCAGCGTCGGCACGCCGCCGTTCACACAGTCAGAGAATTTGACTGATTCGTTGACGGTGCTCAGCGTGCGCTAAAAGACTTACCGCGATGTGTATGCCTTTTATAATAGTTATAGGTATTATATATCAGGTATTATACAAGCTTTCATAGTAAAATGTTTGACATGTGCCTGTAAATACAGCGCCCGCATTCTGCCACCATATACTACTGTGGAAACATTATAAAAACACCAAAATCATTTCTCAAAACTGACTGTTACATTAGCGCATAATTCATTCTAAAAGTCTGAAGAGTACAGCGTGCGTTTGTATGTTACAAAAACTTTTGATAAAGGGGGTTGGGAATTTCTCTAGCGGTGCTCCGGCTCATTTGTGTAACAATGGATACTAAGTGGCGCACTGCAGGGGAGTGGAGGATTTGCTCAAACACACACACAACGAAAAATTTCATGGTTCCAGGGAAACCAGTGTTAAATGCTGTGCTTTATTATTAGCTCTAACTGCCTTCCTTGTCTGTTTCTTTTGAGGTGTGACCGGCTTCCTGGAGGTGTAGTCAGATCTTCAGCCATGGCTCTGCCGACAAATACTGGATGGAACCTGAATATTAATTGGACTGGCAGTCCTGCAGGACCCCCTTAATGGACTCACACATAGTTTTCCAGTTGCTAGAGTATTTCCATTTGTTAAATATCTGTACATGGCACTGTTGTTGCTGCTTGGCCGCTCAAGGAGGAGGAGTCGCCCACTGAGTCTTGGTCCTCCCAAGGTTTCTTCCTTAAATAACAACATAACAGGGAGTTTTTTCTTGCTACTGTCGCGTCGGCTTGCTCTTTGGGGCTTTAAAGGCTTTTCATTCTGTAAAGCTGCTTTGTGACAATGTACTGTTGTAAAAAGCGCCATATAAATAAATAACTTGAACTTGAGGAAGTATAATTTCCATGTGTAAGTCCTTACCCTTTCACGATTACTGAGAGTAAAGCCATGTAGGATTATACTGAGGAAGAGTGGCATCATTCGGCCCTCAAAGTCTCCCATGGATTCTGGTTTCATTTTTCAGGCCTTTATTAATTAAGTGTTCTGGGAATTTATTGATTCATTTGTTCTTGTTTATATTAATGACATACTTATTTTTTTTGTCCTGATTTTCTTACTTATAGGCAGCATGTTTCAATGGTGCTTGACCGCCTGTTATTTAATCAGTTATTTGTATGTGCTGATAAGTGTAAGAGTATCATTTTGGGGCTTCATTATATCCACCACGGGTCTACAGATGGTCTACGTTTTTTGGTGTTTGCTAATTTTTATAGAAAATTTATTTGTTCATTCAGTTCGTTTGCCTTTCCCTTAACTAGCCTACTTCGGGGTAAAACTCGACAATTGGTCTGGAATTCTGAGGTGGATCGTGCTTTCAACCATCTTAAAACCAGATTTATTAACGTCCCAGTATTGGCACATCCTGATTTGCAGTTCTTAGTTGAGGTACATCATCAAATGGTGTAGGAGCTGTTCTTTCCCAGGGAGCTAGTGGTTCTTGTCATCGTCTGGTAGCCTTCTTGTCTCCGACTGAGTGCAACTACAGCATTGGCGATAGAGAGTTGCTGGCCATCAAGATCTCCCTAGAGAAGTGGCGTCATTGGCTTATGGTGGCCAAACATCACTTTGTGGTTATCACTGACCACAAAAATCTTGAGTATATTAAGGGGGCCAAACGTCTTAATGCGCGTCAGTCCAGATTTTTTAACAGTTTCAACTTTACCATCTCTTACCATCCTTTTCATCGTAACCTGCAGGCTGACACCCTTTCGTGGTTACATCCTGATTCTGGGAGGGAGCATGTGGATTAATCGCCCATCCTTCCTGCTAGTTGTTTTATCAATTCTATTCATTGGGAGTTTGACCGTTAATTTGTAAGAACTTTGCATTGGGTTCAGGTTCCTCTTGACTGTCCTCCAGGTCTTTGGCCATCGATTTTGTCACGGCTCTTCCTGTTACTGAGTTACTGGGTTTCACTACGGTGGTTACTCTTAGTAAGTGGTTCTCTCGTGTGGTAAGATTTATCCCATTGGCAGCTCCTCCCTCGGCCCTCCAGACTGCAGAATGTCTTTTCACTCACCATTTACCTATTTTTGGTTTTCCCGAAGACATTCTTTCTGACAGGGGCCCCCAATTCACTTTTGCAGTATGGTTGCATTTTTTGGAAAGATATTTACATTTACATTTAGTCATGTAGCAGACGCTTTTATCCAAAGTGACTTACAAATGAGAACATGACAAGTCAGAAGTTATGGAGAAAACCAACTATACTGTAAATTCATCAAACCTGATTGTTATTTGATGCTGCGCCCCCCGTCCCCTTTTTTTTCTACAACATGTATTTGTTAAAGTACCATTGTTAGCCTTACTTCGGGTTACCATACAGAGAGCAACAGACTTTGCTAGAGAGTTAATCAAGAACTGGGAAAGTTTCTTCGTATATATGCTTTTATCAAATTCGGATTAGGCACATTTCTTTCTTTGGGCTGAGATTTCCCAGAAATCTTTGAGACATTCTGCTACTAAAATGTCTCCTCTTAAATATATCCTGGGTTACCAGCCACAATTTGCCCTTTGGAATCCTAAAACTTCCAATTCCCCTGTGGTGGATGAGTGGTTTCGGCATACTGAGAATATTTGGGGTGCATCAACGGATTGAGAGGGTCTTGCTGTGCAACAAGTCTTTCTACAGATCACTGTGGAAGTGGTGCCCTTGTCTATAAGGTGGGGGACCTGGTTTGGCTCAACTTGCGGAATATCTGTTGTCGTGCAGCTTCTTCCTCGATTCCTAGGTCCTTTGAAGGTCTTACTGTAGTGTGTAGTGTGTGGAGAAACGCGTAGAGAGACACGCTGAGCTTCGCGTGGAGAGACGCGAGGAGAGACGCGAGGAGAGACGCGTGGAGAGACGCGAGGAGGGACGCGAGGAGGGACGCGAGGAGGGACGCGTGGAGAGACGCGAGAGGAGACGCGAGGAGAAACACGCGCGGCTTCGGGTGGCGTCTCATATACGGTGGACGGAACCCTAGTCGCGGCAGGCGAGGTGTCGCTGACAGCGAGGGGAGAGACCCTGGCGGCGCGGCGCGGCTCAATACGTGGGCAGAGCGGCTCGCAAACCGCGTTCCGTGGCTCGCAGACAGCCAGAGGAGGCACGCGATCGGGGCACAGCGGGACGGAGAATAACGTCCCCACGAGCAGACTGCGCTGCGTCTCACGCTGAGACTCGCTACCACTCCAGGGCAACTCGCCGGGGGGATCGCGCGGTGAATTGTGCATAGCATCACGCGGAGCATAACGCGAAGGATCCCGGGCAGCGAGAAAGAACTCGCGGAGCGGGTGGAGCAGGAAGGCTCGCACGAAGGATCGCGCGGCGGATCCTTAGCGGAGAGAAAGAACTCGCGGAGCGGGTGATCCGTGGAGCAGGGAGGCTCGCACGGAGGATCGCGCGGTGGGTCCCAAGCGGCGGGAAAGAACTCGCTGAACGGGTGATCCGTGGAGCAGGGAGGCTTCCACGGAGGATCACGCACAGGATCCTTAGCAGCGAGAAAGAACTCGCGCAGCGGTTGGTCCTCAACTCGCCCTCGGGGAAGTTGCCGCTTCACCGCGTGCAGGTGCTCGCCGACGGAGCGGGCATCTGAGCCCGGGGCAAACCGGGCTAAGAGCGCCGCCTCAAAACGGCTCGCTGAGGTGAGCCAGACGTCCCCCGAGGCCACCAGGCCCTCGGCCCACCTCAGCACAGGTCCCAGGAGATGGGAGAGGTAGAATATCACCCTCTCTCGCTCTGAAAGCTCCCGACTGGTCACCAGTTCAAACACCCTGCTTCAAAGCCACCCCGTCGCAGGGTGCTGGGAGCTTAATCGGGGCAGAGAGAGGGAGCACAATCTCCCCATATTACGGGACCCGGTTGATTCTCCTCATCGCTCCCCGGAGGTTGGAGCAAGCACTGCAGCGGGGATGAGAAGGCGGGGCTAGCGCCAGGCTACTGTAGCCGATTGCTGCAGTGGGGGAACGGCTATTGGTGTGGCTAGCGCCGGATTAATGGAGCCGGTATGCTGCAGCCTGGGACTCGACTACTGGCGGAGCTAACGCCGAGAGAAGATAGCCGGAGCTGCAGCGGAGAAAACGCGGCTAATAGCAGGCTAGCACTGAATTAAAGTAGCCGATGCTGCAGCCGAAAAACGCGGCTAATGGCGGGGCTAACACCGGGATACAGTAGCCGATGGCTGCAGCCGGAGGATGCGGCTAATGGCGGGCTAGCGCCGAAGCTAACGTGGCTTATGGCGGGGCTAGCGCCGAATTAATGTAGCCGGTGCTGCAGCCGGAAAAACGCGGCTAATGGCGGGGCTAGCGCCGAGTTAATATAGCTGGTGCCACAGCCGGAGGAAGCGGTTGCTAGCGGGCTAGCGCAAAAGCTAATGCGGCTAGCGATGCTAACCGCCGGAACGGACCGAAGGACTGCGGAGAACGCGACAGCGGAGGAAAAAAAAAGAAAAAACGCTCGCTTACCCAGTAGAGGAATCCTGGACTTCGCCCGGTGTGGAGGTCAGCATTCTGTCACAATTCGGGGCGCGCTGTCCGTATAAGGCGGCGCAGCGCGGTGCGGTGCAGGAAGCGAGCTAGGCGACCAGGTAAGCGAACAAATCAGTTTAGTAATCAACTGTAGCGGGAACGCCGCTGAAGGCACGGCGGGACGTGCCGGAAGCAAACATACAAATATATATCGGCGGGAAGGCGCCGCTGAAGGCGAGACGTGCCGGGAGAACAACACAAATATATAACAGCGGGAAGGCGCCGCTGAAGGCACGACAGAACGAGCCGAGATAAACAAACCAAAACGACAATTAAACACATCCGCAGACACCCGAAGTAACACCTAAGCTAGTGCTGACCTGCCGGCTCACGGGAAACCACGTGCTTAAGAAACCGCCGGCAGGTCACATGTGATCAGGTAGGACCCGATCCCCGTACAAGCGCTTGGGCCCCTTCCCAATGAAGCCCTACAAGGCCAAACCCGAAACACAGGTGACAGGGGGGAGTGGCCCAGCCCTCCCAACCTGACATAAAGCAATTATTCTGGACTCCATCTTTGCATAGTGTGACTAAGACACTTAAAATAAATTTCAGAGCTGAAATAACTTCCTACAGATCAAAGCACATTTTTTATATGTACATTCAGTGTATTGTGGGCATTGAGACAATAGATTAGCATATAGGCAGATGGATTACTGAAATTCCACAACTAAAACATGAAGTCAGTCATTTAAATGTTTGTAAACAATGCTCTATAGAATTGAGATGCATGGTTAAAACCTCCATTTACAATATAATATATTCCGAAGTACTCTTTATGGTTTTCCCCTTTGAGCTACATTATGGCAGAAAATAGATGGGATTATTAGATGAACTCGAGAAAATGAAAACATTGTCCCATGCTATTGAAGAATTAATTATAATACATCCTGGATTGGCATCCAGGTATTTAGTTATATATTATTTATAGTAAGAAAGGACTTGGACTTGGCCCAGTGGGGTACCTATTTATCTCCTGTCCCATTCTAACGCTAATGTAAATTTCTTGTGTGTGTGAACTGGTCAGAATCCATTGGAATTACCCTGATCGCCCTGCCCTCTGGCCCGTGGTCTCATCCATTCCAACACCTTTTTCTGGAGGAGGTAATGTCCTGCACACACCCTCCATTTTCACCTCATGTGGTGCCTTCATTCACTAATTGTTCCTCCTCTCCTGATCACCCCACCCCTTCATTGACTTCTTATTCTTCATGCTCTCTTACTTTGGCGTGAAGGTTTTTCATTCCGACTTATGACTTCCATGTTCTAAGCTCATAGTTTAATGCATTGCCTGTCTGGTTCTCTCTGTACCTCAGGCCGGTCTTCCAGGAGTTCAGTAAGACATACTTTGGTACTTCCTACTTCATTGCTGGCTTTCCACTTCAGCTAGTCTCAGGGTTAATTATATCTGACACAGTTCCCGTGCTCCAGGAGGCATCCAATTTCTGGATTCCTCATCAGCTCCAAGTTCAGCGTGTGCGTTATCTGTGTGTGGGGGCTCATCCCCTGTCTTCATTAAAGACTTGTGCTTATTATATTCCGCTTCAATCTGTTTTTTCAAAAGCATGACAATTGTACACTTCCACAGACATTTTTTTGCGACAGAGACTTTGGAAATTTTTTTCACATTTATTCCTTTGATTCAAAATGCCTTATTTTACGTACAAATGATCTGCTAATCTGCTAAGTACACATACATTTGTTACTTACAGATATGTATTATGTTTGCCACATTTAATTGCTTTGATACTATTAAGTTTAAGGTTAAAAGATGATTATAACAGGTTCACAAACTTTTTAAAACCACCATAAATGCAATGTACATTTACACTAAATTGCCACATCATCCGATACCACAAAAATGTGTACAGGTAAGCAAACCTCAGCTAAAACAACATCTTGTTCAAACACACAACTCATGAGCAACAGGCAACAATTTAAAATAGCATTGCAGTTAAGGGAGTTAGGTTCGTTAGTGTGAAAAAATGGTTTGAGGAATTATTATTGCACATTCTGCCTAATTAAATTTTAGACATTGGGACTTTGTCTAAGAATTATGGCAGCTGTTTCCCCCTATGGCACATTGATACTCAGCAATAAAATGTACACATTATACCATATAAGTATGCAATCTAAGGTTAGTTACAAAAACAAGACAGCAAACATATGTTTCTTTTCTTGACTTTCACAATATTCTTTAATCTTATAAAGCATTTCTTTAAAATGGTACAGAATGCTGTTACATGCTGGTACACAATGAGGTTCAGAGACAGTATTTATCAGTAAACAGGATTTATTTACACATCATATTTCTTTTTTTCATGCTGGCTGGTTGGCTGTAAATATTGCCTGCCTCCTGTTCCCAATATTAATACGTATTAATCTTTAATCAACATAGATTTAACATGTTATAATTTATGCCAAGTGGAATTGGTATTGTCCTGTGTTTTAGGTATCATTATTATTTGCTATTTGCATAATTTAATATCTTTAAAAAATGAAACATATTTCACATTCCTTTTCAAGACAATACTTTAGGTGAATATTAGGGTGTCTTCAATGAAAAAGATCAGAATTAAAACATGGATTTTAATTTTAAACAGTATTAAACCTGGTGAATGTTTGGTAAATTATGATGCAGTATGTCTGCCTGAAGTGCTTTTATAATTATGGGGTTGTGGTCATATTTCTTACCATTAATAAAGCATGAAGTTCCTAAGGGTAACTGTCAAATATCCACCCATAGAAAATGAACTAACACTCAAGGCTTTCTTATTGAAAAAGAAAAAAAAAACTGAAATAGATCTGCATTCTTTCACACAGTGCACTTACTGAATGGACAATGGAACCACAGTGAGCCTTTGTGAGTTTTTACTAAAATTTCAGATACAAATGCAAAAGCGTTCTGACTGACTTTTAAATCTTTATCCATTTTTAGATATACTCAGTGGATAAGCATTTGAATATATTTTATCCACAGATAAAGCAGATTACATTCATCTGGAAAGGTTTAGATTGTCTGGAAAGATTTCATTACTATAAGAATTAAGGGCCATACTAAAATCAAACTGTGGATTCTAGCAGCTTGACAATAATCTTCAAATTACTACCACATCTATTGAATTAAGATTTTCAATATATTTTTTTTTATATATATGACCTTATATTATATTTTTTATATTACTGCTTTGTTTTTTCTAGATGTATTTTAAAGTAACAATAGCACAAATATTTTAATATTACAATTTAATTCCCTGGATACACAGACATGTGCAAACACAAAGTTTGAGTGCAAATTTCTCTTGAAACTCTTTCTCCTGTGTTTGAACCTCCCATCTTATCTTGTCTTTCTGCAGACACAGGTGGGATCTTTTGATAAACCAGCTTCCCTAGCTCCGCCTCACATTCACAAATCAGTATTTGGTTACGAATAGCACATTATGTAAGGCCAAATACAAGTACTGATACTTGGATACTGAGCACCAACATAAGTTCTAAAAAAACACCAACATTAAAAGGTAAAATACTTTTTAAATCATTACATTAAAACAAGAAATGGCCAAAAAGACCTAATGTGACAGGGCAATAAAAATTAAATATAGTAAAAAAGACATGCAATGAGATGTAATGTCTAACATAAAAACTTTAAAAAATAGAAAGTAATATTAATGTTTATAAAAAGGATTATTTAGCATCTGACATTATACACAGGGATTAAAAAGAGGAAATGTAATTATTGGGCAGGTTTAATCCAATGCAGAAATCATAGATCAAGAAATATCAAGAATAACCATTATTCCTATTCAGGCTGCTGTTTCTTTCGAACATCTTGCCTTTAAATTGACTGGACCTACTCCTCTGGTCACCACTGTGATTTATCATCCCCCAAAGCTAAACCCTTCCTTTTTGTCTGACATTTCTGAATTCATGACTCAACCCTGTGCTTTTTCAACCTCTGTTCTCCTTATGGGTGATTTTAATATTCAAAATGACAAGAATAACTGTAAATTTGCTGAGGAGTTCAGAGAACGGCAAGGGGTTGTAAAAGGCCATCTGGTCAATGGTGGGAGTTTTTTCCCTGGGCACAGGTGGAACAGGCCACTACAAACTCCCGGGCATCAGCCGCAAGGGAAGGCCACCAAATGAATCTTCGGAGCAGGGAAATTGACCTGGGTGACATGATAACTGGGATTCATGTGCCCATTTAAGGCCATCTGGTCGGACAGTGGTTGGAACAAACAGAAGTTTGGATAGTTCAGGTCTGCGGTCCGGTTCTAGGATGGAGGCTTCCTTGATAAGTCGCTTAATTCCCCAGGAGAGAAAGGCAAGGACTTTGTTTCCTGGTAAAACAAGGTCAACAGTTGATAGTGCATCTTCCCACCCAGAGTGTAGTTGGGATAGGGCATCAGGTGTTCCGTGTACCAGGGCGGAAGGTTACTGTGAAGTTAAATCGGCTAAAAAACAAGGCCCCATGTGCCAGACGGGGGTTCAGACGTTTAGCTGTTTGGACTTATGACAAGTTCTTGTGGTCTGTCCAGACCACAAATGGTAATTCTGATGCCTCCAGCCAATGTCTCCACTCCTCAAGGGCAAGTTTAATAGCCAAAAGTTCACGGTTACAAATGTCATAATTTTTCTCAGCAGGGGAGAGTTTGTGGGAGTAATAGGCACAAGGGTGAAGAAGGCCTTTAGGCCCAGAGCGTTGTGAGAGGACCGCACCTATGCCATAGTCTGATGCGTCAACTTCCACGATAAACTGTTTGGTCGGATCTGTTTGAACGAGTACCGGGGCTGTGGTGAAGAGAGTTTTGAGGGTGTTCATAGCCGTTTCAGCAGCAGGGGACCAGGAGAAGCCAATGCGAGTGGAGTTCAGACGGGTAAGTGGTAAGGCAATTTGGCTGTAGTTGCGAATAAACCTTCTGTAAAAGTTGGCAAAGCCAAGGAATCTTTGCAGGTCCTTTCTGTTGGATGTGGTAGGGCACTCGACAACGTCTCGTACCTTCTCTGGATCGGCTTTGACACGGCCAGGCTGGATAATAAACCCCAGAAAAAAGATGGTATCCTTGTGAAACTCGCATTTTTCTGCATTGACGAATACTCGGTTCTGGGCAAGGCAGGACAGGACCTGACTGACATGGTTAACATGGTCCTTTAAGGCAGTGATTTTCAACCTTTTTTGAGCTGCGGCACACTTTTTACACTTAAAAAATCCTGGGACACACCACCAACCAAAATGGCACAAAATGATACTAAAACAGTACATATTATACATATAGTTAATAATATAGATTCCAAATGTATTTATACTAACTCGGTGTGAAACATGGGCCTGTATGTGTGGAATAATAACTTATATTACTATGGTCTCATTTCCTGCTTGAATTGACACTAGTGACGTAGCACTCAGCTTTCTCTATAAGTAGAATAGAGCCGGCTGCCAAGTGCTACGCCACTAGAGTCAATTCAAGCAGGACATGACTGCTTGACCGGCACTAATATCATTTATTATTCCACACATACAACTCTCACGGAGTTCACTCTTGGGGGTTATAAATCAGCTTCTTGTGAGCAAAGAGCTGCTTTTGAAGCCCTCAAGAGTGAAATATGCCTGGCAGAGGTCCTTTCAATAAATTATTTATTTTAAAAAAGTGAAACAAAAAATTATAAACTTCTCATATATACAATCCCATGTAACCTCATACATACAGTTTTCTTGTATTCCCATATATATATACAGTCCCATGTAAACTCATACATACAGTCCCACGTATATGAGCACATAATTATCAGCGCCACAAGATATGGTGCTGATAATTATGTGGCTCATATACTGCAATATAAAGGGGTACAATGAGAAATACTATGGCCATGAGGCCAGAGTACAAGTACCAGCTCATATACTCAGCATATGAGCTGGTACTTGTAGTACTCCAGCCTCATGACCATAGTACTTCTCATTATTATATGCAGTATACTGCTGGAGTACTAAAAGTACCAGCTCATATGCTGAGTATTTTGCCAACAGTTCATGTATTCAGGCAAAAGCTCATATAATGAGCAACAGCTCATTAACTGTTAATGAGCTGTTGCTGACTTAATGATTATACACAGCATTATTGGCGGGCATTACCTTGGCGGCGGGCAGATGCGAGAGCCTCTACGCTCTCAAGATGACGCGCCGGCCTCGGTGACGTCATGTATTATTGTACACGGCTCCTACACTGTAGGAAGCCGTGACTGTGCATCTCTGCGCATTGCCGGGGAACAAAACACAGGGGGCACCATAGTTTGGGGAACTTTCCCCGCGGCACACCCGACCATGTGTCGCGGCACACTGGTTGAAAATCACTGCTTTAAGGTCTTGGAAAAGATTAAGATGTCGTCCAGGTAAACAAACACAAAATAGTCAAGAAAGTCTCTCAAAACATTGTTAACAAGAGCTTGGAAACAGGCAGGAGCATTTGTGAGGCCCAAAGGAAAAACGAGGAATTCAAAATGTCCCAGAGGTGTTTTGAAGGCAGTTTTCCATTCATCTTCTTCATGGATGTGCAGTAGGTGGTAAGCATTGCGTATTTGGAGAATATTGTGGCGCCTTGGAGGGATTCAAACACAGAGTTGGAAAGAGGTAAGGAGTATTTGTTGCGGATGGTGATTTGGATTAGGCCACGATAGTCGATACAGGGCCGGAGGGTCTTATCTTTTTTTTCAACGAAAAAGAATCCGGCCCCCAATGGAGAAGAGGAGGGGCATATGAGACCAGCAGCCAGACTTTCAGAAATGGACTTCTCCATGGCCTCTTACTCCGGCAAGGACAAATGGAAGCGACAGCTGGAAAGCAGGGGAACCCCAGGGAGAAGATTAATCGTGCAGTCATATGGTCGGTGTGGAGGCAGTACACAGGCCTGATCCTTACTGAATACCCCACTAAAGCAATGATAAGGTTGGCAGACAAGTCAACCCTTCTGGAGGGCGTAGAGTGAGCGATGACAAATGGAATGGGGTCGAGTGGCAGCACGGAGACAATGAGCATAACAATGCTCGCTCAAAGACGCAATCCTATTCTATTGCCAGTTTATCCGTGGGTTGTGGCGTGCCAACCAGGGGAAACCAATAACTAAGGGGCATTGTGGAAGTTTAATAACAGAAACAGTCTCCCCGATGATTTTCAGAAATAACCATGGAAATGGGTGTGGTTTGGTGAGTAATGTACGTGAGAGTACTGCCATCTAGTGCCAAGGCGTTCTGGGGATGATTGCGTTCCTTACAAGATAAGTCCAATTGAGAAGCGAGGCATTCATGAATATTCATCTCCGAACCCGAGTCAATGAGTGCAAACAGGAAAATTTCCTTGTGGTTGGAACCACAGAGTGTGACCGGTAAGGTCAGACGGAGGTTTTGGCATGTGGCATTCGAACCCAACAGTGACCTCAGACCTAGTGTCGGGCTTGATCCTTTTGGTCGAATTGGGCAGGTCAACCGTTGATGTCCTGATTTGCCACAGTACAGGCATTGCCCCATCTGAAACCTCCGTGTGCGCTCTTCGGAGGATAAACACATTCGCCAAGCTGCATAGGCTCGGGGGGGGGGCGATTCCTGATCTTGTGAAATGGTTGGAGAGGAATGATATTCAGTTCCAGAATGATAGGAAGAGTGGCGGGGAAAGGAAAATGATTTCTCTGACCTTGTGGCATGTTCACAGCAGCGTTCGCAATTTCAGCCATCAATGGAGATTGCCAGACTTATAAGGTCCTGTAAGTGGAGGGTTCGGCATGTGTAGCTGTCAGGTAGGTGATCATTCAATCCCCGGCGAAACATGTTCCGGAGGGCGAAGTCCCCCCAACTCCCGTCTGAGGTAAGGGTGTTAAATTCTACCAAATATTAAGCCACAGAATGGGATCCCTGTCGCAAATCCAACAGTTGATTGGCCGCATCACCGGCAGGATTAGGGTGGTAAAAAATGGCTCGGAATTGGAGTAAGAAATCCACGTATGAACCCACCCGAGGGCCAACTAAGGTCTGAGAAGCCTCTGCCCAGGCTACGGCTCTTACCCGTAACAGGGTCAGGATGTAGGATATCTTGCTGGAGTCAGATGCGAATATAGATAGATGGAGGCGGAACATAAAGGCACAGTGGAACAAGAAACCCCAGCTCACCATAGTAGGGTTCTGGATGCACAACCATACCTTCGGGTTGAGCCTGGGACAGGGAAAGAACAGGTTCTGGTATGTGGCTAGGGGATAGCAGAGGATTAGCCATGGCAATGAGAGGTGCAGTAGGAATGGGAGACAGAGAGACCACACGTCTAGCAATCTCTCCCATCTGGATCACTAGCTGTCGGTTACTCTCCACAAGCGACATCAGCAACTGATCATGTTGGCTCAACATGGATGCCTGTTGATTAAGGTAAGTTTTCAATGGATCCTCTTTTTCCAAGGGGGTGTTTTATTTGAACAAGGCAGTAGTATGGGTAGGTAGGCAATGGCAGTAATGAATCGACAGGTGAAGTGAGATGAGTTCAGGAAGCCGGACCAGGAGAGCGATGAGGAGCAACTGCGAGACAAAGAGAAGGCAAACGATAAGTAGCATGTAAGCACAGAAAACAACAGAGGACCTCAGAATGGCAATCGCAGCGTGGCTTAGAAAACCAGTTCTCTGGCACTGGAGAGGGGAAAACCAGAGGTTTAAGTAGGCAGCCAAGAGATTCTCTGCAGGGGAGGGTAATTAGGGTAATGAGTAGGCGGAGTCAGAGAGACGGGGAGGAGTACGCGCTGACAGCCCGATCCAGTTTTTATCCCAGTCTTATTCATGCTGGCTCAACTAACGCTAAGACTCTCTTTTCTACCATAAACAAACTCCTTAAACCAATTGACACCACGGCTAATTCATTCACAATTGAAGTGTGACGAATTGAAGTGTGACGAATTTATTTCATTTTTTCTAAATAATGGTTGCGATCGTTCATCATTCCTTTTTGGTATCCCAGGTTCTCCCTTCTCAGATTTAGCAGAACCTACTACTCTGACTTTACCTGTGTCACAAATCAAGCTCTCAGTGGTCATTCTGGGGATGCGTAACTTGCATCTTTTTCATCTAAACTTGTTAAGGGTTGCCTCCCAGTTATCTTATCACTCATTACAGATATAATTAACTCCTCCCGTGAATATGGTTATGTCCCACAGACACTCAAAATGGCAGCCGTCACCACCGTACTTAAAAAAAACAGGATTAGACTCTGACATAATGAGCAATTTTCAGCTTATTTTTAATCTCCTGTTCTTGTTAAAGGTGCTTGTTAAAGGTGCTGTTAAAGGTGTTGTTGCTTCTCAACTCAAAGTTACTTCTAATGACCTGTTTGAAACATTTCAGTCTGGTTTCTGCCCCCAGCACAGTACGGAGACTGCTCTATTTAGAGTCACTAATGACCTCTTGCTCTCTGACTCCGGTCAATTTAGTATTCTTATCCTTCTAGACCTCACTGCTGCTTTTGATACCATAGATCATTCTATTAATCGTCTCAAATCTGTCAGTAACATCAACAGAACTGCCCTCACTTGAATAAGGTCATATCTTGATAACAGGGAACAATGTATTAATATTAACGATTGTAGTTCTGATATTGTTCCACTACCCTATGGTGTTCCCCAAGGTTCGGTGCTTGGTCCCCTTCTGTTTGTGCTTTACCTGCTCCCCCTTGGTGATATCACACGTCAGCATGGCCTTTATTTTCACTGTTACGCTGATGATGTCCAGCTTTACATACAAATCAATCACCACAGCTCTCTACACCTGCCTGGCAAACTTCCACTGAAATGAAGTCATGGATGCAGACCAACTTTCATAAATTGAACTGTGAAAAATCTTACATGATTATAATATGTCCCAAATCACAAATTGCAACAACCAATACATTTCACCTTAGCATTTATAATCATACCCTGCTTCCATCGTTAAACATTCATAATCTGGGTGTAATTTTTTATTGTAATCTCTCTTTCGAGACATTACGAAAAAATTTAAAAACATTTCATGTCTCCGTCATATACTCACTTTCTCTGCTGCTGAAACTCATATCCATGCATTCATCACATCAAGAATTGTCTACTGCAATAGCATTTTGTATGG
Source organism: Corydoras maculifer (assembly GCA_019802435.1). NCBI lineage: Eukaryota > Metazoa > Chordata > Actinopteri > Siluriformes > Callichthyidae > Corydoras > Corydoras maculifer. The sequence goes on along the minus strand of JAFMOD010000809.1, from coordinate 1,033,865 downwards.
TATCTCCAAAAATGTCTTAAAGAAACTTTAGTATATTCAGAACTCAGCTCCATGTCTTTTAACTCACACTTGTTCTCGTGATCATATTACACCTGTCCCGCAAAACTCCATTGGCTTCCTTTTCCCTCAACGTATTCAGTATAAAATTATCTTGCTCACTAATCAGACCCCCTCATATCTTACTGACCTGTTGCGTCTTCACACTGCAGCATGTACCCTGTGCTCTTCTGACGCTAATCTTTTGTCAGTCAGCATCAGAACTAAGCACCGAACCTGGGGAGATAGAGCCTTTTCTGTTGTTGACCCCTCACTTTTGAACGCTCTCCCTAAATCATTACGTGACACATCCGATCTGTCTACTTTTAAATCACTTCTTAAAACCCATCTGTTTCGGATCGCTTTTAACCTCTAATTTAATCTGATATTTTATTTTAATTTAGCTTTTTCTTATTTTATAACTGCATTAATGTTTAATATGTCTTGCGGGCTTTAATGTTATACTGCTTTATTTGTTTTTGTAAGCATCTTTATGTCCCTAAAAGCGGTATGTAAATAAAATGTATTATTATTATTATTACATATACACAGTATTGGATCGTGCACTCATACTTTTCATTTTTCATGTTTATTGGAGTAAATCTCCCATGTTTAATTGAATAAATAAATGTCAATACTCCATTGCTTGCCTTGATCCAGTCATTCCAATGTTTCTGTCTTCATCTAGTCAACAGTTTAGTCATTAGTTTTACAAATTGGTCCAGAATCATTTTGTGGCAGATTGCCTTTAAGACTTTGCTTTGTGCACTGGAAGACAGTCATGCTGGAACAAAAACTGGCATTACCTGTAACAGTTTCAACCAAGTTGATGTTTCAAACAACTTCTCACAATGCGTGTATTACTGGCCTCAAGCCTAGGGGAAATCTGGGCACGGTAAAAACTCCACCTTAAGAGATAGAATTGCCACAACTAATCATGGTCTAAAGCACCACTACACGCTCAGCCATTTTATTGACACCATGCTTTCCTCTCTAAAAGGAGTGCCCCCTCGTGGCCTGGTGCCGTACGATACCCCTGAATAAAAAATGTTGGTCTTGCTTATAAAAATTCTGAATTAAAAAAAAACAAAAAAAAACCCACCAAAAATAGAAAAAAAGAAAAATAAATCTGTTAATTTTAACCCTACCACACATGGTAATGTTTTTTTTTCTTGTCACTGTTGCTTCGGCTTGCTCTTTTTTGCTATATAAATAAAAGATCTAAAACATAATAATAATTTCAAAATAAGTAATGAAAAGTTGTCCTAATACTTTTGTTCATATTATGTATGTAAAAGCAAGCTGATAATATGTGAGCATGCCAAACCCAACCATTTGAAACTGAACCACAAGAGACAAATAAAAGTTTAACTAATGGTTTAGTTAATTAAAAGTAATTATTATGAAAGCAATAGAAATTATTTCAGGGCACGTGCACATCTTGCAGACCAAGTATAGTGCCAGACTATACCTCAGATGCACACTCAGATGACCCCTACAACATGAAACATACATCAGAAAACTTTACCTCAGAGAGCATACAGAAAATAAATAATAAAAACTAAAAACAAATGGGTGCTTACCGATACTCCCGAGAAACTCATGGGGAACCAGCAGTTTGCTGCTCTTTTTTTCAGCAGGTCAATTAAACTAACTGAGCCCAGCTTAGAAGGACCATACAGTGGCAGTGCGTGTGCCTGTCTTCCTTTCCTGCCCCATGTGTGATTATGTTATAAAAAGTTGGACGCCCTGATACACTGACAGCTTAGAACAAAATGCACTAGCTGTGCATGGTAATATACGTGTACTGTATTGACAAAGCCATGTATATTCAATGCCCCAGCATCTGCCCAGCATCTGCACTTCTCAACAAGTAACCTTTTATTAGCAAGACATGGAACTGATTATAGGTTTCAGATGCATCTGCAATTAAAGTGTATCACAGGTGCAGATGAAATGTATCACACAGTGGTGGGTCATGCATTTCTCACCTAGGCCTTCAATAATGCTCTGTCTGAATTAATGAATCTTATTATGCAGAAATGTAATATAAAGTGCCATCACATCAAGAACTTCATAAAATTGCAAAATTGTATTGGAAAATAACACTCACCAAAAATTCTGATTAAATCCAGATTATTTGTACACAAAATTCATCCCTCTTTTTTTCCTTGAAGTGTTCAATTAGTTCCATTATCAAGTTGTATTTCTATAATCAGTTTCAATTGACTCATCAAAAGTACTCTCCAATCAGAGGAAATTTATTCCAATCAGAATACGCTGATATAACTAAGCCTGAAAAGAAGGCCCTGTAAAGCCAACCCAAAATTGTGCTGTTGTGCTAATTTTATGCTACTGGGCCATCAAAATTCAATCTGAAGGCAGAAATATTTAAAACATGGCAACCAACGATAATGAAATCGATAAATGGTTTACAAGGAAAACATATGCAATTGCTGAATATGAATATTGTTATTGTCGCGTGGTGTGGCTTGGTCTAGGTGTCCACGCCCCCGTAATCATGCGCACATGGGTTTTATCACAGTTCTTTATTTAAGCCCCGCACGCCCTTCCGTCCCCGACAGTTAGTCTTGTGCCAAGCCTGTGCTACGCCCCAACTACATTAGCTCCCTTCACTGCCTCGCCTCGCCTCGCCTCACCTTGCTTTGCCTCGTTTTGTGTGTGCTCGTTCTCGTTTGTGCTGTGTTTATGTGTGTGCAGTTCACCGCCTGCCGCCACTACCTCGTCCAAGTTCCCTTCATGCCAGTCACCTCGGATTGGGACACAACACCGACTGACGTCAGGCTTAGCCACACGCCGCGTCTCCACGTCATCACGCACTTCCTCGTGTTACCTACAGTGTGTCGTCTGTTCCCAGTTCTGTTTGCCCTGTGTGTCTGGAAATAAACCCGGTTTGCATCTCATCTTCGTTTTCAGTTTGAATTCGTCTCCGAGTAGCGTAACCACCCTGCTCGGTCGTTCGACCGCAACATTACTAACTGGCCAACATGAATCCCTCAGAGTGACTCAGTGCTGGAGCGGAGCCGGCGCCATCACCATCTGCCGGACAACAGTCTGATCCACACCTTGATCTGCTCTTCAGCCGCCAGGAGGGACTGGCGGATTTGGTCAGCAACCTGGCACTACAGGTACAGACAGCCCTCGGCCTCACTGCCTGCATCGACCACTGCTCCCGCACCGGCGAGAACGTCTGCTACCCAGGTACCGAATCCGCCTTCCACGTTTTCCATGCGCCCCGACGGAGCCGCGGCCCACCCGGAACCATACGACGGGGATCTACAGAGATGTAGGGGATTCCTGTTCCAGTGCGAACTGTATTTTAACATCTCATGCTTGCCCTCATGCTTCCCCACTGACGTGCACAAGATTGCTTTTGTCATTGGGCTGCTGCGCGGATGTGCGCTGAATTCGGCAGAAGCGACACAGGGATCCATCTCTCCGATTGGCACCACGTACACCTCGTTTCTAGAACGCTTTCGCTCCGTCTTCGATCGCCCGGACTATGCTGATGATATTGACTCTCGACTACTCTCGGTGCGACAGGGGACACGCTCAGTAGCAGAGTTCGTTGTCGAGTTCCAGACACTCGCCGCAGAGTCGGGCTGATGTGAGCGCTCCCTTCGCGGCGTGTTTTGTCACGCTCTGAACGAGCGGATTCGCGGAGATTTAGCTACGCTCGACAGACCCGTCACCCTACAGGAACTCATCAACCTCGCCATACGCATAGACTGACGCTATAATGAGCGCCGCCGCGAGTGTCAATCGCAGGACCATGTTCGCACCATCACCCTGTCTAGATTGCCGCCAGCTCCCCTGCCCGAACAGTCGGCTGGACCCGAACCCATGCAGCTGGGCCGTACCACGCTAGCGCCCGAGGTCCACAGCACACGCAGGGACCAGGAACTTTGTTTTGACCAGGAACTTTGTTTTGCTCGACAGGACCCCAAGTCCTACTGCCGAGTCAACTCTCTTTGGGCGGACCAGGCACTCCCTCACCTGGTGATCTCTTCCGATGGAGAAGTGTTGGTGTGTCTCGCCACAGGATTGATCCGGCCCTCGACATCCCCCGTTGGGGCCGGTTTCTTCTTTGTGTCCAAGAAGGACGGTTCCCTACGTCCCTGCATCGTCTATAGGGGACTGAACACCACCACAGTCACCTACAAATACCCTCTGCCACTAACATCCTCCGTATTTGAGTCTTTGCAGGGAGCAACCATCTTCACCAAGTCGGACCTGCGGAACGCCCACCACCTGGTCCGCATTAAGGAAGGGGACGGATGGAAGACGGTGTTCAACACCCCAAGCGGCCACTATGAATACCACGTGGTCCCCTTCGGCCTCAAGAACGCCCCGGCCATGTTCCAAGCTCTGGTGAATGATGTGTTGCGGGATTTTCTGAATCGTTTTGTTTTTGTCTACCTGGATAATATCCTGATCTTCTCCAAGTCCACCAACAAGCTCGTCCGACACGTCTGTCTCATCCTGAACTGCCTCCTGCAGAACAAACTGTTTGTGAAAGCTGAGAAGTGCTGCTACCATCAGGAGAAGGTGTCCTTCCTGGGGTTCATCCTGTCTCCAGGAGCTGTTCGACCCGACCCCGAGAAGATCCGGGCCATCGCCGACTGGCCTTCCCCCACCACTAGGACCTAGCTTCAGAGATTCCTGGGCTTCGCCAATTTCTACAGGTGCTTTGTCAAGAATTACAGTGCCATTGCATCACCTCTCACATCCCTCACCTCGACCAAGGAGAATTTCCTTTAGACTCAGGAGGCCCAGCACGCCATGGACTACTTAAAGACCTGCTTCACCTCTGCTCTCCTCTTAGTACAGCCAGACCCCACCAAACAGTTCATAGTGGAAGTCGACGCGTTGGGTGTTGGAGTAGGGGCCATCCTCTCTCAGAAGTCGCAGGAGGGTCGGCTTCACCCATGTGCTTTCTCCTCCAGGAAACTCTTAGCAGCCGAGAGGAACTATGATGTGGGGAACTGTGAGCTGCTGGCGATCAAGCTCGTGCTGGAGGAGTGGCGCCACTGGCTGGAAGGGGCTGAGCAGCCGTTTGTGGTTTGGACCGACCACAAGAACCTGGCCTACATCCAGTCGGTTAAGAGACTAAACTCCCATCAGGCATGTTGTTCTTTGGTCGGTTGAATTTCACATTGTCCTACTGACCTGGAACCCGGAACGCCAAGCCAGACGCGCTATCACGGCTCTTCCCGGAGAAGTAGGTAACCTCCGAGAATGACCTTATCCTGTCTCCCCAGTGTCTCGTTGCAGGTGTCTCCTGGGAGGTCCACTAAGTCGTGGAACATGAACTGGCCAAGGATCCTGACCCGTGGCAGGGTCCACCCAATCGGACCTTTGTGCCCGCCACCGCCCGCCCCACTGTTTTCAAATGAGGCCACGAATCCCGCTGGGCTTGCCATCCTGGGATGTCTTGGACTGAGGAGATCATCAGGCGTCGCTTCTGGTGGCCCTCTATGTCAGCGGACGTTCGGCAGTTTGTCTCCACCTGTGCTGTGTGCGCCCGCAACAAGGCCTCGCATTAGCCACCCGCTGGACTGCTCCTGCCACTTTCCATTCCTGGGCGTCCCTGGTCACACATCATGCTGGATTTCTTCACAGGTCTGCCAAACTCCAGAGGTAACACCGTCATCGCTACCATTGTGGATCGGTTCTCTAAGTCAGTACATCTGATAGCGCTGTCCAAGCTCCCTCTGCTCTAGAGACCACCAAGCTATGCTTCGAGTATGCCTTCAGGGTCTTTGGCATTCCCGTGGACATCGTCTCGGACCAGGGACCCCAGTTCATCTCCCAGGTATGGAAAGCTTTCCACAGTCATTTTGGTACTAGTGTTTCCCTGACTCCAGGTGGTCACCCCCAGTCCAATGGCAAGGCAGAAAGAGTTAATGTTATGTTATTGTCACGTGGTGTGGGTTGGTCTGGGTGTCTACGCCCCCGTAATCATGTGCACCTGGGTTTTATCACAGTTCTTTATTTAAGCCCCTCACGCCCTTCCGTCCCCGCCAGTTAGTCTTGTGCCAAGCCTGTGATACGCCCCGACTACACTAGCTCCCTACACTGCCTCGCCCCGCCTTGCTTTGCCTCGTTTTGTGTGTGCTCGTTCTCGTTTGTGCTGTGTTTATGTGTGTGCAGTTCCCCGCCTGCCGCCACTACCTCGTCCAAGTTCCCTTCACGCCAGTCACCTCGGATTGGGACACGACGCCGGCTGACGTCAGGCTTAGCCACACGCTGCGTCTCCACGTCATCACGCACTTTCTCGTGTTACCTCCAGTGTGTCTGTTCCCAGTTCAGTTTGCCCTGTGTGTCTGGAAATAAACCCGGTTTGCATCTCATCTCCGTTTTCAGTCTGAATTCGTCTCCGAGTAGCGGATCCACCCCGCCCGGTTGTTCGACCACAACAGAATATTATAAGACTTAATGTAACATCAAAATTGTGGCAGTATATAACTATGCATTGTGGACGATCACATGCACCCCTCATACACTCTTCTTCTTAATTGACAAATTGCAGCATAAAATTTCTTTTTACATTTATAACCAAAGGACATATTTGCACCTCACCTTGCAGCAGGCCACCTGCACTGTTCCCTCCCGGTACTTAATGTTTATTTTGAAATTGTCTTTTTTATTCATCGTAATTTTGTATTGCACATGTGACTGCACATGCACTTTATGTTGCGATATGTAGCACCTTGATCCTGGAAGAACACTGTTTTGTTTTACTGTGTACTGTACACCATTTCCATGTGGTTGAACTGAAAATAAAAACTACTTAAGACTTGAACAGTTTCAGGTGCTGAATAGGGGACTTTTGTTATTGTTTTTTGTATTCATATCTTAATACATGCTCCAATGAAGTCAATACAGAGGACACTTATCAGGACACATTTTTCTTTATATTACATGTGTTTGTTTTTTTTTTTTTTTAAACCTATGCTGTATTTACATTGCCATTGTGCTGTATTCACCATATTCTTTTTCTGTTTCACTTATCTCTATCAGCTACCCTTAAAGTGTTAGTTAAATTGTCTTAGGTTAAATGCTCTTTTATTAAAACTGACAAAAGTGTTCTTCATTTGCAGAAATTAATTACCTTACAGAGATTCTCCTGTCAGTAATGCTACATTGCATTCTTTAGAGACACATCTACCTGTACAGAATGTGTGAGTGAATGAAAGATGAACTGCCGCATGTACTTGAGAAATCATGAATGTGTACAGTTCTTCCAATAAATATCCACAACATTTTTTTTTACAGTATTTCATATTAACTGCTGAAATTAAAATTGATTTTAAAAGATGGTATCTTATAAACAAACCTTCCTCTCGCGTGATTGATGTTGCTGTACAAGTACAGTTTAATAAACATCACATAATAGATCATCTTTCAACTAACAGACATTTTGTTACAACTAATTAAAATGTATGTATGGCCATGATGATGTTAGTTTCTCTGTGAAAATGTGACTTGTATTACTAAAGTGATAATGAGAGGTGCAGTAATTGGCACATTTATGTTAATTAGGGCAAACAATGTTTAAGAAAATATTTGGAATGTAGTAAATTATGGTAATTGCTGTAAACAACATAAAGGCTTTTTGTAAAAAGATCCTGTCAACTCTCAGTTAAGATGTAATCTGACCTTCAAATATGATCATCAAAATTACACCTCATTATTTTTAGGTATAAAATTATTTTTTAATAATGTAGATTAAATGTTAATAATTTTTTATTTAAGATTTGTCTGGTCTTTCAGTTATACTCATTATTGCTTATTAAAGCCAATCTTTCTCCATCTTACCCCATCATTTACATTTAGTCATTAAACAGGCGCCATTATCTAAAGTGTCTTACAAATGACAGAACCACACAAGCAGTTTTATTAATCATGATCATTAACTGATATTTTTGATGCCTAGAGTTTCTAGATCCTTTTTTTTCTCTGTCCATATTGACGGAAATCAGTCCATCATTTTGCAGTAGCTTGTATTAAATGTGGGCCACTACAGGAAGCCTATGAAGAAAGTTCACTAACATAGTAAAGAAGTAAACAGCTCGTTTTGGGTTCTTAAACATGAGATGATCTGCAGAGTTCCTGAACAGCTGTAGGATTGCATTAGTTAAGCCTGGAAAACGGGGCTTTGACTTACATTTTAGTTGCCTGTTCAGTCAAAAAAGTTCTTATCTTTCTGGTGTAATAACAAATGAATCTGTAGAATAGTTGTGTCATATCGACATAACCCTTCATCACTTCTGTTTTTGTCTCCCTCTGAAGTCATTTTCTATCGCAACTTTCTTCTGGGTATCATCCAAGATCATCACAACCTGTCACAGGTGCCATCCGTATCGTTCCTGGAATTTGTTTAGTGTGTGTTCCTTAGTTCCAGGCCATTTTAGTTAATTGACTGCCAGCTTGTGTTAATTAAAGCTTGTTTTGGTTAATTTAAGCATGTCGTCCTCTTCTTATTTAAGACTGTTCAGACCCCTGCAGCCCAGAGGTCATCATTTACGTTTCAGCCCAGGTCCATGTAAGTTCTGTTCTCAGTTTGCTGTCTGTTTTTGGTTTTCAAATAAACATATTGTGTTTTGAACGCTATGTGGTAATCGGTGTACAATTTAACACTGCACTCACAGACCGAGCATTACACAAACCACTTTAAAATATATCCTACCCCTATTTCTTTTCCCATCTAGCTCATGGTAGTACAGTTTAAACCACCAATTGCTCCTAGCTTTACTTCCTTTCCATTTTTTTTCCTGATCCAGACCCACTCTGCAGTAGGGGTCCCCACACCCATGTATAGTGGTGGAAACTCCTTCACTTCTTAATATTTCCCGGCCAGTGTTTCTACTTTTCATTGTAATCATTTTAGCTCAGAGAACATACTTGATCCTGCTATTACTGGAGGTATCACAGTCTAAATCATTTCAACCATCTTAGAGAGAATTCCTTTTGTCTTCTTCTGTTATTCTGAACCTGAATCAGTCAGCTTGAAGAGTCTTCATGTTCTTCGAACATGTCAGATTTGAATCTGATTAAAATAATTCAAATTGTATCCATAATATTGCATGATCAATTCTGTTAATATCTTGGTTATGTCTAAAACTGAATCTGTCATTGTGGAAAACATACTTATTTAATACTGTATCTGAGTCTACATCTAAATTTGTCGGTTCATGTTCATGTTTTCAATTTTTGAGTTCATGTTCATGTTTTCAATTTTTGAGTTCATGTTTTCAATTTAGAGATCATTTTGTTAGTTTTTCTGTTTATAAGGAATTCTATTAGTTGTTTCTTTCGCACAAAAATGGACAGAACCACAATAATATGGTGTAAAATGATGTAAATACCAAAAAAAGCTACATTTGTAAACATTGTCATATTTTACAATTCCAAAACCAAATGTATGCAAAAATGTGAACTGGACTTTCCTGGTTAATACATAACATTAATTAATGGATATAAAAATAATCTTCCAAAGTTCAGAAAATAACTGTAAATATGTTTACAACTTAATAGTACAAAAACAAGACTGTGTGGTAATTGCATTTTATATTTAGTATTTGCACACTCATGTGCACACACACACACACACACACACACACACACATTTCTATATATAATGTGCTGATGGCACTTATTTGTCTTCATCACTTTTGTTCTAGTGATGAATGTCGCCTGGTGATTTAACCTCATTGTGGTTAAAAATATCTGAATCACAGTTTTTGTATTTTGTCCATGAAATAATGCCAAATGGTCTGACTGCTTTCTTTCATAGCGTTTTCCCAGTTGTGCTGCTTCCCGACATGTATTTTCTTATTGAAGCATTTAACCAATCACATTTGAGCATCATTGTGCCAGGTATTAAATATTTCTGCCTACAGAATTAATTTTGCTGTCCCGGTAGTATTAAATAAGTGTACTTGTTTTTTCACCCTATCAGATTTTGAATCCTCGATACCAAAGTCGTTCCAAGTCTGTGATTTCTAAAATATTTCATCTTTTCAACATCATGAACTCATTCAATTCCCCCATGAAAGCCTGTCACCCACAAAAATACAATGACATTTAAGAGCATTTGGACTGAAAGCCCACTCTGCAGTGACCAAACTTCTCATTAGCAGAAAGATTAAAAAGGCCTTTGCTGAGAAGTATGTTGTCTGAACCATGAGGTGTAGTCCAGAGTTCTTTTTAGTGATTAGAGCAAGTTTAATTTATTAGGGTCTGATGGTAAACACCATCTACAGACTGGAAAAAGACTAAACCCAAAGTGTGTGAAAAAGTCAGTGAAAGACAGTAGAGGAGGAAGTGTCATGGTTTTGGGCAGCAGGAGTTCTCTCTCATACAGCTACATTGCAGAGTGGATGCAGGTATGTATCAGAAACTTCTTTAACAACATTTTGGTCCTTCTTTGCTCATCAATCAGCCAGAAATTTTCATGCAGGACAATGCACCCTGTCTGGGGACTGTTGTAACCTTCAGAAAATTTAGTTGTACTCTTTCTCTATGTTACAGTCATTGCTGTTCTCTCATTATGATCATCATGTTTTTTGCAAATAAAGGTTTTATGTTGATCTTCTTTGGTTATTTTAAAAAACACTCTTCTAGTGGCATATTGTACCCTTTACAAAAATCTTTCAAATGTCGATCAATGTAGATTACATTATTTTTGAAAAAATCAAGTGCTCATACGCGCAAAACATATGCTGGTATGCTTTGTTTTCCCAGCTGTGAACAAGATGAGAAGCTTTTTTCCCCCTTGTGTTTCTTTGGGCTGGTTAGAATGGTACCCCTGAGTCACAGACATTATTTCCTTCTCCCTTTGGAAGGTACTTTGAAGAGCATAGCTTGCATTAATGTGTGTGTGCATGCCTGTGCATGTGCTACTGCAAATGAACTGTCTGACTCCAGATTTATCATAAGGGCAAAAATGCAAGCATTAGTTATAGAGATCCATAAACATACTCAAAGATTTACTGATATTCACAACAATTCATTTGTCTCATTGATTTTTGTAAGGCGCTGGTTTCCTGACTGGACTCCCGCTATGTGCAGATAGAATATGAGCACAACCCAATCGCCGTTTCAAATTTTGGGTTATCAGCCCCCAGTTTCACCTTGGGATGTAACTACTGGTGTTCCTGATGAGGGCCGTCTGGCGTACAGGTTCCATAAATGAACAAAGGTGCAGGAGCCGCACGGAAGCGCAAGGACATCGCGAAAGCTGTCTAGGGACGGGAAGGCAGCGGCGCAGGGACCGTTTAAGGGCACAAAGGTGGCGACGCAGAGGCCATTTAAGAGCACGAAGGCGGCGATGCGGGGGCTATTTATGGGTGCAAAGGCGGCAACCCGGAGGCCGTTTAAGGGTACAAGGGCGGTGAGGGGGACATGTAGGGTCGCCAAGGCGCTGGTGTAGGGCACAGAGGCTGTATAGGGTCGTGAAGATGGCACCGAAGCCATGTAGCAGACACGAACGCAGGGGTTACTTCAGCAGGCATGAACACAGAAGAGACCTGAGCAGGCGTGAACACAGGAGAGACCTGAGTGGGCACGAATGCAGGAGAGACCTGAGCAAGCGAGAATGCAGGAGAGACCTGAGCAAGTGCAGATACAGGAGAGACCTGAGCAGTCAGGAATGCTGGAGCGACCTGAGAGGGCATGAACGCTGAAGAGACCTGAGATGGCGCAAACATTGGAGAGACCTGAGCGGGCGCAAATGCTGGAGAGACCTGAGCATGTGCAAAGGCTGGAGAAACCTGAGAGGGCGCAAACACTGGAGAGACCTGAAGGGGCATGGATGCAGGGCATCTCTGGCGGGCGCAGGGCAGTCTCTGGCGGGCGCTGACACTGGGCAAACTCTGCTGGGCGCAGACGCTGGACAGTCTTTGGCGGGTGCAGGACAGTCTCTGGTGGGGTCACTCATTGGAGAGTGTTTGGCAGGTCTGGGACAGAGGGCAACCGGACCAGAGGGCAACTGGTCCAGAGCGGATGGGTGCTCATCCAGAACGAAAGACAGCTTATCCAGAACGAAAGACAGCTGAACGAAAGACAATATTTGGTAGGAGGTCTTTAAGCAGGTTTGTAGGTATTGGGTCTAACAGACAGGATGTTGTCTTTGATTGTGTAATTAATGAGACAAGCTCTTTTTTAGATATGGGGTTAAAGGTATTTAAGTCTTGTACTATATTATTTTCTCTACCACTAGATTTTTTCAGAAATCATTGAGGGTTGATTATTGGTTACGCTACACGATGCATTAAATGATTTAAGTCTTATGTTTTCAATTTTATCACTAAAGAAATTCATTAAATCATTGCTGCTGAACTGTGAGTGAATCTGTGAATATGATTCAGTAGCACTTCGAGTTAGTTTGGCAATGGTACTAAAGAGGAATCTTTGGTTGTTTTTGTTGTTCTCTATTAGTTCAGAATAATATTTAGTCTTCGCTGCATTGAGTGCATGTTCATACTGTCCTTCCATGCAACCCTAAATACCTCTAATATAGTTTGTCTCCATTTACGCTCCATGGTTCTAGTGGTTTTTTCAAGGGCACGTGTTTGATCATTAAACCATGGAACGAGTCTTTTATCTTTAATCCTTTTTAGTTTAAGTGGAGCGACACTGTCTAAGGTTGCAGAAAACACGTGTTTAAGGTATTCCGCTGTGTTTTCAAGTTCATCAGGTCCTGATGCTGGTTTAATGTTTATTTCGGGTAAATGTTGTAGGAATGACACAGCAGTAGAGGGAATGATTGTACGCTTCATATCACATTGCGGTTTAATAACTGGATCAATATCAATTTCTAAATCGTAGGTTATCAAATAGTGATCGGAGATGACCTCACTTTGTGGAACAATAGTTAAATTATTAATGTTAATACCATGTAATAAAACTAAGTCAACTAAGTAAACTAAGTTTTTACAGCGATGTGTTTTACCAACCACACTCTGAGTAATGCTCATGGAATATAGGATGGAGTCAAAGGCTAATTTAAATGAGTCTAGTGGGTTTTTAAAGTAAACATTGACGTCACCGACTATTAAGGCCTTGTCTGATGAGATTACTATGTTAGAGAGAAATTCATCAAATTCTTTAATAAACTCTGTATATGGGCCGGGAGGGTGGTATATGTTAATAAGTTGCATTAGATTGTATTCTTCAATGCAGATGTGCTGCTTATGTTGAGTACAAGAGCTTCAAATGATTTTTACTCTTATTATTAAGTGTTACATTTATGTTTTCTTTATAGATCATAGCCACTCCACCTCCTCGTCCACTAAGACGTGGTTTATGAGCATAAGTATAACCAGGTGGAGAGGCATCATTTAATGCTAGGTATTCATTGGCCCTAATCCAGGTCTCTGTGAGACAAAAGACATTTAGGAAGTTATCAGTTATTATTTCTTGAACTAGAGCTGATTTTGATGAAAGT
>JAFMOD010000809.1:979222-1016034 GCA_019802435.1 Corydoras maculifer | reverse complement strand
CAGTGGTGCAAGGGGGGTGTTATTTTGTTTGTGAGTGTAGGGACGGAGACTGTCTCGTTAGGCGCGGTCTCTATTAGTGTAATTAAAGTTTGTTTTCAGTGTTGTGTTTTCAGCCTATATGGCCATGTAATGTGTTGAGCACCGTCACGAGGGTTTTTAGTTAGAGGGGGGTAGCTTAATTAGCGCTCTGCCTCCTCAGCATTCAGTTATGTTAACCTATAAAATTCGTCTGGGAATTTAGTCACGTTTTAAATTGAGTTAATTGAGTTACAATAACGTGCAAATTTTAGAAATGGTAACTTGTAAAGTCTAGTTTAAAATTTATGGCTGTAGAATATTTAATTTAAAATTTATTTATGGGAGCATGTAGGTGCTCCCATAGGGGGGAATTGTCAGAAATTTTAAATTTCTTAAACTTAATGAGAGTCCCAATATGGCCGAAAGACTAACAAAGGATATTTGATTTTGCCGCCACTGGAAAATACAGGGCTGGGATTGGCTGATTTAAAACCTAGGGGGGTAATCTGCAATTGGCTTAGTCAGTTAAGGGGCGGGAACTAGACGTAACAATATATACAGGTAACCCTTGGATGGGCTCTCTCTCTCTCACTCGGACCCGAAGGCGTACTTAACACCTGAAGCTGAATGGGCAGACCGCTGGCCAGCGTTACTTCCTGACGGCTATGTTATGTGACATGAGTGTAGCACCCTCCCGGGAAGGATGGATGCCGTCCCATTTCAAAAGGCCAGTCCTTCCCTCAAAAGTAGACCAATTATCAATAAATGTAATGTTGTTTTCTGAGCACCACTTAGACATCCAGCAACGTAGCGACCATAACCTGTTGTAGGTTTCGCCACGCTTAACCAGAGACAACTACTTCATCAGACATCATTGCAGCAGTTCCACACACCTATTTAACATTAGCCTTAGTAATCTCTGACTGCTTGAGACGAACATCATTAGTGCCGACGTGGATAACTATTCTAGAGAATGAGTGTTTAGCATTAGCCAGCACTTTGAGGTTCGCCCTGATGTCTGGAGCCCTGGCCCCTGAGATGCACCGGACTATGGTTGCTGGGGTCTCTAAGGGGGTAGCTATTCGCACGTGTCTGAGCTGGGAGTCGCCAATAACCAGAGCACTTTTAGCAACCGGTCTCTCAGTGGGTGAGTCGATGAGTCGGGAAAACAGATTGGACACGTGGATCCTAGAAGAGTGATGCTCAGTTCTACGTGTACGTCGCCTGGTCGTCACCCACTCGCACTGCTGCGAGGGCTCTAAAGCCGGAGATTTAGCACCTGATCCTGTGGCATTTGGGCTGGCTAAACTGGTCCCTGACACACCTTTACTAATATGACCCTGTTCTACAACCCAAATGCGCCCTTCTAGCAGTGAAATCTTTTCCGTCAGACTAAGGACTAGGCTACACTTCTCACAGGCTGAATTATCAGTAATGACGGAGCAAGACTGTCTATTCATACTGCACTGAGGGCATGCAACCAGAGGCGAAAAAGCCATTGTAAAGTTTATATATAAATGAAGAAATAAACTTAGCTTCGGGTGGGTAGAGATGTAAGGTTAGTTCCCCCTGCTACAGCTGATGATGAAACGCGGCAGCGGCTGGTGGAGATCCAACTCTAGTAAATCTGGCTGTATTAGTGTTGGATGGAGGTTGAGTCTTGAAGGTTCTCACAATGCGGTGTGTGAAGATCAGCGTCGAGACCAATAAAATCCGATCCGAAAATCCGAACAGTTGAATCCGGCGACACAGATCAGGAGATGGCTCCTATTTATATATATAGGCTATTATTTATAAAAGAAGCGGGTAATAAATGCAGCAGTGTTGGCAGCAAACGACCGCAATAGTAAGCAAAAAGTGCTAGCGTTAGCGGCTAAAAACGCTAGCAACAACACCGCGATTTGAAGAGTAGTGAGGGACAAAAAGCGGAATACATTCTATGTAATAACGATGAAGTATCTGAACTGTCAAGAGAAAGTAAAAAAGTAACTAAATAACTAAATAACACTTAATTTAGTAGTTAAGCTTAACAGAGCTAGACAGTGCAGGTACACATCTACACACCGACTGCAGTGTGAAACGCAGAGCTTACCTGGTATGGATTCCTGAACTCCACATTAACCTTGGGTAGACCAGCATTCTGTCACACAGCAGTGTCCGTCCTTATTTAGAGCTGTGCATAAGCGCGTGGAGTGAGGCGCTTGACAGGCTTACGCTGTGTGGAAACAGGCAACCAGGTAAGCATAAAGTGGCTTTTATTAAAGAAAAAGGAATGGACAATATACGCTGCTGGTCTACTGACTAATACAAAAGCCAAAGCATAAATAACAGAAGGCAGACCACATGACGGCGTAAAGAACCGATAACAAGAAACAGTCAATTAACCCAATGAGGGATCATAAGTTAATTAACTGGGAACAAACAAAAAGGTAAGGAGATTTTTATAGGAAAACCACATCAGGAGATTCACATGTAAATATAAATATAAATGTAACAATACCAGGGAGATTTTCTTTGCCATTCTCCCTTTGGATGTTCAGTTTTAGAGCATGTGCAAGACAAATGCAAGACAAAAAAAATGTATTGCATCTAGCGTATCTAGAGGGGAAACATCACTGTTACAGGCAAGTGTTGTCCCTTAGTTTGTGTCACTGTCTGAACTCATCTGCAGGCCAAGCCTTTGATAGCCTTGGACAGTATGAAGTAGGAGTATGGGGAATGTAAGCAGTGGTACCAGGATAAAACGTTGGTTGCAGATATACCAGTCAGCTTTTAGTATGTAATGCAATGTGCCAATAAAGCCATTTCCTGTGTCTAATCCTCATTGTGTCCAGGTGTGTTACACAGGCCTATTGTTTACAAATAACAAAGTAATGTACTGAAATTAGACACCATTAAAAAACTAAAAAGCTATAAATGATTGCTATGCTAAACTATATGCTACCTAAAAAGGCACCCTTTTGCTTCGTAAAGCAAACATGTCAATTAAAAGTAAAGTCTTTGGATAATGTCTCGTATGTTGCTTGACATAAAAGATGGTTTGCCTTAACAATTTACCCTTTAGCAGAGATTTTTATATTAAAGTATAAAGTTTTACAACTAAACTACTGAAGATGCATCTTTTTAACAAACACCTATTGAAGAAAAAAAGGGGGGGGGGGTTGCAGGATCATTTAATGATCAGGTTTGATAATTCTACAGTGTAGCTGGTTTTCTTCATAACTACTGACTTGTGATGTTCTCAATTGTAAGTCGCTTTGGCTAAAAGCATCTGCTAAATTACCAAATGTAAATGTAAAAAAAAAAGAAAAATTAATGATGCCATTGGGGTCGAAATCTGTTTATCAACGAAACTGCATTTCTGTTAATCAAACTTTGTTTAAAAACTGTTATTTTAATTTCACTGTTATCTAAAAGACTTTGATCAACATGTATATTACTGGTGTGGTATGGTTTTTTGGACTGCATTTTCTGTCTCTCCTTCAATTTGACCCACTTTCCTTACCTTCAAGTGCTCCAGGATTCCATTATTTAGTTTTTTCAGATTTGGTTATTTAAGTAATAGTGAGAATAGATTATTTTAATAAAAGTTGTACACTTTGCAATAGTTTTTTAAATTAGTCTTTATTTTTCCATTCTTTTCAATTTTACTGAAATTTTGTAATATAACAAAAGACTTAGTGACAAAATGTCAGGGTTGGGAGTGCTAGTGCCACTCATGAGCAACCCGCCTCACAGTCCTCAGATTGATCATCTACTCTGCGAGCTGTCGCTCGCCGCCAGCGTTTCACCAATCGCCGCCAGCGTTCCGCCGCTCTTCGTCAGCGTTCCGCCACTAGCTGTCAGCGTGCCGCTCTGCGAGCCGCTCCGCTCCGCTGATAATACGCCTCATGAGCCGCCACTCGCTGTCTGCGTTCCGCCGCTCTCCGCCAGCGATCCACTGCGGCCGAACCGTGGCGCGAGGTACGCATCCTGCTTTACACTGAGCATGAGTCGCTTTTCATGCTGCTCCTCGTCGACAGTAATCCGCTCAGCGCCACCTGCACGCCTGGCAGGGTTCAGGGCATCAATTCGGGCTAAGGGTTCCGGTCTGCGTCGGTCGCGTCTCATCCCGAGCCGTCCGTGATCCGTTCAGTTGCGTCCAGTGCTCGGGTCCAGCCTCCGTGTGTCCCGCCTCGGTTGACCAGGACTTAGTATTATGTGGTGTTGCCGTGGTACTGGTCCTCTCTTTTTGTGTCCAGGAGGCGGAGAGGAAGGAGGCTGGAAGACAAGGCGAGGTGTCTAGCGTATCACCTGGGTTGCAATCCAGTGTTCCGATGGGGAAGCAGTGGTCTTCTATGGTCCCCACTCAGGACCAGTTAACCCCCGCTCTGGACCATTTATCACCCGCTCTGGACCGTAGTTTGCCCGCGCTGGACTGTTTGCCCCTCATTCGGGACTATCAACTTTCCGCTCTGGACAGTTTGCTCACCGTTTTGGACAGGTTGCCCCTGCGTTCGTGCTCCCGTCTGCATCAGAGTCCGTGTTACCCTCTCCAGTACCTGAGTCCACGTTGTCCTCTCCAGCACCTGAGTCCGCGGGAGTCTCTCCCACAGGTATCGCCCCTAAGGGGCCACGTCGCCCCCGCGTCCTCAAGGGATCACGTCGCCCCCACGTCCTTAAGGGGTCACGTCACCCTCGCACTCTCAAAGGGTCAATGGCCTCGCGCTCCCAAAGGGTCCCGTCGCCTCCGCATCCTCAAAGGGTCTCGTTGCCCTCGCGCTCTCAAAGGGTCACGTCACCCTCGCGCTCTGAAAGGGTCTCGTTGCCCCCGCGCTCTCAAAGGGTCACGTCGCCGCCGCATCCTCAACGGGTCTCGTCGCCCTCGCGCTCTCAAAGGGCCATGTTGCCCTCGCGCTCTCAAAGAGTCACGTCGCCCTCACGCTCTCAAAGAGTCACGTCGCCCCCGCATCCTCAAGAGGTCATGTCACCCTCGTGCTCTCAAAGAGTCACGCTCTCAAAGGGTCACGTTGCCTCTGCGTCCTCAAGGGGTCACGTCGTCTCCGCGCTCTCAAAGGGTCGCATTGTGCCCTCAGAAGACCACGTCGTCCTCGTGCCCTCAAAGAGGCCTCGCCGCCTTCGCGCCATCTACTGGCCTTGTCGCCGTTGCGGAGGGACCCGAGTCCCCTTTGTTTTTGTTTTTTTTTTTTCTTTGTTTTTTTTTTTTTCCCCTGGGTGGCCATATTCCCCCGGTTGTTTTGAGGGGGGTGATATGTCAGGGTTGGGAGTGCTAGGCTACTCCCCCCTGTTTTCTTAGTTCGGTTTTTGTCCGTTTGCGGTTCCCGTAGGTAGGGCCCATCCTCGAGGCTTGGGATTCATCTAAAATTGATCATGTTGATCATGAAAAGGTCTATAAAGCAAATACAGCACACATAATGCACACATTAAAACTAAGTGGCAGATTAATATATTTATTTCACACATTAGCATGTTTTTTGACTATGGAAGCAAATCAGAGCTCCTACAGAAAGGTTGAGAACTTCATGAAAACTTCATACAAGGGGCTTATTCATACCCCTTTCATATCTCAACTCTTTTGCTATGAGATGCCACCATGCCACTCTTGATTATTTATTTAAATTTTACATAAATAGGCAATATATTATTATATTTACTTTGGAATCGTAGTTTTTGTGTATCCAAACATCATCATCATAAACTTTTATAATGTTGCTGTGGCTAGAATATTTAATTTGTGTTATGGTCTGTCACGGAGGGGTGGTTTGTTTATGTCCTGGTTCTTGATCACGTGTGTTTGTATATCCCTGTCTTGCGTTTTGTCATGGTCACGTGTTCTCCGGTGGAGCGGCCTGTGGTTACGGTGGAACGGCCCGAGGCTCCGGTGGAGCGGCCCGAGGTTCCGGTGGAGCGGCCCGAGGTTCCGGTGGAGCGGCCCGATGTTTCGGTGGACTTGTTGCCCTCTGCGCCGTGTCAGTTGCCCACTGCGCCATGTCAGTTGCCCCCTGCGCCATGTCAGTTGCCCCCTGCGCTGTGTCAGTTGCCCCCTGCTCCGAGTCAGTGGCCCCCTGCTCCGAGTCAGTTGCCCCCTGCTGTCCCTCTAGCGCCAGAGCCTACTGCCGCCCTGAATTGGGTTCCTCGCCGTCCCCGCGCCCTGAAAGGACCCCTGCGTTGCCGTCGCACCCAGGAACGATCCCGTCTGCTCCTCTGTTGCCCCCGCGGACTTCTGGGCTCCATGGGACCGTCAGCACGCAACTCGGCCCACCTTGTACCCCAGGGGTGCTGACCGTCCACCCACAGGGTCCTGGGCCCCCTAGGGTCTTAACTGTTTAGTGTTTCCATGGTAGGTTCCTTTATCAGCTTTTTAGGGTGCCAGGAGGCACCCATTGAGGGGGGGGTATATGTTATGGTCTGTCAAAGAGGGGTGGTGCTCCCTGGGTAGCTCCGCCCCTTATCCAGTTGATCTCCACGCCCCTGTATGCTTTGTTTATGTCCTGGTTCTTGATCACATGTGTTTGTATATCCCTGTCTTACATTTTGTTATGGTCACGTGTTCTGTGTAGTTCCGGTTTGTTTTGGTCACATGGTGTGGGTTTGTCTTGTGTTCATGCCCCTGTAATTATGCCCACCTGTTTCCCCGATCACTGTCCCTATTTAGGTTGCTCACTCCCGTCACTCTGGGCTAGTTGGTCTTGGTTCGTGCACCTACCCTCGCTACGCCTCGTCCACTCTGGCTCACACCCCCTGTCTCTGGTTCTCGTCCTGTTCTGTTCTCGCCTTGTCCTGTTCTCGCCTCGTCTTGTTCTCGCCTCGTCCTGCTTCGCCTCGTCCTGTTCTCGCCTCATCCTGTTCGCCTCGTCTTGTTGTTCTGTATTTATGTTTTTGTGTTACAGTTTATCGCCGACTCCCGTTGCCTGTGTAGCCACACTCCGCCCTGTGCGTACCGGCGGATTGGAACACGACCCCGCTGACGTCTGACGCCGACTACGCGGTGACGTCAGACCCCAGCTCCGCATCCCCTGTGTTTCGTCATTTAATGTTTGGTTTCCAAAGGACTGTGGAACTCTGTATGTGTGGCTGAAATAAATTTATTGTTGGCAACAAATCCCCGCCCCCCACTACGTCGTTCCGAGTAGCGGATCCACCTACTCCGACCGGTTCCGGGTGGAACCGTAACAATTTGATCATATTGAATATAATTGATTTGATCTTGAACCATTTCTTTCTGTTCCAAATCAAACGTCAACATGTTATCTTAGTTTATTTTATTATTGTAATGTGTACTGTATACTGTATATTTTATATCACTAAGTAGCAAAATATGGCAACCTCTATGACTAGCAAAATAAGAGTGAACATTGAAATATTAATTTCTTGCTTTCATCATAACAGTCAGAGCAGTTCATATGGTGTTGTCAATAGAACATTGTCTTAATACTGCTTTACAAAACCTGAATTGGGTTTACAATAAAATGTATTTTTTGTTTTTATTTTTGTGACATGCTTTAATTTTTTTATCATTTTTTTGTGCAGTTCAGCATCTTTAATTATACTATAAATCATTGCATAATAAAGGTTTAGGACAACTTTGGATATCTCAATGACATGTAGAAAAACTGAGAAACCTTTATAGGAAAATTGCTCAAAAGGCTAATTGTAACATTGATACAAATAGTTACTTACAAACATCTCACAATTCTATCACATAATGAGGAAAAAGATAGTATACTATATCTTAAACAAGGTATCTACCACTGCATAGTAGTAGCCTACTTAATAACCTAACAAGTTTAGCCTTATATCTTAATTGTATTTAAGACTTTGATGTTTATAAGACTTTTGTTTTGTAAAAGAGCAGAGGTGAGCATTGGTGCATGGTATGATATGAATTAGTGCATAGTGCATTTTGTAAGCTCTATTTAAAGCAGTGTTTTTCTGCTCCAGTATGTATGCAGGCCAGTGTGTCAATTGTTAAAATAACTTCTAGTGTTGCAATGTTGCAGGGCGCTACATGGCAGAAGGGAATCAAGTATACATTTTTATACATACTATTTTATTTTTCACAAGCCAATGATGCCAAATAGATAAATGGGCTGGAACAGCATTTTCCTAAGCAATATATACCAATAATATCTTAAATACCAAAAAAGGTTATGACACATTTTACTTGAGGTATTGCCTAAAATGAAATATTGTATTACTTTTTTTAGAAATAAACTTTTTTTTTTGTTTTACTGAATGAATAATAATTGTGTATTATTAATGGTTTGCAGTAGTTATGTTTGGCATGCATATAATCGTCTTCTAAATGTGATTATTTATAAAGAATGTACACTAGGCTTACATAATGTTGTATAGTACAATTATTAAATTATTACTAAGTACTATAACTTCTTTTCAAGTTTAGAAACTAATAGTTTGCATAGGAGAGTTGACCAGTCTTTCACATTATCACAGAAACTAGCTGGCAAGTCTCTCAAATTTTGCTCCTTACAAACAATGTGGTTCATTACATATCAATCTCAGAATCTACCATTTTTAAAACCAGTCTTAAAACCAGTTCTAAACATTTTTTTTTTTAATTCTAATGAAACAAAGTTTTTTTTGGAAATATTTAATTAATCTTACCTTTTTTACTTGTGATAAACTTTGTTATAACTTGAAACTAATGTTCTAGCTGATCTTTTAAGACTGGAAATTAAAGTCTAATTTATCTCCTGTTAATGGTAAAATATAAGCATCTATAAAAATGACTTCATGATCCACATGTCAATATAATTTCTATCCATGAATTAGAGAACACTGACAGATTTTTTTAATCTTGGATGCTTAAAAATATATCTGAGTCAGATTTTTAAAGCTTAACCATTAGCAGAAATTAACGTAACTAAAAGTTTCCTTTTACAAATAAAATCTTTGGGGTCAGATATTAAAATTTATGGAACATGCATTAACTTTCAACTGTCTCCTTACTGCTATTTGGTAATTGGACTTTATTAATACTTGGTATTAATATTCAAAATTCCTACTATTGTACTGTGTAAATAAAGCAAATAAAATGTTCTGTTGGGCATACATATAATTCTAAAATATAATAGATCCGAATTGTATAGTATAAAAAGTATAAAAAATTCTAATTGGCTCAATAAGATGAGTAGGTTTTCCGGACGGAACTGCGGCTGGATATAGTATATTGGACACGTGGAGGAAGTGGCAAATTGTGTGTCTGGTGCCTATGTCCGGGGAGGACGAGGATGTTTATCTATTTGGATTTATGATCAGGGATCTTCTGCTGATTTGATTAGGTCTTGCCCTGGTGTATCAGGATATTAAGAGAGTTGGGTTAGTGGTCAAGAGCACCCAGAAACTTGATTGATGTGACTTGATTGATGTGTTAGTCAGATTGTGACTTTTAATCACAAAATGGAATCGATCTTAGAGAGACTAGCTCGACGAATGGGTTGGACTATTATGAAATTGAAAAATTCACTGTTGAAAAAGTTCAACTGTTTCACTGCTAAAATGGCTGGATATTTTTCTCCTAATGTATTACATTTTCTACCCACCTCTAACTTATGGTGGTGGTGCAAATTGTCGCAGCGGCTCCCTCTCTCTTTGTCTATGGAAAGGAAGAACAATCTATCAATTCTCTGTATGTCCAAGATATGCGGTTGAATTGACAATAAAGCATCCTTGTATACTTGTAATTTTAGACTATCCTAAGTTGCTATATGTAAATGAATCAAGCATATTCTGGTATGAAGTATATCGCAGCAAAAAAAGTCCAAATCATCACCCATAACAACTGGTATGAGGTGATGTATCATGTGCGATTATGCAAAAACATGTTACTTAACTATGTTAATATATTCACTTTTACTCTGGTCTTTAGTGGTCAAAGGCTCTTTACAGCAGGTATTATTCGAGTTGTGGATCTGGTAGGGCCAGCAAATATCTGTCAAATATCTGTCTATTAGTGTCTTCACAGTATCACTCTTCAGTAACTACACAAATAGTATAATAGAAGAAATGGCTTGGACATTTAATAATGAGCCAGGTATTGTAGCCATTGGCTTTTTAATTGTAGTTAATCTCATAAAAAAAGTTATGCATACATGTAAGTATCATAAATATTGATTTATTGCTTTCGACATAACAGTGAGTGGAGTTTATATGGTGTTTTCAAGAAAAACATAGTGTCATGTTTTATAGTCATAAAAGTGTATCGTCAGGGATACTGGTGTTAATGCTGCTTTACAAACTTTACTTGGGTTTACAATTAAATGTTTATCTAGTAAATGCACAATTTTAAGATGCAAGTTTGTGTGTGAAACAGCTATCTTGGCATGCAATATTATTATTTTTATTATTGTAATGACCATGCCACTGTTTATGTTATTTTGAAGTGAAGTGTAAAGTTTTACATTTTTTCTTTATCTTTTATTGTAAAACTAATATATAATTGATCATTTTTATTAATTTTTCTGCTCAGGCCATTTATTTTTCATATTTTACAGTGTTTTTCTTTTTTAATCAAATGTAATACATTTAAATTCTGTGCAGAAGATTGTTTACTGTAGAAAGTATGTGATAAAAAATTTAATTTATAATTTGAAAATACCCAGACAATCACATTTTGTGTTTATTTTTATAAAATACCATTGTACTTAAAGCTTTAATTTATTTGTGCGAATCGTTTGATCTGTATGTCATAATATGCCATTTTTACTGATTAAATCAACAACTCCAAAAATATTAATACAATGTAATTTAATGTTTTGGGGGTTTAATGGATTTCAAGATCAAGTGTGTGGCATTTGAAAATGACCAGCAGGGGGCCGTTGGTAACTATGGCACTCCACTCTCACTCCTCCTTTTAATCCTGGCTCCTCCTGTGTGCAAAGAAAAAGCCAAGCAGAGGGCATTTGTGCACCAAAGAGGAAGAAGAGACACAAGAGGCTGTACGAGACACTCCCCCAGTTTAGAAAGCACTGCATCCTACATATAGTCCCACCTACCAGGACAAGGAGAAGGAGGAGGAGGAGGAGGAGGAGGAGGAGGAGGATTCTAGCACTGCCCAAGCTGAGCCCATAACTCCTTACCACAGTGTGGAGCAGCCAGCCAGACGCACACACACACACACACACACACACACACACACACACACACACACACATTCATACACACACACTCTCTCTCTCTCTCTCTCTCCCTCTTTCTCATTTTCTCGCTCTCACACACGCACACACAAATACACTTCCACTCACATACTCACTCACACACACAGGCAAGCTCACTTCCAGTTGCGCGTTCACACTCGCGTAGGCAAGCGGGAAGACGAGGAGGCAGCGGATGAAGAAGGCATCAGCCCGACACCGGAGACAAAGAGCACTGTGTGTGTGGTGTGTGTGTACTTGTTTGGGTTTGGGATAGTACTGGATTTCCTCCCGGTGGAGTTTGTGCTGCTGGACTATTAACCCCTGGGATCAGATTTATCTCCTACATTGGAGCTACATTACCCCTTGCATCTCCTCCTGGTGCACAAGATCAGTGCCTTGGAATATTTGAAAGCCTTCTAAAGGATTTGACACTGTCCAGAAGAGCCGACAAGAGTGCTTCCAAAAAGGAGAGAGTTAAGAAATGAGAAGGAAGACTTAACATCTCTGAGAAGTCATTTGCTTGCCCTCCCCTCCTTTCCTTTATACCTTCTCTCCATTGCTACACATATATAGTCTCCTTGTACATCTATTCCATCCTTGCCTCCCTGTCATGCATTTATCTCTTTAATCCCTGCAAGAGGAGAGTGTACACAACTCCTGCAGACAGACAGAAGGACAGCCGGAGATCCCGTGGCACTCCCATCACTGTTTGCATCATTTTTTCAGCTAAGGAATCTAACCTCTGTCTTCAAAAGCGGAGGTATTTTGAGTTTCAGCACGAGCACGTGAGTCTCAGTATCCTGCCACGGCCAGAAGGATTCCAGCTACATGGGCAAACGTTTGGAACAGCAACCAATGTACCCCCAGTACACCTACTACTACCCTCACTATCTTCAGACTAAGGTATAGTGCTTGCCTTTATATCTTAAGTGTCTCAGTTTCTGTTCCCTTCTTTTCTTATCAGCTGTCTACATCTTAATACCAGATATTAAATATATATTTTAAATCCTAGGCTAAGCTGTACTTTGACACTCCATTCCTTCACACTTTCAATTCTGTCACCTCAGCATATCGAGTATTCATGGGTGACTTGAATAATAACATCCAGTCCATGATTCCACTCTGGAGTGAAAAATTGATTCTTATGCATTAGTGTTGTTTCGTCTTGCCTTGATTATCTCTGACTGTTCAGGGTTGGCCTGCAAAGGCATATTGTTTGACTGAGAGTATGCTGTTATCAAAAAACTTGAATAAAGTCTTTACTATCAGTGCTAAAGAAGTGGCACTGTTAAGGTTGTTAAACAGCTTCCCAGTTCATTTTATAACAGAAAATGCCTTATTTTGTTTATTTATTTATTTATTGTATATTTTTGAAGTGGTGAATTATCACAAACACCTATGTGGAGATTGCCCAGTATAAAGCTAGTAAAAAGGCTCTTTTACCACTGATTCATTTTTATTTACTTATTTTACTTATTTACTTATTTACTTATTTTCTCTTGGCTCATTATTTACAACACCACTTTTGAGGACACGTCAAATGTTACCCTTAAACACATTTCAAATTAATATTCTAGAACCATATAATGGGATGTAATTGCCCAGAGTCAATTTTGTAATTGAAAAAAAATTATGCTTGATTTACATGAAAACATGGAATCGAAGTTGGTATGTACAGCTTTGAATGTGTAGAATTTTCTCTGGGGTTGCTGGAGCCAGGGCTAAGCATTACAAAAAAGCTTTAGTCTAGGAATAGATGTTGATTTATAAATGATTGGAAGAAAAGGCATGCTGCGGGTCAGATTTCAGCTAGCCGAGTTTGCCAGAATAAGGATAAGTGCCTGGTGTTAGTGTGCTGGAGTGGAGGCTTGCATCTGTGTGTTTGTGAGGGAGACTAGAGATGTAAATGGGCTTTTATTAATCTTGATTCCGGCATGCTCTCAGAGTAGAGGCATTTCTCCCGGGAAAATCAATCATGTGGGGGAAGAGGAGCAGCTGACACACAATCTCTCTCTCTCTCTCTTTTTCACTTGCTTGCTCTCTATGTATAGCTCTGTTAAATGGCTTCTACCCACCTTGAGCACTTAACCAGGATACCAGGTCCGCTTGTGGATTTGATCATGATGTTGTATTAGTCTGTGCAAAAACCACATCAGCGTTTCTACTGAAGATGCTAGATACAGGCTAGATATATATACTCAATAGTTTCTCACTGGAGATGAGGGATGCCCTGCACCAAGTGCACCTGGTAAACAGTCCCCTATAGCCTTTTTTGGTATAGACTGTACTGTAGATGGCACACAGTTTAAAAATGTATCTGCAGTACATAAACATCTGTTATTTATTAATTCACTTAATTGTTTATTTGACAAATTAAAGGTTAACAAAATATTTAGTGTATTTGATGACAAATGTTTTTTTTTTGTTGAATTTAAATAAACCTAGAAATTAAAACTTGCAACAAACTCAAAACAGGTTGAAAAAGAAGCAAAATTAGACCAAAAAATGATTTATAAGATATAAATATAAAAAGGAATATTCCAAAATCTTAGTCTTTGCAAAGAAGAATGAATTATGCTTATTTGTGTTAATTTCCTTAAATATTTGTAAAACAGTTTAAAAGACAATGTTTATAAGCATCTTAAATTATTTTTTTTTAATATATTTAATATTGATGTAAGAGGAATATGTTTATTTGACGCTAATGTACTAATGTAATTAAGTTTTATTAAGTAATGTAATAAAGTGTCATATTGCATGAATTGGTCTGTTCTTAGCTGCTTTTTCATTCTTGTAGTTATAAAAGTGTACTGCAGCCTATCATAAAGATAACTCTGTCTGCCATGTTCATACTAATTGTCTTGGCAATGAAATTGATGTTGGTTGCATACTATATAAAACAGCGTAGATAGTATTCAGCAATTGAGCAAATCATGAAAGGATTAACTGAGGAAGTCTGTCAATATTCAGCACTGCTTGACACAGAGACACCGATGCACAGTATTAATGCCCTCATGGTGTGAGCAAATTGCATAGGCAACAGCAGCTATGCACAACGATAAATCAGTTTGTATAAGTTAAATTGCTTACTGTTAAAACAACAGGGGAGACCTATTACAACCAGGACAAGGAACATGGAAACTCCACCCAGATTAGGATCCAAACCTGGATCCCCAGTGCTAAGAGGCAAACATGCTAACCATGAAGACACCCTGCTGCCCAGAATACATAATATTAGCAATATTCTATTGATAAATGTAAGAATTAAAAATAGACAATAATGTGTTGTGGGCTAATTGTTTTTAGGATGGACAAGGTTCATTCTATGTGGAGTTCTCCATGTGTCTCTGTGTGTTTTCTCTGGAAGCTTTGGTTTTCTTCCACAGTGCAATATCATGCAAGAATTGGCAAGAAATTGACCTAGAATCTGGGTGTGTGAATGTTATTGCAGGGGTTTTCCTGAGAAAAAGAACATGTGCACTAAGAAATGAATTTGTTCACATTTTATATGTCAAAGTAACTGGTATGCCACATATATGAAACTGGGGTAAATCTGACATGCACTACATTTTTATATTAAAACTATTTTCTGGTCAATACTTTTCTATCTGAATTAAACGAGTCTCTAAATCCTTATTGCAGTTGTGTGCACATTTTTAAGCATAGGTATTTTTGCTAAAGCTGTGTTACACTGACACAGATTGCTGTGTGTATGCATGTGTGTGTCCATACATGTGAATTATAAACGTAAAGTCATTCAATGAGACATCTCACTCATGTTTGCACAGCAAAATGATTTCTGGTTGTTTCTGCCTATTACTGGCAAGCCAAGCTTTTCGGGTCCATAGAGATTTGGCTGTGTGTGGAGGTTAGACCCCACTGCTATACACCAAGATTATATCCATTTTACTCTGTAACATTTCCACTAAAGAGAACCGTAATACTAACCTTCTGACTGAGCTAATAACAATGTGAACCTTCATGCACTTTCCTGAGCACCTGCACTCATCTCAAAAATGTCTGGCTTCCCCTGATAAAAAGAGATTAAATCTGATCATATAGATCTTTTTGTTCCTTAAAGTAGTCTTATAACGGAGATGTGACCAATATATGACCTTTAATAGGCGCGTATTTCTAATAAAAGGATTCTAACAGCAAATCTAAATTTAAATCTGAAGTGTGTTAACATTTTTATCTGCCTTTTACAAAAAGATATATGCAAGGTCAAAAGTCCATCGATGAAATAGTAAACCAAATAAAATAGGCAACCTAAGTGTTTGAATGATTTACAAATTGTAATAAGGCAGAACATTAGTGTAATAAAAGTAGTAAATATCATATGTAAACCCATTTTATTTTTACTGACCTTTATTCCATCACTATTTCACATTGATCTTACAATGCTACAAAAGCCCAAGATTATATTTTTCTCTATATATTGTTTTAATCAGTGTTAAAGTTGTGAGGTAGCAGACAAACTTGATAATCAATTTGAAATAGTTTAATACGTTAAGACGAAAGATGATATATATTTTTTGTCTTACTTTTCTCAAAACAGTAAAAGTTCTTAAAAAAAAAAAAAATATATATATATATATATATATATATATATATATATATATATATATATATATATATATATATATATATATATATATATATATATGTGTGTGTGTGTGTGTGTGTCTGTGTGTTTCTGTGGGTGTGTGTGTGTGTATATAGGCCAGCATGGTGGCTTAGTTTTAAGCACGTTTGCCTCTCAGCACTAGGGATTCACGGTTCGAATCCCCATCTGGGTGGAGTTTCCATGTTCTCCCCGTGTCCGTGTGGGTTTTCTCCGGGTTCTCCGGTTTCCTCCCACAGTCCAAAAACATGGATCAAGTCAATTGAGTTCTCCAAATTGCCCCATATAGAGTGTGTTTGTGTGTGTCTGTGTGAGTGAACGTTCTCACCTGGATGGGCATGGGGAACCCCCCCGCGACCCTAATATAGGATAAAGAGGAAGATAATGGATGGATGGATATATAAGTATATATTCCAAGTATATATTCCAAAAGACACTGATTTTAGTATTGGTATTTTCCTAATAAAATAAGTATTTTTTATTGTATAAAGTATACACAGATTCAATTTACATATTTATATTTATATATTTTTATTTTGATTAGCATTTATTAAGATATATTTATTTTCATTTTGGGTGTGCATATAGATTTTTTGGAGAATATTTTTATTTTATACTGTTTATTTTTATTTGTTTAAGCATTTGTAACAAGCCTGGGTTATGTAATACTTTAAAATGGTATTTTTTATTCCTTACAGTTATCAACTTGTTTAATTTAGGATTGTGCAGCAAAATATGTTAAAATATGTCATTTTATTAGCCAGCATAAGTAAATGTAATGTCTTTTGTTCTTATTTTTTTTTACACATGACAGATTGTAGTCTTTAGGAGTCATGATGGTCTGTTTCCTTGCATGTACATAAAGACTCCGGACAGGAAATGTTTGCCTTTCTTTGAAAATGCTCATTAATGTTAGAACATCAGTAATGGCAGTGAAAAATAAATAATCATAAATTATGCAGGTCTCCTTACCTCCTGGGGGCTGCTACAAATCACAAGATGTTCTCCCCATGCCTTTTTGCAGTTCCCCAATATAATATCTTAATGTACAAATGACACTGTACATGTTTTAGATAGCATTTAAGTTAATTAGTAGTTTTTTATTTGTTAAAATCACATTTGACATTGCATTCTGGCTGCATTGCTCCCTTACTTCTTTTCCCACTGTGTCCTGGGCAGTCTCTTTAGCCATCTGTTCAAA
Organism: Corydoras maculifer; assembly: GCA_019802435.1. Classification (NCBI taxonomy): domain Eukaryota; kingdom Metazoa; phylum Chordata; class Actinopteri; order Siluriformes; family Callichthyidae; genus Corydoras; species Corydoras maculifer. The sequence goes on along the minus strand of JAFMOD010000809.1, from coordinate 999,035 downwards.
GAGGTGGAGCAAACTGTGAAACAAATGCTGAGTGCCATTATACATCACACAGTAATTTTTTTAATTTGTATATATATTTTGTTTAGCATGGATTGATGAAAAATGTTGTCCTATGTAGTGTACATATTAGAACCTGTTTGAGGTTGTAGAAATTGTTTTTAAATGTGTATAGGAAGAATGTGATTTCTATCAGGTAAATTAATTTGTAACTACAGTGACTGGTTCTACAGTTGGTAAACTATTGCTTTGGCTGATGGGTAAATAGCTGAAGTGAATCAAAGGTTCAGGACTAATAGACCATGCTACATTTTTAATAAGAGAACGGTTTGTTACAATCCAGACATGATGGATTCCCTGCCTTCAAAGGACCTGCTCTTTAGATTTTACTCACAGTGTGCTTTTATTCTCTCTGAGGGCTTAACAAAGCCTGTGGTGTTTGGGATATATGGACAAACGTAGTGAGTAACCTTAAGTTATGCAAACAGTAGTACATAGATTGCTCAGGATTTTTAGCATTGTTGTAATTATACCTTAAATCTTTCCTGCCCTGTCATATAAGCACTGATAAGGATCTTTAACTATAAATTTTAAAAATTCTGAATGCTTTGTTATAGAATATTCATTAGTGATACACATTACTAGTGTTGTAATATTGAATCTTATATCGAATATTACTGAAGATTCTGAATTTTAGGGTCGTGTTGTCCCCAAGCGGATCCAGGGGAGAACGTTTACGGTGCTGGACAGATATACCCAGGACAGGGCGCCAATCTATGGGCACACTCACTCACACGGACATACACACACACAAACACAGGGTAATTTACAGCATTTAATTTACCTGAAATTCAGGCCAGGATGGCTTGCCATCGTTAATGGAACATTTATTTTTATATTAAACCAAAAACATGAGTCAGGCCTCAATGACCAAAAGCACACAAGTTGTTCCAAAAAATAGTTAAAAATAGTAGATTAAAATATAGTTAAATATCTTAAATGACCAAGACCTGATATTCATCCAACAGAAATGTGAATTAACCTGAAGCAAGCAGTTAATGAGTTGAAACCCATCAGCATAAGAAAGCTGAAGCTGTTTTGAATGAAGGAATGATTTAAAATTTTTTCACTATTAATATTATCAGAGACTTGCAGAGTGCAGAGAGTTGCAGTTACTGTTGCACAAGATACTGAAAGCACATTTTCACTCCCATATATGTAACATTAGATGATTTTAATCATTGACAAAGTTTCATATTTTTTGCATAATGTGTTTAATTTGATTTATTACTTTGGGACTTGTTTTAAAATCAATCAACAAGTATAATTATGAGAAATAAACAAAATTCTAAAACATTAACATATTTTAAAGCACCACTGTATTACCTTATAGATACAGTACATAATATTTTGCAAAATACCGTACATAGCAAAAAAGTCAGATGGTCAGCATTTGCACGAAAGCACACATGAGCTCCGGATGGTTTGATTTAAATTTTTTATTTTATAAATGCTCTGGATGAGCACTGGTAAGAACAGCCTTAAATGCATGCCTAAATCTTAAATGTAAGAAACTTGGTTTTGATTTGAAAATATAGTCTAACTGATCTGTCACTTTAAGGTAAATAATCATAGATTTGTGTCACTTTGGCATGTAAATAGTAATTAATGCAACCTTAGTAATCTTCATGTGAAGTCTGAAGACCTCAAAAACACTGATGTATCTAATCTCAATCAGAATTCTTCCTGAATGAAAGAACACAATGATTAGTACCAATATGTCGGTCCGTCCATCCTTCCTCTGCGTTTTAATCAGATGATGTCTCTCTGAGAAACAGCCCAGGCAAAGCCAAGGACGGGGCAAGTGAGGAGAAATGTAATAAATTCTTGAGTATGCAATCTGGAGGGATTTCTCTGTTCAACCCCTTACCTTCCATCTTCTATCCTGCCATACTTTCATTTATGCACAGAAATGGCAGCTACAGCAATAGCAGAGGTTACTCCCCCTGAAAAAGACATAGCTCTTAACCTGTCATAACCATGTTCATTACTCTATGCACAGCTAGAGTCCAAAATGAGCCCTGTCCAAAAACCTCAATAAGATAAGAGCTGTGCTTTCATAATGCATCACAGATTGATAAGTATTAAGAAAGATCCTTTACCCAAGATTCGAAGATAGAGCTAACCTTACTATGGGTGGCCTTCTTGGGATTAGTATTTGTAAACAGTGCTTTAATGAGTTCTGGATCTGTTAAATAAAGTCTTATGTTTATAAGATTTTCTGGTGGGCATTAAACAACCTGTCCAAACCCATCTTTAGGCTGAAAACTCCACATAGTGACTGAGGATAATCTCATAACCTAAGTCACTGAATTTGCATGTATACATATTTAAAACATGTTGTAATAATATGAGAAATCATGTAGGGGAAGAGAATGACTATCACAAATTGTGCAACAACTGTCCAATAGCATGCATTCTACCTTTCTCAGCTTACAGTGCATTCTGCTGCTGGGTTGGTAAATAAACAGTGGCTAGCAATGCATTTTGAATTGGTGAAAAATACAGAAATAAAAAGTGCATAAAAAAACTACTTCTAATATTGGTAATTATTCTTCAAAGAAAATCAATTTAGACACAGAGATGACATGCAGACCTCACAAAAGGACCTAGGTTTGCCCTACCAGCGAATCAAACCTGTGACCTGTGCTGTAAGATGGAAGTACCAATCGTTGCGCCACCATACTGCTCCTGGTTACCATTTGTAGTTACTTAGTAATTTTTTAAAAGTTAAATGTTTAAAGTTACTCATAAATTAATTCATTTGCTATGTTACTGGAGGAAACCTCCAGTAATTATTATATGTATTATATATGTATTATATGTCTTTGAGTGTCTTATCTCTGCTGTAAATTATGTCTATATATCCATCCATCCATCCATCCGTTATCTTCCACTTTATCCTATACTTGGGTCGTGGGGGGGGTTTCCCCATGCTCATCCAGGGAAGAACGTTTCGGGCACTGGGCAGATATCTAACGCTGGGCACACACTCACTCACACAACCACACTCTATATGGGGCAATTTGGAGAACTCAATTGACCTTGATCGATATTTTTGGACTGTGGGAGGAAACCAGAGAACCCGGAGGAAATCCACGCAGACACGAGGAGAACATGGAAACTCCAACCAGATGAACCAGGAATCCCTAGTGCTGAGAGCATTGAGGAGCGCCGTCGCACTGAATGGACACAGGAGGCGTGAGTAAGTGAGGCAATTATTGAGTCGAAACAATGGGCAAACAATGCAACACTGAAGCATGGACAACGCGTGACACCTTGTTGTATCAAACAATGCCAGTCTGAGGTCGGAAAGGAAGCAGAAAGAATATAAACTGAAGTATGACCATGTGACAAACAAAAAACAACCAATGAAAATAACCAAATAATTAACAAAATAAGGAACACTGAAATGAAAGAACCAAATGAAACACAAAAACGGTGAGGAGTGCCTAGAACTCCTTATAATACTCATGTAATAAGCCAGTTGTTTTCAAACTTTTAGACCAAGTACCTCCCATTTTCAAAACAAAAATCTTCACAGAACAACATATTGCAATTATACTCTATTAAGAGTATATATCATAGCAATATGATATGAAAGTGCATTCATTATTGTGAATAAATCATAAACAGCATAAACAAAGATGTATTAAAAGTAACAGGCAGTAATTTAAATGACGGGATCCTACAATGTGTGATGCTTAATGACGTTACTGCATCGAACGAAGGAGAACACAAGAAATAAATAACAAAATCCTGATCACGTAAATAAAAAAGCAACCAATAAGAGAACAATGTTCATTAACTAAATAAGAGCTACCAAAGAGTGTTGATTAGTTAATTTTACTGAAACAGAAACGAAACAGAAAGGAAAGTAAGGAGTGACCTGGCAAAAATATGTGTATGATGCAGCACAAGCCAATGGTGCTGAGGGATGGAAGGAGTGGATGGATGCCCCGGACCCTACAGAGCAAAAGTCCAATTAGGTGGCATGTAGGAACTTTAGCCCAATGGTGAGGTATAGACAGAACTGTGTAGCAGGGCGGCATGGACGCCTCTCGGTAGCTGGGAGGCCAGATGTTTTAATAGCTGAGTAGCAAGGATGCCTTTTGGTAGCTGGGCGGAAGGTATGGAAACTGTTTCACGGTAACATGCCGTGTTTCTTGTGACACAGCATTTGCATCTGACACACACTCAGCACTTGCATCTGACACAGACTTAGCACTCGCATCCAACACACGCTCAGCTCCTAAGGGAGGTTCCGCCCCATGAGGCAGTGCAGGGAAGAGGGTGAACCTTGCCTCTGAGATTGGGCTAATTCCTGTGTTTGGGCTTGAGGCCAGTTTAGATTGTTTGGGGGCACTTTATCGTGCACCTTTTAAAGTCTGTCCAAAAACCCTTACAGGTTGCAGTGCTGAAATCTAGGGGTTTGAACGAGGCTGTGGTTACACAGTGTCTGGGGCAGGTGTAGGGATAAATATGGAAAACACAGGGGGGGCTTCTCAGTATAATAATCGGTTGTGGCAGATGAATTGCGTGGCCCATTGGAGCATGGCCACAAATCCGGGGAATTGAGAAGGACGTGGGTTGGAAAATGTGTCCCAACAGGAATAAATCAAAAGAATCATCATCAGAGTCAATTCGGGAATTGATACCCTCCACAGAACAGACTGATTCAGATTCATGTCAACTCACTATCTCCTCATCCTACCATCACGGTTTAGCCATAAAGACAAAAATGACAAAACAGAATGGAACACAAAAAACACCTAGGAGCAGAGCTACACTAGGGCAAAATGGAACGAAGGTGGCAAAGCTAAATCGCTTGGTCAAGGGGCCAAATTGTGCGACATGAGGAAGTCGAAAGGCTTGAAACTAGGCTGGTGCCAGCAAACAGACGCAGATGAAATGAAAAGGACTAGATTGGTGGGGCTAACACCGAAGTTATGCAGTCTGGAAACTGCAACCAGAATAGGAGAGCCGCAAGGCTACGCGGCTAAATGTGGAAGTGGCGCACACTGAGTGATGTGAAGCGACTCGAGCGTCCTGATGGCGAATAGAGATGGCAGGGGTTCCTGGACTTTAAATTTGTTTGTAGCATTAACATTCTGTCATGACACACAGATAAACCCGCTAAGGCATGCGCATAAACACGCTGAATGATGCACTTAAAGGCACCGTGGTAAGCATAAACATAGATTTATTAAAGAAACAGGCATTAATTTTTAACACAGCAATCCAACAATGTGTAACCATTAATGATGTTAGTATATCGAACAATGGATCACATGAATCAATAAGGAAACACAGTTCATTAACTAAATTGAAACTAAAAATGAGTGTCAATGAGTTAATTAACTGCAACGGAAATGAAACAGAAAGAAAAGTGAACAGTGACCTGGCACTCATTACATTGTTAAGCACAACATGTATCGAATTGCCTGTGATTTATATACAAAGATGCGCAACCTCAAGTGCTTAATGCTTTTATAAAATAGTTACAAATATATTATAATAAAAAAAACATGGTTTGATTCATAAATACATTAATTGAAAGCTAATTCGCCAATAAACTTGATTTCCTAGATGTATTTTAGTCCGGTATTTAAAATGAACGCTAACCGCCGAGTAACATGTTTCTGGTTTCTTAACAATCAAATACTGCCAACTGTGGCCAAATTATAAATTGTAGTTTATCAAAAACACATCTGGAAAATAATGTATTGTATATCTATACCATTATCTGGCGTACCACAATTTAAGAACAACTGTAATAAGCAATACAATTTACAGTGTCCATGTCACGATCGGGCACGCTGTCCATGCGAAGGCGGCGCAGCGCGGTGCGGTGAAGTTATAGTTAGCGAGCCAGGCGACCAAGTAAGCAAACAAATAGCACTTTTATTTGCTGCACACAGCGGGAACGCCGCTGAAGGCACGGCGAGACGTGCCGGGAGCAAAACACATATAAACAGACTACACAGCGGGAACGCCGCTGAAGGCACGGCGAGACGTGCCGGGAGCAACACACAACTACAATAACCAAACAGCGGGAAAGCCGTTGAAGGCACGGCGAGACGTGCCAGGAGCAAACACAAACCAAAAATAACTAAACCCAACCGAACCAAAATACCCGACGTGGCACGTAAGCGTACATACACTGCGACATGTACATACACCCGCACACGTGATCAGGTAGGACCCAATCCCAGCTCAAGGGGATGGGGCCCTACATACGGGGGCCCTAAGCGGCCAAACCCGAAAACCCGGGTGACAGGGGGGAGTGGCCCAGCCCTCCCAACCTGACAGTCCATTATTGTGAACATCAAACAGAAAGATTTGCAATTTTACACTGATAACATTGTCATTGCACATTTGCCAGACTCAAAAACTTGAAACTAGGTTTATAATATAATTTGTGTATGGTAATTACACATTTATTCAAATGAAGTTTAAGTCTGGATTCCTATGGACTGTATCCTAATTTCATTTCCTTGAGCAGTGTCCACCAAGTAACCACTTCTGTTTGTTCTTCATAGCAATTACTACAGTACTGGTATATGATATTGGTGAAATTGCCTTAAGCCTAGAGAATGGAAATGGGCCAGACTAGACTTATTAACCACTCGATCTGTCACACAACTCATTGCTTGATTGTATACTCTCCTTCACACTCATCTGCACACTCACTGCCGTACTGAGCACAATCTAAATGAGCTTTTTTGATTTGGGACTATAAAACTTTTTTTTATCAGTCCACAGTTTAAGCGTATGAGCAATTGAAAGTGTGTGAGAGAATGATGAAAAGAAAGTATAAAGGGGTGGTTGGGGGTTGGGGGGGGGGGCGTGTTTAAGTGGCAAAGGAAGGAGAGGATAAAAGACTGACAGGATTAGTTTTACAGACACTACAGGCTTGTGACCTTGTCCTCTAAGCTGCCACATGAACAGCATGGTGCTTGATGCAAAAAAGGGAGTCCACATCTCTCTTTTTCCAGCACTACTGGTTGTTTGCTTCAATGATGTCACTCTTTTTCTCTTTCTCTCTCTCGCTCTCTCTCCTTCACTCTTTACCTCATGATCACACTTACAAAAAAAAAACAATAAGGTTAGAAAGATATGTGTCAGGGGCGTGCCCACAAAGGCAAAATGAAGCGCAGTAGCGTAGAATGGATCCAGAAGGCACAGGTAAGGTGAACTGAGTTTAATAGGAGTCACAACGGAAACGGAAGAAATAAATACAAAAACTCTGACCGCATGCAAACTAAAAGCAACCAATAAAAATAACAAATACATTAACTAAATGAGGACAAATGAACGAAAATACTCAAAAGAAAATGAAAACAGGTGAGGAGTGCCTAGCACTCCTTACAATATGTTCAAGTTCAAGTAATTTATTTATATAGCACTTTTTACAACAGTAAATTGTCACAAAGCAGGTTTACAGAATTAAACTTCCCGTTTTGTTGTTATTTGAAGGAAGAAAGGGAGGACCAAGACTGAGTGGGTGACTTCTTAAGTGGCCGGGCAGCATTAACAGTTTAGGATACTATTGTACAGATTGTGTTGAGATCGGGTAACTATATTTAACAACTGGAAAACTATATGTAAGTCCATTAAGGGATCCTGCAGGACCACCAGTCTAATTAATATCCAGGTTCCACCCAGTTCTTTCACACCAAGCTCATATGTGCACATTGTTTGATGTTAGCATCAAAAAGCTTTGACATGGTCTCAAAACAGCACAACATAAAAAAATGAATTTTTACATTTATATTTGAAAGCAAATAAAATATTAAGTATTGCAGAATATAGTTAGTACCTTACAGTATGAATATGACAAAATTGTCATTTTATTTCACAATTTCTGTATGTTCGCATTTCTCTCCTACAGAGAGATGGGCCAAATAAGTTCTTTCACACCAAGCTCACCAAACCCTGCTCTTATAGACCTTTATTTGTGCATTTGTTCTCAGAAGTGACCAAAATGCATGGCTAGGTACTTGTTTTTATACATCCAAGGCAATGGGTTAGCATAAAAACTAACAAAAAAATGAATAGGTAAAGAGGTGAGTAGCAATCAATTGGTTTATATGGTGCACTTGCATATATGGATAGCTGTACATAAATTTCTAATTAAGTGCTTGTTTAATGTAATTACCTGTCCTTGTAGTCCATGTTGTGTATAATCTGGAAATATTTTATTTAAAAATAATGATCACATGTAAAATTATTTTAGAAAAAATGTATATTGGCGGCATGGTGGCTTAGTGGTTAGCATGTTCGCCTCGGCACTAGTGATCCAGGTTTGAATTCCAATCTGGGTGAAGTTTCCATGTTCTCCCTGTGTCTGTGTATGTTTCCTCCGGGTTCTCCGGTTTCCTTTCATAGTCCAAAAACATGAATTGAAGGTATATTGAATGCTCTAAATTGCCCCATGTAATGTCTGTTTGTGTGTGTGTGTCTGTGTGAGTGTGCCAAGCAATAGCAAATTGGCCCCCTGTCCTGGGTGTATCTGCCTAGATCCTGAAATGTTCCCCCCAGATGAACATGAGGAACCCCCATACATAAAAGTGTAAATAGCCCTCACTCAGAAAAAAGGACTTTACCTTTATATCTTAGTTGTATTTGCTAAATCACTTGAACATTTATTAAACAGACAAAAAAGAGCTTTATAATATGAAAATTATTTATATTAAATATTAAGAAATAGATCAGCATTAATTTTGTAGTTAGGACAGAGTTTTATCATAATGTTTTTAATGCCACTATAATTAGCAGTTCAGTTAGTGGACCATTAGCCTTTAGGATTAGTCTTTGCCGGCAAGAATGGTCATAGTTTATAACTTTGTTTTTAACTTAATAAGAAAATTGTCAGTTAGTTCAAAGACAATGTTTGTCATTGTATAATTACAAAAAAATTAGATCTTTCTTTCACCATAACAGTTCATAACATAACGAAATGATGTAGGGAGTTTAGGGAGACTACAAATCTCTGAATCTGCTCAAATTAATCTAAATCAGAACCTGTATTCTCAAACTCTATTACGCAAAGTGTAAGTCATATATGAAATGCCAAAGTTACATTTTATGAATTTTAAGGTCAGACTAATGTTTCTGGTTGGCTTTGTTGCTTAACTACAATGGCAGTCAAAACTTATTGGGGGTCATATGTTCTGTTTCTGTTGAAGTGGTCAAATGTATTTATATTTTGCAAAAAAAATAGTTTTAAAACATTTTTATTTTGTTATTTAATCTGCAATGTAAACATATTACAGAAATTTGATTACAATTAAAGAGAAATGTCCTAACATTTCTGTTACTGGGGCTTACACTAATAACATTTATGCAAATTGTTAATGAAAATATAATACTGCACAGGGGCAAAAAAATGTATACACAGAACAAGAAAAATTTTGCACAAAATTATTTGACCTGGCGGCACGGTGGCTTAGTGGTTAGCGCGTTCGCCTCTCAGCGCTAGGGATTCCCGGTTCGAATCCCCATCTGGGTGGAGTTTCCATGTTCTCCCCGTGTCTGCGTGGGTTTCCTCCGGGTTCTCCGGTTTCCTCCCACAGTCCAAAAACATGGATCAAGTTAATTGAATTCTCAAAAATTGCCCCGTTTAGAGTGTGTCTGTGTGAGTGAGTGTGTGCCCAGCGAAGGATTGGCACCCTGTCCTGGGTCTATCTGCCCAGCGCACGAGACGTTCTCCCCTGGATGGGCATGGGGAACCCCACGCGACCCTAATAGAGGATAAGCGGGAGATAATGAATGAATGAATGAATTATTTGACCTTCAATTTGCACTAACATTGATTAGTGTGTTCACAGAAACTGCCCAACATGGTATTTGACCCTTCTCATGGCTACATGGTGGCTTGAGCAATTATGCAATTACATTTTTAAAGTCAGATTTGTATTACATACTAATGCTTTATCTTTAAATATGCAATTTTCTTTAGATAGTTATAACATTGATTTAAAGAATATAAATAAATATAAATTATAAGGATATTTATCTAATATGTTAAATCTGGCAAATTACAAATACAATACAGGGCATTACAGAGTAGTTACTTGGAAAGGATTTGTTTTAAATAAATAAAAATATAGTATTAGAACATTTTAAAACCACAGCAGTAAAAGATGGTTGCCATTGTGCTGTTAAGCAGCCTCACATATTTTATTAACCTTACTAGTTATAAATGATTAAAGACCTTTTTGTGCCCTCGTTTTTACTGCACACAGCTTACACTGCCCTTTAAATAATTCTCCAGAATGAATGTGTACTAGAGTGTCTCCCCATTTGGAGCCAAGTCTTTCTTCCTTGCTTGAAAGACTGCTGAGACACCCAGAGTGGTGCAACTTCAAGCAGTTTCTCAGTTCCTCCATGATGAAATGTATTTGGTCAGTCAAAATTGTAAAATGAAAAATATGTTTTCAAATTGTACAAATGTTGTGGACTTTGATCTGTTAATGTACCCACCGAAAGGGTGCAAAATATTTTTTTTATTCCCCATTGTATCAGTTTGCATCTGATATTCCACCAAGTCCCTTACATACTTTAGAGCTGTGAGAATGCTAATGGAGTAGTGATTGTGTGTTTAAAGCCATACACTAATGCCTCTTTCTGTTAAACAGCGAGTAAGAAAAAAAGCATATACAAATGATAGGAGGTGGGCAGGGAGGAGAGACAGAGCCGATAGTTTGATCAGAGAGAATGATTAGTGCACCTGATCTGATGACGTGTGCAGCTTTATAAGCTGTGACATCATATGCTGCGGGGAAAGAGCATTCCATGGACCCGACATGAGCGAGACTTCGATGAGTGACACCATGCCATTACCGTGGTAGTTTAAATGTAATTTTAAATGTGCTGTAATAAAGCCGGTTCCTGTCAGGAGATATCCTATGCCAAAACCTGTGATGGATGAGGTACTGAAGGCAGGTGTTCAAAACAACAAGCATGCTTTTTTGCCTACACACCACATTACATCAAGCCATATTGGGTTTTGGTATTGCGTACCTGTGGCTTTTCATGCTTACAGTTTTAAACGAACGCATACTCATTAAGTGGAGCTGTGAGGTAAAAAAATTGAAAATAATCCATCAACAATGGCTTTACCATCTCTCCCCACCCGACAATGATCCTGCACAACCTTAAACCTTTTTTATGCTAAAATGACTAAACCAATTCAATCTAGGCAGCACGGTGGCTTAGTGGTTAGCACGTTCGCCTCTCAGTGCTAGGGATTCCCGGTTCGAATCCCCATCTGGGTGGAGTTTCCATGTTCTCCCCATGTCTGCGTGGGTTTCCTCCGGGTTCTCCGGTTTTCTCCCACAGTCCAAAAACATGGATCAAGTCAATTGAATTCTCAAAATTGCCCCATACAGAGTGTGTTTGAGTGAGTGAGTGTGTGCCCAGCGATGGATTGGCGCCCTGTCCTGGGTCTATCTGCCCAGCGCCCGAGACGTTCTCCCCTAATGGAGGATGAAGCGGGAGATAATGAATGAATGAATGAATTCAATCTATTTTATTCATTAATTTAAATAAAAGGGACAATACACATTAATCAACATCAATTTTCTATAATGTAAGTGTGTCAGATTTAGCCAAATGGCTACTTTTTATCTGCAGTCCCTGGGCATGTTGATGTTATTTATGTAAAATTCTTGGTTTTTGAATGAAAATTTGAATACATGCAGGAACAGCTTTTGTATTAGTGTGGTTTTCACAACCCAAACACTAAGGAATACGAATGGTCTCATTAATGCACACACACCAATGCAAAATACGTCATAGACGTGTGACGAATCAACAAGGAAACTAGTAGGGAGGCAGTCTTTAAATACACACCAGGAAGGGAGACACAGCTGATGTCAGTAGACATGAAACAGACAATGAACCCCACAGTTACAGTTTCCACACACAAAGATAGCACTACTGGAAGCACTGTCAAAGAGACTTCTTCCTGGGTGGGGTGGATTCCAGGTGTGTTTGACAGTCCCGTGCAGAAGAACGAACTAACCATAGTACTGTAGTACCTGTGCAGTAACAGGTGGATCAAATCATGAGGGGAACAGGTGGCTAGTAGATGCAATGTCTTTCAGGTGGACAGAGCCATGGGCGTGAGATCCCAAGAGCCGAAGGATAGTGAGCGACGTCCTTGACGTCGAGCACAGTAAGGTTGAGGGGCGGTCCTTAAATACACACCAGGACGGGAGACACAGCTGATGTCAATAAACATGAAACAGACAATGAACCCCACATTCAACAAAACTAATTCCCCCACACAGAACAATCTTTTTGCAGTTTTAGCAGATTCATTTTTAGCAGTTTTTTAAATAAATATACCATGCACAGATCTGCTAAACTGCTGTTTATTTGTGTAAAAATGACATGTTAGTGTAAAAATTACATGTTTTTTTTATTTAGATGACTACTTGACACAGGTATGTTCAGCCAAATGATTTTTGTTTTCAGATGTATATCTTCCAACTGTGACTCCTGGTCTTGGAATAGTGGTTAACATTGAACAGCTGGGACAGTGTAAACCTGCTATATTGTGATTAAAGTTTTTTCTTCTCTCTGTTTTTGCAATGTAACACTGGAAATCTTAATTGTTTCCATTAAATATACTCAAGAAATCCTTCTATGACAAGGGAGTCATTGATTCACTGCAGAGTGGATATCATACACAATGATGATTTACTTGTTCAAAGATTAAACCACTGCTTAAATGTAAGTGGAGCGAATCACATTTTTGACCGTGACATTCTTAGATTGATCTGATAAATAAATCAGATTTTTAAATCCTACACTCAGACAGGCTTTCTTTCACACATGTTCTATGCAATATTAAAATCTCTTGGGTGGATTTGAATTAAAATGTGACCCAAATACTTTTAACATTGAATGGACAACTATTACCAGGAAAAAATGGTACAAATTATGGGTGTGACTATGCGGCATGATGTATAAAACATTGTTAATCTCAAATTTGGCATATTCATTCATTCATTCATTATCTCCAGCTTTATCCTCTATTAGGGTCGTGGTGGGGTTCCCCATGTCCATTCAGGGGAGAACATCTCGGGCGCTGGGCAGATAGACCCAGGACAGGGCGCCAATCCATTGCTGGGCACACACTCACTCACACAGACACACTCTATATGGGGCAAATTTGAGAATTAAATTGACTTGAGCCATGTATTTGGACTGTGGGAGGAAACCGGAGAACCCGGAGGAAACCCACGCAGACACAGGGAGAACATGGAAACTCCACCCAGATATGGATTCGAACTGGGAATCCCTAGCGCTGAGAGGCGAACGTGCTAACCACTAAGCCACCGTGCCGCCTCAAATTTGGCATATAACGCAAGATAATGCCTAGAGATCAGAATGTTGAAGTGCATTTGCTAGCCATACAATTTCAAAGCAGTTTTCAAATACAAGCAAAGTGGCTGTGTATCAAATTTACTTCTGCGTTTATGCCTGAACACAATATGTGTAGTCTTTCAAGATCTTACTTACAGACATCAATCAGGCTCTCTGAATACCAACACTGCTGATTTAGCAGTGAAACAAAATGAACTACAATTCCACCTTCATAACCTTCATAAAGACTGACAGGCTTCAATAATGGTGCAATATCTCCATCATTAATAAGTTGTGTAAAAGAGGCTTGATACTAACTCCTGTAGATTAGCAACTCATTTACGAAAATAAAGCAATCAATTCTCTGGTCAGTGCAGGACAAACACAGTCAGGGAATAACAATAGAAATACATATGTTAAATATATGTATACATAAATACATTTTAATTAAGAAAGATATAAATGAGAATTGGAACACAGGAGACTTGAAGTCGTGTCTCGGTCTCTGTGGACAGGTGCAAAGAAAGCAGTAGCCATAACGTGGCCGTTACTGAGCGTACCCAAGTTTTGGATTGGTGAAAGGAAATGATCAGTTTTGCATATGTGATGGCAGTTGATGAGCAGAATGCAGTTGAATGGTGGTGCAAAGTTGAGTGACATTTACAGAGTTACATTTACTATGAAATAATACTAATTGATATACTAGGGAAATAATTTAAGCCATAATGTACTATATGCTGCCCAATAGCAATGATTTTTTAAAGCAGGATATATTTTATATATTTGAGTCATTTATTAATAAATAAATTCTGCAGGTCCAGAAATATGAAAATACCAAATAGGCTAAAAAGCTTTTTATAATTTAGTACATTGTGGTATTACTAACAGTAAAATATCTCTGAATCAGATTTCATCTCTATTTTCACTATATATGAATTTGAGCTACATGCTAATGACTTTGTTAATTAGGCAGACACAAAGATCATATTGATATTCACAGATGGATGTCCAAGTATGATTTGAGTGGCGGGGCAAAATCAGAGGTCAGCAGAAGTCTAGGTTTAACTGACCATGCCTAATTAGACTACATACCCGGGCACACAATGCACAGACTCAGCAGGGCCTAAGCCTACTAATGAGCCTGTCACTGTCTGAGTACATATATATATATATATATATATATATATATATATATATATATATATATATATATACACACACACACACACACAAACACAAAACAACCGGTAATGGCAAACTCATTCACTCGCTGCCATTTCCTGCTGTGAGACTTTGCTAAACTGGTCTGTAAATAGCCAACTCATATATAGCAGGGCGAAAACTGAGGCATATCCATACCATATCACCAAATTAGTATACCAGTGTCCAGATATATACATGTCAATTGACTATCATTGTGATTAGTGTCTTTAATGGTCTTTAAGTTTGGTTTAGATCCTTAAAACCTGATAATAACACTGACCCAATATTAATTGGGTCAGTGTTGAGGGGGGTGGGGGGTGGGGTGGGGTGGTGGTAATGACCTATTGGCCTTAAACAGACAAACTCCTTCTCAGATTATGACCTCATTGTTCAATTATATAATGTAATTTATTATATAAATTTAATGGGTGATAAATATGCCCTATTATTATATTTCTTTATTCATTCACAAACAGCATGTGAAATAGCACTGTTTTCTGTTTATGTTGTTTTACAATTTAAGAACCTCCAACTACTACAAAAATTCGGACACAACAAAGGAGAAGTGATGGGGTAGTGATCCTTCAGCCATTAGAAATTGGTACCACCAGCCAGTTAGTCTGGTAACTTAAACACAGGTCTGTTTCTGTTCTGTGACAGCATTACTCAGCACTGGTAGTTTATGTTAATTACTACTGCAATTACCAGGAATGCATTGTTAAAACATTTTTTTTAATTTTAAGTCATATTCGAACAAGATCTTGTATTGACATCTGGAAAGTCATTTTTGTCCATAACACAAAAGTGGTAGCAAATTACTGTGTAAAACTGTGTATTCATCATGCTCTACAAGGTTGATGTGAATATTTCTGGGGCCATATATTTTACACCTAAGCTTTCAGTAATGCTCTGTCTGAATTAATCCACCTGTCAATAATTATTTTATGACTGTAAACACATTGTCTTATGCTGAAAAGCAATGAAGATAGTTAACTAAAAAAAAGCATAGTTAAAGCATAGTTGCATTGAAGATTGATAACTCGTGACAGTAGCGCAGCGGTGCCGAGAGAGAAAGCCAAATATGAAGCCAACTATAGAGGTATGCAGCTCTGAATGATCAACGTTTGGGCACTTTATAAGCCACAGAGATCGACCATGAGCTGCTCGAATGCAAGGGGCAAATACCATCAGCCAGCATGTGTTTAACCAAAAATCCTGATAAAATCATAATTATATGTACACAAAATCCATCCTCCTTTTTTTTTTTTTTATAAAAAGATTTACTTAGTTCCATTAAGAAGTCCTTTTTTATTGCCATCAAAGCTAATGATAAACTATTCTAATATAAACTTGTCAACCAATAATGCAGAAAAGTGATTGGTTACATTCTTCAATTAGAAAATACAGTGCATCCCAGAAACACTATGTAAGAAAGTAGAAAGACCATTGCAACTATTTCATTAGAATTCATGCACAAAATAGAATTAACCTCAGTATGGGATTCTGATATTTGTAGGCCTTCAGAGAAATCATTAAAGGCCCTGATGTCAGTCCACTGACTTGCAGAGTAGGTAAGACTAAATCTCATCTATGATAAAGAGTCTCTAATGATGAGCCATGATTTTTTATGATCCAAAAAAACAAAGCTTGTGTGGTGTTTATATTTGCTAATTAGTTAGTTGCCAGCAACACAGTTGACTACATGTAATTGACTAAGCCATATGCAAAGGAAATAATGCAAGTTAGGTTAAAATTTCAGTTTCTTTATTTCTTTATATATGGAAGAAGCACTAACCGCTGTGCCACCTGGCCAACAGACGCTTGAAGAACTATTTTAAACAACAGTGATCTCATGATTCTATAAAATGTGGGAGGAAACCGGAGAAAACCCACGCAGACACGGGGAGAACATGGAAACTCCACCCAGATAGGGATTCGAACCGGGAATCCCTATCGCTGAGAGGCGAATGTGCTAACCACTAAGCCACCGTGCCGCCCTTGTAACAATATATATTTTTTAATTTATAATTTATTTTATTTTCAGTTATTTTATTTATGTTTATAGCACTTTCCTTAAACCATAAGAATCAGTTTATTCTGTTGTAATGACACTTCCAATCAAGATCACTGGTCCTACTTTTTTCCTTGAATAAATAAACATGACAGCCCAAAGCATGTAAATGGTTTGATTTTTTGTGACCGTTTTCACAAAAACCTGATGATGTTTAAAGGCAGTCAATAAATGAATCATTGCAAGGGCTATGTGATTTGGTTGTGCAGCGAATGAAACATTTTTCTTGCATGGACATAATTTTCTGAGCTGGTCACGCTCTTTTTCCATCTTTTTTATTATAGCCCACAATGCAGAACAAGCCTAACCTGACCTGTTCAAGGCTCATTTCACACTTAAACCGAACTAGCTGGTTCAAACACAACACTAATGTATTTGCCAATGTTTTATGTGTATGAAATATATATTATGGCTATCTCACCTGCTGTAAGGTGAATGATGCCTGAACAGCTTTATCTTCAATCTTCATTCACTCTACACTTTGTTTGCGTGGCTTCTTTGTTTGACCCTTTATTGCTTGTTTTACAAGCCCCAGTGATTTTCCACAATTTTGAAAGTCTAAAGAGTGGAAATATTTGGGTCAAACCAAAACATTGGCATATCGTATGCATGTGAAAAAAATTGGGCAACACAAAAGGTGAGTCAATAATAATGTTAGGACAACTGTACATGTGGCTTTTGTGATTAAGGATGGATGATAATGGTATAGAAAACACACACACATATATACATATACAATTCATTTTGTGTTTTTTTTTATCTTTTAGTAGGATATTACATTTTTTTACCTTTTATTGTTGTCGCTAAATCTATATCTAGTACCAAACTCTCAAACATAATTATAGTATTAATTATCCATCCATCCATTATCTTCCGCTTTATCCTCTACTAGGGTCACGGTGGGGTTCCCCATGCCCATCCAGGGGAGAACGTTTCGGGTGCAGGGAAAATACACCCAGGACAGGGTGCCAATCTATCGTTGTAGTATTAATAATAAAGTTGTCAAATAATATTTTTAAAAATATATCAATCAAAAAAAATATACCCTAGATATTTTCACAGTCCAGTGGTGACACAGTGTCATGTAAAGGATGTGCTTTATGAATTATTTCATCAGCTGAAGCCATATTATTTCTATCCAACACTCTATAGTTTACTTTTTTTAAAGTATTATCATAATTTCACTACAATCATATATTCATATTTTTTTCTTAAATGGAACTGTCAATTCTTTGCACATTGCTTAAAATAGGTACTAAAAGCCTCGAAAGTGTTAAATGTCTAGGATAGTAAGTCTTCGTAATATGATGAATTATACAAAAAAGTAAACAAGAGGCATTTTCACTAGTAGTGTCAGACGATTTGCTTTACTCTTAAAATATATTGACTTATCTTTTGCCAATGTTTTTACTTTATTCTATTATAAATCATCTGTTATGTTTATATTTGAAGAATCAAGTTCAATATTTCTTGATGGTGCATGCAAGAGTTTCTGTCTTGTGAGTAGATAGACCTGGGGCGGTACTTCTGTACTTCTGTTCCTTCAAAGTGGGTTTAGCTTATTAGGATAAAGATTAAAGGAAATCTGCTACTGATTTTTCCAACAAAAAAACCCTTTGTTTTTCCTCAGTGATTTTATCTTGTCCATATCAGTCCTGCTGTTTATTCCAAATAGACATGTTCCTTTGTTTTGACATGTGGTGCTTGAGATTAAGCCAAGAAGATTTTCGTGTTATATATTGACAGTAGATTTATAAACACATTCTGGCTGGATTTTTTAAAATAACTTCAAAACAAGAAAAATAAAGCAGGATCTTTTTCTGGTTTATAGGATTGATGGTGCTAAAGCCAGAGATTAGTTAGGAGGGGAAGAACAAGGCAGTGATTTCTGTACAAACTTAGCATAAGTTCTTTTAGTTAGCTTTAGATTTTAGATACGTTTCATACATGTTAAAGAAGGAGCACTTTACCCTCAACTTCCTGCTTCATTTATGCTTGACATCTATCTAAATAAGGTGCCTCACAAGTGTGTGCCAAGAATTTTAAGAAATCCCTAATTAAAATCCTGTTCTCTCTTACACTAATCAATTAGTACCTACAAAATGAGTTTCTTTCAAAGATAGGTAATAACTCAGCTATACCATCGAAAACAGATTCAGAACCTTTCCTCTGAAGTGTATAGATATACCAGTCACATTCATTCATTCATTTATTATCTTTCGCTTTATCCTCTATTAGGGTCACGGTGGGGTTCCGCATGCCCATCCAGGGGAGAACGTTTCGGGCGTTGGGCAGATAGACCCAGGACAGGGCGCCAATCTATCGCTGGGCACACACTCACTCACACAAACACACTCTATAGGGGGCAATTTGGAGAATTCAATTGACTTGATCCATGTTTTTGGACTGTGGGAGGAAACCGGAGAACCCGGAGAAAACCCACGCGGACACGGGGAGAACATGGAAACTCCACCCAGATGGGGATTCGAACCGGGAATCCCTAGTGCTGAGAGGCGAACATGCTCACCACTAAGCCACCATGCCGCCCTTTACCAGTCACGTTCAGCTTTATTTGTTTTTGCATAAAATGTGGCTCAAAGCAGCTTTGCATTTCTTTTTGTTAAAGACTGAATTCCTAATGTGCAAGCCAAGGTGAGAATGGAAAGGAACAGTATTATTTAAAAAGAAAATTAAAAGGAGCAAGATTCAGTGGGCCACTCGATAGTGTTAATGTCATGATCCTTTCCCCTGTGCGGCATCTAAAAGAGAGTCCAAGGGAGCGCTAAAGGTAATCTGAAATGGAGGTTCATTACAAAAACACAGATGAATCCAAAACATACACACATAGGTACTGGGTTAGACTTAAATTGATAATGGGACAAAAATATTTAAATAGGCTAAGTAAGGCAGTTTTAAGTACACACAAGGAAGACACGTGATGGACAAACACATGAGTAGAAAAACCAGACAAGGCTAAATAACAAGGACTGATTAATCAATTATCAGAAATAATAAAATAAAATAATAAATGTATGTATGTATATATATATATATATATATATATATATATATATATATATATATATATATATATATATATAT
>JAFMOD010000809.1:873023-971766 GCA_019802435.1 Corydoras maculifer | reverse complement strand
ATGTATAACTTTCATTCCACTTCACAATTGTATACCACTTTGTGTTGGTCTTTCACATTAAATTCCAGTGAAATATATTTATGTTTGTGGTTGTAATGTGACAAAATATGGAAAAGTTCAAGGGGTATGAATACTTTTGCAACCCACTGTAATTGCATACTATCAAAAATATCTTTAATTAAAGTCATTAATTTGTTTTTATTTATTGCTAATGATCTTTTATACACCCTAATATATAATATAATAATAAGATAAGAATGTAGCAACTATATTGTATTCAATGCAATGCCTTGAATACATTATAATAAACAATATGCTTATGGTGCTTGACGAAACCAAATGGAAAAGGGAAAATAATGTGAAATGCTGTTTGTCTCCAACCCCTGTAAGTCTGTAGGGGATGTAGGGAAATGTAGGAATGTAGAAATCCACATCTGTAAAAAAAAAATACATTTCTAGTATGTAAATGCAAAACTGAGGTTAACTGTGATGCTCACGTCATGAAATGTGTCCTTTTTTATTTTATGTACTATTTACGGTTGGGATTCCCGGTTTGAATTCCCATCTGGGTGGAGTTTTCATGTGTCATCTCATGTCATGTTTTCATCTCATCTCCCCGTGTCTGCGTGGGTTTCCTCCGGGTTCTCTGGTTTCCTCGCACAGTCCAAAAACATGGATCAAGTCAATTGAATTCTCAAAATTGCCCCATATAGAGTGTGTCTGTGTGAGTGAGTGTGTGCCCAGCGATGGCTTGGCGCCCTGTCCTGGGTCTATCTGCCCAGTGCCCGAGATGTTTTTGGTTTGAGTTTTTCCTCCTACCTATTTTCTTTTCTAGAAATGCATGTACAGTAAAGCACCATTGCTGATCCTCCTATATTTATAAAGTGGCACAGCTATCAAAAATAGCTGCGAGAATAATGTGAAATGCTGTTTGTCTCCAACCCCTGTAAGTCTGTAGGGGATGTAGGGAAATGTAGGAATGTAGAAATCCACATCTGTAAAAAAAAAAAAATAATACATTTCTAGTATGTAAATGCAAAACTGAGGTTAACTGTGATGCTCACGTCATGACATGTGTCCTTTTTTATTTCATGTACTATTTACGGTTGGGATTCCCGGTTCGAATTCATATCTGGGTGGAGTTTTCATGTTCTCCCCGTGTCTGCGTGGGTTTCCTCCGGGTTCTCTGGTTTCCTCGCACAGTCCAAAAACATGGATCAAGTCAATTGAATTCTCCAAATTGCCCCATATAGAGTGTGTCTGTGTGAGTGAGTGTGTGCCCAGCGATGGCTTGGCGCCCTGTCCTGGGTCTATCTGCCCAGTGCCCGAGATGTTTTCCCCTGGATGGGCATGGGGAACCACCCCCCGCGACCCTAATAGAGGATAAAGCGGGAGATAATGAATGAATATATGAGTATCACCAAAACAATTGGAAAATAATTATCCTAAAGCTTTTAGATCTATGGTGTATTCTAAGCATGTGACAAACTCAGATAAAAGTTAACTGAGATTGAAAAAACTCCTAATAAAATAAGGCTTCATTCATATATATATAAATTACTTTTAAAACATAGCAAAGCTTTTTTCAGTCGACTTTTTAAAACATATTTGTGTGTTTATTGTAAAATTGTAATTATTTTTTATCAAAACATAAACTACTGCAAACTGGTGCAATTACAAATGCTTTGGCATTGACCTGAAATTCTTTCATATAATTCCACACAAAACTTGAGAAATTGACTGGACACAATTATTTGCACCTGTTCAAAATTGTAAAAAAAAAATGTGTTACAAAAGCTATGTAGACATGCAAGAAATAATAAAATTCTACATACATTGAGTATGTGATTTTAAAAGCCAATTGTAAAAAAAATACTAATAATTAAAAGCCAAAAGCAAAAGCCAACTGTGCACGATTCATATGTAGACATAAACAATAATTAAATTTCCAATGTTGATCAATCAAATAAATATCCTACTCATTCTATTTGTTCAAGCAAGGATGAATGCGAAAGCCTTGCAGCCATTCAAAACCTATTGCAAAGTGCTCTTCAGGAAGAACTAATTGTTTGGTGACTGGAGGACTCTTTAGGGAAATAAGAGTTATCTGAGTGTGCAAAGAAGAGATAATATGGGTGCACATCACTAACCATTAAATTGAGACACTATTATGGCAGCACACCAGCATAGCCAGTGCAATGGACAGTCAAAGAGAGTGAATTTGAAGGCAGTTGAGAAAGAGAGAAAGATTAATTCTCAAAGAAAGACGGTGGAGAGTCTAGAGTATAGTCATAATGGAAATAATAGACTCAACAGACATCAGCTTGTTGGTAAAAAGTAGAGATTTTAATGGTTTGAGTTTTTCCTCCTACCTATTTTCTTCTCTAGAAATGCATGTACAGTAAAGCACCATTGCTGATCCTCCTATATTTATAAAGTGGCACAGCTATCATATGCTAATTCGGTTGCACATGTTATTTTCATCAACCCAGAGGCATGGTTATGCAAGAAAGGCTTTTGCTTATCCCAACCCTTAGTACAGCTGATTTTAAACAGCCAGCTGAGGTTGCTGTGGCAGCAACTGCAAGAAACTCTGATTTTCCCTTATACCTATCAGACATGGTGGATGTTGAATGTGGCATGCCTATCCTGGCTGCCCTAGTGCACATTTTACTTCCAACCTATTTTGCTTTTGGTATTTTCTTGAAGATTTCACCACACCATTTAGAAACAACCTTAATGACATACTCCTAAAACATCCTATTTTTCAAATGCTTAAATTTCCAAATCAAAATATTTTTACAGAAAAAATTACAGAAATATGTAATTGTTTTATTTTAAACAAATATTTGTTATCAAATATTTGGTTTAGTTTCCTAAACCAGTTAACAATTCTGTCAGATGTTTTAATTTATTTTGAGCAACTACTGGTTAGGTTGTGGAGGGTCTGGAGTCTATCCCAGAATCACTGGATGTAAAACAGTGATACACCCTGGACAATGTGCCAATTTATCTGCATTGGTCCAAAACAGTTTAGATCTCAGGGGTCAAATAAAAATACATATTTGACATTCTTACACATTTCAAATATCTTTCTGATGAATGAAGTGAAAATTATGTAATGCCAACAGGATGTGGATCCAAAAAACAATGTGCAGAAAGAGAGTGATGTGGAGTTTATTTTGGCCTGTTTTGTATTTGGACTCATGACTAGATTTATTAATGGTGTTCTAAATCTTTAGAATCTGCATAATTGTGCTTAATTTGGTACATATTCACAGGTTTTACTTAAGACTTATTCAAAATTATAAGTCGTCCCACAAATGGTAGCCATGACAAAACTGGTTACTATTTGCTATAGTCTACAAGTCTGACACACACTTCCAAAAACTGTAGCTTTACAGATTGTAACATCTGTCATTGGTCTGCTTATTAGCATCTCAGTTTCCTTTACTAATTTGTGGTGGTCTGACAAGTGAAGCTTTGGTGATTTGTGCAACTTATTATGCCTATTTAAAACACTTAAAAAGCACTAGTTAGTTTGATAGATAGCACAATGCATTAGATTACCTGCTGTTTTTCGTGCTGTTGCTATGTGCCTCCCTGTTTTTCATTGCGATGCGCAACGCCCCCAGTGTCTTTCGTTTCATCCATGACAGCTGGAATCTCCGCTTGCCCCGCACACTCTGCTTTGCTCTCCATAAATTCTGAAAGAACAAGCCAAGGTTGGAGTCCATGCACGTAAAGCCTGCACACACATATGTAACAAGAGGGTAAACAAATGAGGACAGGAGACAGGATTTCTCACCAATAGAAACAGGCTTTATTTCCAGAAGCCCCACTCCTGATGTTGCAAGCTTTCTCTTTTCACGGTTATAGATGTAACCGCTTATTAAGGCTGCACACATTTATCAGACTGAGCCGCATCAGATGTATTGATTACTTTCATTGAACAATGCCGTTGGGGCATCGCCTTTCCTCCTTTACTGCAACTGCGCTACCGTCACGGCCATGAATTAGTTTAAGGAGAAATTACTGACAAGGTCTGAGAATTTATACATTGTTAATACTGTGCACTGTGACACAATATCATATCTTCATAGACTACAGTGCAGATACTGGGGAAGTATCTGCACTCTCTCCCCCAGCATTGCTAGTCACTATCTTGACTCTGTGGTGATTATGTAACGGACCTTACCGCTATTCACAGTGAAAACGGATTGCAAGTTTCCAAAAAAACATTTAGACTATATTAAAATTCTGTGCTCACTTTGTGAGTTGCTTTGGATAAAAGTCTGTAAATGTATGCAGGAATATTCTTTTTTTCAAGCTTTTCAAGAGCAAGAGTCAATTTGTGAAGTGTATATTTACAGGGATTGATAAAGTCATCTCTCCTAAACCTTTTGTATCACTCCATGCTGGGACTAGTCATTTATTGTGGTAATGGCAGGTCCACTTTAAATGTGCTGTACCTAACCTAAAATAAACAAATAGAGTTATAATCTGACTTATTTCATGGGATTTTCATGGGATATATTTTTTAAATGTTTTGCTTTGAAGTGCATACATTTTTCTTTCCTTCATAAAGGTAATGTGCCAGTCACTATGTGAACTAACACCATAATCTAAATTTGTCTCACTTGCCTGTTCATTTTTTTGAGGCTAGACTGTTTAAGTAGTGTACTGCTTTATAACCACAGTTACAGTTCTAATTGCAGTAATCCAGTTGATTCTTTAGTCTTTTTCAAGTGAAGTTATTATGTACACACACAGGCACACACACAGACACAGGCACACCCGCACACACACACACACACACACACACACACACACACACACACACACACACACACACACACACACACACACACACACACACACACACACACAATGAGACAAAGTCTATAGAATCACAGAGATTACATTTTCTTTATCACAGGAATATCCACCAGTATTCTAAATTCTGTCTTTTAAAAGAGAAAATATTTCTAATATTAATTATAGAATTAATTTGGCACCTATGAGTATTCACTTTTGTTATTTACTTTATGTTTATACTTATGACACATGTCAGTTCATTTTATAACTGTTAAATTACACTTTTAGGGATCCTGTAAACATGTATACACATTCTTCCACATACGTTATAATTTGTGTGAGCCTTATGTCAACGAGTTGTAAGAGCTCATGCGTTTTTCTGTCACTAATCCTGGCCTGTGCACAGGGAGAGCAATGAACACTTTTGACGTTTCAAAGGTTTCCCCATCATGCCTCCTGACATATTACACATGCCGATGTGCTATCGCCTTGCCCCTGACAGCTGCACAAATTGGCTGAAAGAGGTTCAGAGGCAGGCTTTTTGATCAGACTCTCTTTTGCTATCTACTGCTACTTATTTCCATCATGTCATCACTCAGGGGAGCTCAGATACCTAAAATGTCTATAAAACTGGACTTTACAATATGTATTTGCAAACACAGTCATTGGCATTTATTGTCACTCAGTTTTTGTCATGATAATTAAATCTGTTGCTGTAAAAAAGACAGACCTTTATTTGCTATAAATTATCTTGTTTCTTCTATAAAATCTAAATCTAATGTAAATTTCAGAGATGTTATCATGGCAGTTATGTAGACTGGATTTTTATGATTAAGTGGATTGGAAATTCGAGATATCAGTTGCCACATGTCATGTATGTGCACATTAATGTTCGAGGAGTGAATATACACATGAGGCAAAGTTTTTGTCCTACATGTACATCCATATGAATAGGCTTTCTGATCTTATCTGAATTTCATTAGGCCTCCCCAATGTGTGTCTAGCCTCTATTTCACATCCCCTCAGGTGTATATCTGTGTGTGTAAGTGTGTGTTTCACATTCGTGAGAACTTTTATTCATACCTGTAGCCCGGGGCGAAGCAATGAGGGAATAACATTGTTGCAGAGCATGCCAGTCTTTCGACAGTGCTGTCTGTCTCGAACCGAGGTAATTGTAGGCTATGGTGAAGTACAGGTAATAGATTAATATCTGGCCTGACTTGCCAGTGTGAACTACTGTGACAGCCAATGATTATCCCAAACAGAGATAGACTACACATCACATACACATCTATTAACACACACTACAATATTAAACAGTTTTGATGGAAGATCAGGTAGCGAACATTCACAGTTGGGACTCTTACGCTTTTGTGAACATAAGTAAATGATGCAATTCCTAAAAAGACTCACTTCAAACCTAACATTTTCCCACTTTACTTCCACAGTTTGAAACAGCAGACATTTATCAAGAGATCCAATTTCATTACCAAACACATGCTTAACTAATTTTAATAACCTATGTCATACATCACTATGTGCGTTAATGCACCTCAATGTAATAATGAATACAGCTTTGTGGCAGTGCTTTGTCATTTGGTAAAATGCAATAAAACAAAAGCATGCAATATTTATTTTTAAACAAAAAACAAATAATTTATTTTTCTTTTGTACAAAAATGACAAAGAAACTGTTTGCAATTATTTAACTGACAAGCATTTGTTGTTTTCCAAAAGAATGCTACAATTGTAATTTTACTTTTTTTTATTTTATTTTACTTTTTTATTGTAATTTTTGTTTTTACAAGACTATACATGTTTAGCATTCCATGGTCATTGTGAATGATGGAACAGTTCTTGATGCTCCATGTATTTTAAATTGTAATAGACCTAAATAATGTTCTAAGCATTCTTGCTTTCCCATATCATGATATATGTTAACTTTTAAAGCATTTGCCAGTAACACTGTCACTCATTATAGCTATGTCCCCCATTATAGCTAAGTTTATATCTATTTTTTGCAAAATAAGTTTTGCAAAACTTTTTGACCATCTATTACATAGTCCTTCACACTAGTTGTGATCAGCTGGGATCGAAAATACGAAGTTTTTCCATATAGAATTGATCTATGGATTCTTTCTTGAGTAAAATAGAATTTTAGTTGCATTTCATGATGCAGCAGTAAAATATAGTAAGTGACAACAGTGTTTTCTGAATTGACTTTAAGCCAACGTGGCTACATTAGAGTTGCATGACAAGTTCATGCTATCTGAGGGCTTTATACATTTATAATCTATCTAGCTTTGCAATACAGATACTGAATTTTCTTTAGGTCATCTTGAGCAAAGTTAATTTGACAAATTTATACAGATGGCAAGAGACCTAGATGCCTTGTTTTGAGTACATTCGCCTCACTTGTGTGGGGCATTGAGTCAATTTTGCAGCACTTTGTGATGGTTGCATGGTTGAGGTAGGAGTAGTAAATGATGGTTTCTCATGCCATAGGGGGTGGATGACGTCAATCTTCTTGTAGGCTGAACACTGAATGAGCAGCTAGCGGTGTGTGGTTTCCTTTTAGTGTAGCCAGCTTGGTATGTTCTGATCATTGGGGTTCACAAGCTATATTATATTTTTTGTGTTTTTCTTACATTAATTTTGACACTAAATCCTGGTTTCATGTGATTTTTTTCTGGGACCTATCCATGTTACATTGGCACAATTTTGTGAGCCATTTTTTTAATGAATGTAAAGGAATAAAATAATTTACAAATAAAGTTATTCAGTTGTGCTTTGACCTTCTGTTTTTCCACAATTGCTTACCTGAAGATCATACAGTTCATAATATCCAGAAAATAATTCCCAATATAGAAAAAGAATGTATTTATTATGAGTTTTTTTTTCTCCTTCCACTTCCTCATTCCTTTCTACTACTTGTTATTCCTCTTCCTTCACTTGTTCCTTCTTTTACTTCTAATAAGGCCCATACGACAAAACCCGAGTAAATCCAAAAACATGGATCAAGTGAATTCTCCAAAATTGCCCCATATAGAGTGTGTCTGTGTGAGTGAGAGTGTGCCCATGGAATGGCGCCCTGTCCTGAGTCTATCTGCCCAGCGCCCGAAACGTTCTCCCCTGGATGGGCATGGGAAACCCCACCGCGACCCTAATAGAGGATAAAGCGGGAGATAATAAATGAATAAATTAATACATTACCTTTCACTTAATCGTATATTAGTGTCCCCATGCCCTTTCAGTGTAGAACATTTAGAATAGAGTGACAATAGAGTTATTATTATTATTATTATTATTATTATTAAGAAATATACAATGTAAGGACAAACATATTGAGACAGTATAGTGTCTATTTGGTGTCAGTGCTAATTATTAACGGTTTGGCTTAAAATAACATTGTTGGCACAGTACTATCTATGGAGATCCAATCTCAAAGAGCATCACCACTGTAAATGTGTTCTAATGGCACATTGTTTTAGCTAATCTATGTCTATCAGGGAGTCCAGTAAGTGCTCATTAAAAATCAATTCAACAGTGATAGCAACTTCTGAAAATTGCACTGCTAATTAAAAAAGCAATAAAAATGGCCTTTCTTAGGAAATGGAACTTCTGAACAATAATATATAAAAAGAAAGATAAAACAGGAAATGTTTTGCCATTTTGTTTGGTAAAGATTTTTTTCTTCCTTACAAAATGAAAAAAAAATTATATTAAAATATATCTAAAAGTTCAAAAATAATGAAAAGGTATTAACTTTTTTTTATATTTTTGTTTTTTCATCCATTATGATTGATGTAGCAGTCCTATGCCGCTCCACTTTCTCCTATGGCTCCACCCAGCCCCAACACTAACAACAGTAGCCAGAGCACAGTGGAGCAGCTCAGTAAAACCAACCTGTATATACGTGGATTGCCTCCTGGCACTACCGACCAGGACCTCATCAAACTCTGCCAACCGTGAGTCTATTTTTCTTTTTCTTTTAAAAATGTGTTAATTGTAAACCAGGAAAATATGGTATGTAGACAAAAAATATGGTATGTTGCCACATTGGTGTAAGCACTAATTTATACTATAAAGTTTAGTTTGCCAGATCCTCAAACTGCAAACATATTGTTAACAAGTTACAAACCAAATAAGCCAGCTTATTTTTTAGCTGATCCTTACTTACTCACATGTAATCTTGCAAAAATCACCTTTAAAATGCATGGTTATTATATTGTAGTGTAATAAGCAAATGGCAGGGTCAATTATCCATAGTAATTATGTCTCTGATTATTTATAATTTTGACATTTATGTCAACTCAAAAACTCTAATCAACATAAACATATTTAAAAACTATATAAGTACATATTACATAAAATTAAACACTGGATAATTGTGTGACTCCACAGCAAAGAATCAGATTTACAGATTATTTATGGTATTATTTAAAACAATTGTAAAGCTGCTTAAAAGTACTACATGAATAAATAAACTTAAACTACAACACTCTCTTTACTAACTAAACAAAATTTTTTGGCATCTCTTTCTTACAGGTTTTGATAAGTAATAATAATAAAATAAAACAACAACAACAACAATAATAATAATAATAATAATAATAATAATAGGGCAGCACGGTGACTTAGTGATTAGCATGTTGGCCTCTCAGCACTAGGATTCACGGGTCGAATCCCAATCTGAGTGGATTTTCCATGTTCTCCCCGTGTCCATGCCGATTTCCTCTCACAGGCCAAAAAACATGCATAAATGTACCCAAATTCCCCATATAGAGTGTGTTTGTATGTGTCTGTGTGAGGATAAAGCAGAAGATAATGGATGGATGGATGAATACTACTACTACTGCTACTACTACTACTACTACTACTAATAATAATAATAATAATAATAATAATAATAAATAGCAAACTAAAATCCAAATATTTCAAATTCCAAATCAAAAGGAAAATAAATATGTGTCAATAAATATGTGTAAATGTCTGTATTATTTGGGGCACGTTCACTGGCACTGAATAACAAGTGTTTAGTTTTTACAGCATAAAGGTTCACTTATTTATTCATGCCATGTGTAATTTTATTTTCAGTTATTAACATGCTTTTATAGTGTGGAACAAAACTGGAGCTCCTAGAGTAAGAGAAAAGAAGAGAACAATATCAACACCGAAAGACCACCATGTTCTTTTTGTGTGGAGTTTTCTAATTTTTGTTAAAAGATAAACATGCCACTTTTGCCCATGTGCAAGGAAAAAAATAATCCCATGCGGAGAACATGGAAACTCCACCCAGATGGGGATTCGAACCGGGAATCCCTAGCGCTGAGATGCGACGGGCTGACCACTAAGCCACTGTGCCGCCCACAAAAAGTAATGTACAACTTAAATACATTTCTGCATTAAACTTGAACAATACCATGTTCTAAACTAACTAATCATAACTGATTAGTTTAAGTAGGAAAATTAGTATAAGCTAATAAGCTTATAAACACCCAGTAAAAATTTATTTAGATGTTCAGTTTCCATTACTATAACTTAAACGCTTAATATTTTATTATTATTATTATTATTATTATTATTATTATTATTATTATTATTATTATTATTATTATTATTATTATGGGGTCAAAAATGGGGTCTCTTTAAAGATTAAAATAATACCATCAAGTTATTGTTATCTGTTATAAACAAGAATTTCCGTCCTTAAATGTGATTGGCTGATTTATCCAGCCATGACATTAACAATAAAGTACTCCTCTGACCACTTCAGATTCGCATCAATATGTGATATACAATACATATTTTTTCCAATGCTTTTTTATAAATTGTGTTCTGTAATTTGAATGTTTTTGAATGTTAGAGAAACTGGAAAACTTTTACTTAGCAATCAGCACTCAATAAAAAAACTGGACTATATTATATTGCAGAAATCATTTATTATGGATTTAATAATGCATTTATAAATCAAACCTTTTTTATTATAGCGTGTTTGTAACTGATTTATACAAGCAATAAGGCTCTTGATGTTTCGCATTATTGTGAATAAATCACGGGAAAAAGGTGTAAATGTACCCCCTTTGTGTTGTGCCTAATAACACCAATAGTACCGACTCATGCATGTTTTTGCTTGTTTGCCATTTGTTTCTCTCCACAATGTACAGCAGTAACAGGTCACCACTTTTAATTATTCTCTGACATATCTGAAGCACAGAGTAAATGCAATTGACGTCAAAGCAGATGCTTACATTTTTGCTGTTATGTTCTTCCAAATAGTTTTTGTTTTTGGAGTATATGCTATCAATATGTTTTTAGGTATTTAAAATGTTTGCTACATTTGTATATGGCTTTTTTTCTTAATATCAGATAAATATATCATAATGTTGCTTTATAAAGCCTGATGTCTTTAAATGCATCCCACCTGGGAACCAGATTAATCAACAGTCAGCCATCTTGTGTTGAAATGAAAGAGAGCTGAGCAAAGAGACAAAGCACATGGCACATGGATGTGCACAGATTCCGAGAATATCTTGGCCCTTACATGGAAGAGAAGGGTCAGCCTCATTAGTCCCAAAAGATGTCATTGTGAAACTCCACATGAAGACCAGAGGGCAGCTTGCATAATCAGTTCCTATAATGAATCATTCTGATATAGTTATGTCTCTGTCGGGGAGGCTGTATGGCTGAATGTACAGTCAAGTCACTTTCTTTAGCCCTCATAACCTGAAGCTGATTTTTCAACAAATTTTCCACGACACTGTAGGTTGACTACACTGGGGCCTGAAACTAAACCTTCAAAATCAGGGGATCATCTGTATGAAGATGTCTGAAAGCTACTTTTTAAAGAATTAGTCTTTCCTTTCTGTTATGGTCACTTATAATTCAGTTTTCTGCATATAGCTTTGGATTTTCACCTCTATTAGTACTGCAGTAACCTGTGCTATGCTAATTCACCAAAAGTGTACCGCAACAGTCCATGGTAAATTTTTTACGTAGATCTGAACATATCAACTGCAATCCAGCTTATTTCATTTCCTCTTTTGTTCTATGCTACCATGGTTGTTTCCTTCCGCTTACCAAGGTCTTAGTCTGCCTTGGTCCCAGTTAGCCCCAGGCCTGGAGCGGGACTGGAATTAAATATTCATGGCAATAAAAGTTTCATTAGGTGCGGCAGGCATGCCAAACGGGCAGTAACATTTTGGAAAGGTCAAAGGGATTTGCCTCGGGGTTCTCTTCCTTCATGGCTCAGCGAAAATGGTTCAGAAATGCACTTTTCCTTTCTCCCATAACCCCTCAGTGCTCTTTGGACAGCCATGGCCTATTATCAAGCTTTAAACTGGACACTTTATTACACACACACACAGA
The DNA here is from genome assembly GCA_019802435.1 of Corydoras maculifer. Classification (NCBI taxonomy): domain Eukaryota; kingdom Metazoa; phylum Chordata; class Actinopteri; order Siluriformes; family Callichthyidae; genus Corydoras; species Corydoras maculifer. The sequence goes on along the minus strand of JAFMOD010000809.1, from coordinate 959,581 downwards.
CGCATACACTCTAGTGACCCCCTCTGCCCTCCTTCGGCTGATTCTTGGCAGCACTGATGGCTGGGTGAAGAGCTGCTGTCAGCCTGACATTTTGGGGATCTCCTTTTGTGATTCTCTAGACAGAGAGCTGAGAGTCAAGGCTACAATAGATCCAAAATCTAAAAGAGAAACCCCAGAAACCTTTCTTAAGTTTTTATTTATTTATTTCATTCACTTTATTTTATTTTTGCAGACACAGAGCAGGTAGGCCTTTTTGTGTGCCCTCTGTGATTTTCAAGTTTTCAAAGTTTCATTAACCATGTATTTACTGTAAATGTATTTTTTATTAGATTGTACAAATATTTGCATCTGACTACTAGCATGGCTTATTTGACCAACTATGCCTTAATATGAGCAAAACTGTACCAAAAATTATTTTGCCAATCATTTAGTTTCCAGTTAATACTGGTAGAAAAATGTTGTAAAGTAATGAAAAATGTAAAAAACTAGTTAAAAATGTTCAGACATAAATTGCAATGTGGGTATTACTTAATAATCTGTATACTATAGTATGTACTATATATGAGTTTGGATTTGCAATTTTCAATAATGACGCTCAATATCTTTAGACTATAAGCAAAATGGTGAGGTGCTCTGACAGGGGGATGTGTACAGTAATGGGAAAAGTATGTTGTATTTAAAACACAAAAAAACACAAATGATGTTGAACACAGTGTGGAGTTTCTGGCTTTTTTACACTTTTACACAGGCTGGTGTAAAAATATACAATGCCTACAATGCCTTTTGCCTTTTGAATGTGTCAAGTTGAAGCTGGTGAATGAGTGGATGATCAGTGAGGTAAATCATTGTAAAAGTACCTTTCTATTAGATCATGTGTTTTATTTTAAAGACTAAGTTTGTAGACATGGTTTTAGATTTTGCTGCAGTTGCATTGTGATATTCATGAATAGAGGATTCATGAACAACACATGCGACTGAGAGAGAGAAAGACCACGAGCTGGAGTGATGGTGAACACAGCGCATTTATACCGAAAGCAATGCTGTAAAACCTGGTATGGCTCAATTGTGTTGGTGTCAGCAATGATGCCTGTTCCTGCTGGGAGAAATCCTTTCTCCGGTCCTCTTTCTTTGATCCCCCCGGCCTAAATTTTTCACTGTGAGCAGCGATGTACCCCACCGTCTTTCACTCCATCCACGACGGCTGGAACCTCCGCTTGCCTTTACCATACCAAGTATAAGTTCCTATCTTGTGCTCATTGATGGTTAGAAAGGTTAGAAAATCCCTTTGCTCTAGGTATGTTGTGGCCAACCATGTACCCTGACCTCAATCATCAAATTTGGATACTTGTAAGTTGCTTTGGATAAAAGCTTCTGCTAAATGACCAAATGTAGAAAAAAAAAATTTCCTACAAATTCAAGTAATACCAATCTGGTTAGAGTTTCCATGTTTCCATGTTTCCTCCGGGTTCTCCGGTTGTCTTCCCACAGTCCAAAAACATGGTTGAAGGTCAATTGAATTCTCTAATTAACCCATATATTTTGTGTGTCTGTGTGTGTTAGTGTGTGCCCAGGGATAGATTGGTGCCCTGTCCTGGGTTTATCTGCCCAGCGCCAGAAACGTTCTTCTCTGGATGGGCATGGGGAACCCCCCCTCCCCCACACACACGACCCTAGTAGAGGATAAAGAGATAATTCAAATAATAAGGCTTTAAAGACTTAAATTTATCCATGCCCACTGTCTTCAAAGTTTGTATATACTGTACATCATACCTAGATACATATAGATCTTGTGCAACAACCCAAGAAGTTGAACTAAATGAACTGAAGATGCAGGCAAAATCTGAAATCTCAAGAGAAATCTCAAAACAGGTGTGTAATGGTAGTGGACATTACAGACAGTATTAACATACTCTCAAACTACTGCTGTTTGGCCGATGTAGCTCTCCGAGAGTCTTGCTCCTGTTGTCCCATGGCTTTCTCTCCATTCAGTTTAAGATGTTACAGCGTATAAAGGCTGCAGACATTTCCAGGGTGCTTTTCCTATAATATGGGCATGTAAAGAAGTTAAGATGAGGTGTTCAAGAGCCAGGTTTATACCAGTCGGAATACCCAATTCTGATGAGTGGGTCAGGCTGTCCTTTGCTGCTCTTTTGTGTGGTCTCGTCTGCCTCTAAACAGCTGAATGTTGTTATTAAGTACAGTCTCCCCCACATTCACTGCAAACTTGTCCTCTTCATCTATTTGTAACATATCTCCAAATCTGAAGAACCAGCTCTGGAAATTTCACAGTCCAAATCAGTCATTCATAGCTGTGGTTTGATAGCTGCATTATTCACTGTTTTTCACCAGAGACGTCATGTGGTAACTTCCTGGAATTTCTGTAGCGACCTCTGGTTTTTGAGTCTATTTACGTGAAGTCGTCGATTTTAAAGTATACTTAATAAGTTATTTTTTAAATTCAAATTTACATGTTAAAAGCTAGCAGCTACTTCTTAAAAGGTCTGATTGTGAATTATGAATTTTTAATGTGAGGTTTGCTCAAACATGTGCTACTTATTACATTCTTCTTTTTTCATTATGCATTTTTATTTAATAGTTCCGGTGTAAGGAGGGGGAAAAAAATCAACACTTGCTTTTTGTTACTCTATGTCTTTATTTTGCTTTACATATGCAGCTGCACTTGTTTCAAATAATTACATTTTAGAAATGCTGTGTTTTTTGCCTTTATAAAATATAAATCATAATGCAACATAATGCAGTACTTATAGATTTATGGAGGTCTCGCAATGTGCTGGTTGCCTTTAATTTAATAGCCAGAAATTCCTTAGGGCATTATACTTGCTCATTTCAAAAGCACAGGAAACAGTAGAAGTTAAGGATGGAGTTATTTTTCTATTTCTTTTATCTTTTTTTCCCCTTTAACTTTTTGTCTAATTTAACCTATTTCCATGTTTCAGCATTCCCGCTGCTGTTGTGTGCCTCCTCCATTACACATGTAGCATCATTCACCCACCTGCAGGCTACGAAAATAAAAGTAATACCCTGATTTGTATGTTGCTGAAAAAATGCAATTTAATCTTAAGAATGGGGCAAGACTGTATATTACCAAGTGTGCCCCCTTATTGAAGTTTTACGTTCTGCCTCCGGGTGGCAGAAATAAGAACTTTGAGGCTACTAGAATCAATAAAGAAGAAGTCTATACACTTCTAATGAACACAAATAGCGTCTTAGAAAAAATGGCTTAAGTGAACTAGGTGCTGTGGACACTTGGTAAATGGGAATCAAGAAGATCAAACATAGAACATGAGTACACTGTAATCTAAACCTGACACAAGCCAATGCAAAAATAAAAATCAGATTCTATAACAATGGATAAAACAAAAGATGAGAGAACGTGTGGCAGGTAAACACAGGTAAGGCACATATGTTGGGCTAATACAAATAAGTGAAAAACAAAGAATAGGAGGTAAACGGAAAAAATGACAGGTTCTGGGTTTGATTTACAGACTGGATGGACATGGTCTTTTTTATAAAGTTTGTGTGTAGATTCTCTCTAAAATCTAAATATAATCTTATTATTAAGATTATTACTTACTGTGAACCTTTTTAGAATCCAGGGTGTCACAAACACTAGGATTAGCTCCAATTTATTGTCTATCTGATCAGCTCTACTTATCTTGTATTTGCATTTTGTAGTAGTTCTACAACTGCAATTGTTTTGTTGCACTGTTTTTTAATGGCAGAACAAACAATAAAGTGATGGAGAATTCGTTGCAATATGTAACATTGATGTGGTGGTGAATCTGCTGGAAATTTTAAACACCTTTGTGTAATAGTCCACTAGTCAAAAATGATAAAGAATGATTGATGTCTTGACCTAATAAATTGGCCTAATAAGGAAGGCGTTTCTAATAGAGTAAACAGCTTGGGAAATAGTGGAACAGCAGCACAATTACCACTTCATTGTGGGAGAGTAATTCTGTTTTATGTTTAGTCACTGTAACTCTTTATTCTCTCCTTCATCTGAAAAGTTTGCTATTCTTTTAATTGACTGAAATTTGAAATTCCATGACATAAACATGTGGTTTTTTTTTATATGAATATCATTACAACTTTTTTGTTTTACAAAAAAAAAGATTTTATATTTTAATTTTTTCCCAATTTCATCGTACGCTACAAAACCTGCTGTAAGAAATGGACTCAAGGTTTGGTTTTCTCCATGCCTGAGTGACCTACTGAGTGACTGGGTGAATGTCCCTCATATGCTGTGCTGCCATGTTGTGAACAAAGATCTAACATCTCCTGGGATCTTATGCAGGCTTTAGAAACACAGGGCCCAACTCACTCGAGTTTCTTTAGCACACAGTGTTTTCACTGCTATTGACGTGAACCAGGGACAGGTGAAGGTTCATTGGACTGTCAGTATTTTATTTATAGCATTAGCCTCGAAATTTCTTCTTGTATACACCCCTGATACATGAGATAAATCTGATCTTGATAAATGAGTTTTTTACAACAGTGTCATGTCTACAATTTGGAGGCCATGGATTAATTTTTTTTCAGGCTTATCTTGTTCAGGGTTACATTGGGGGTGCAGGAAACGTACTTGTCAAATTGACCTGACAATCAAACATTGGACCTTTGTTGTTCACCAACATAAATACATAACACAAGCTTGCAATATACCTGCTATAATGTCTATTTTATGGTGTCCTTTCTGGTCTAGATGATATGAATCTTACCACAAAAGCACATTTCTTCATGCTACTTTCCAATAGTCTCCTGGAATACAATACAAACAGGCAAAATATATAACTGGCAGGGCTAAATACAATTGTGTATTATTTCACATGAAATAATCTTCATATTGTTTCAATGTGTATAGCTGTGATCACAATGTATAGATCTGATCACTTTACTTTTCACACTGTTTAGCATCTTTGTAGCATATTAGCAACATGGGACAATGTACATTCAGTGGCTTATAATGTGGCAGCTGAGCTGACAGTTTGCACAGTCACAAAAATTGTCACTGTGCAATCATCTACACAAAGCCTTATGTGCAACACATCTGTATAATAGACAACTCACCTTTACATATTGGTTTTGTTAAATGGATACAAGCTAATTAAATATGTTATCCGCAATAGGTTGATTGCACTTAAATATTGATTAGTTGATGACTGCACTTAAATGACAGAATGACATAAAAAGCATCCTGTGTGTGTTACCAGATTATTCTTTTTACTGTGCTGCAGAAAGTGCAAAGATAGATTATAAAACATCTATCCAGACTATAGTAAATTAACCTTTGTTTAAAAGGGTTGAAAGTAATTACAGGGTTGCTTACTGCTGTGCTTTTAGATCTGTGATTTTCTATATAGCTTTGGGGGAATTGGGTGGTGGGTGGTCATGCTTCCTTCACTATATTAGTTTTTAGAGCAGTGGATTCCTAAAGCTAAGAAATATAAATTTTAGAAGAAGTTCTATTTTAAGTAAAAAAGGTTTATTAACACTTAGAGTATCCAACTCTTAAAAATGTGACATACGTGCCAAAGAACAACACAACTTAGTAAGCAACTGAAAGCTTTATTTTCAATACTGACTCTTATATCTTATCTCATTATCTTCCGATTAATCCTATACTAGAAAATAGGGTGTGTGTTTGGGGGGAGAGGGGTTTCCCTTCCCATCCAGCGGAGAAGGTTTCGGGTGCTGATCAGATACACCCAATACAGTGTGCCAGTCCATCGCTGGGAACTCAGACATTATAGACAGACACATTATATAAGGGCAATTTTGAGTTGCCAGTTTACCTTGAATCCATGTATTTGTACTGTGGGAGGAACCTAGAGGCAACCCACATAGACATGGAGAGAACGTGGAATCTTCATGGAACGACTCTTATATGGTCTTGTTCAATGTTCAACTTAATTTTCTTGAGGTAGAGCTTTGTCTTGAGGTGTTTTTTGAAAATGCTGAACATCCCAGGATTACAGAATAAGATAGGTAGATTATTACACCAATAGGCAGAGGTAAAAGATACAATGGTGAGGTTGTAGTACAAGGAATCAGTTGTTACTAAAAGGCAATGAGTTTTCTGGTTGCATGAGTTTAGTTAGAGTTCAAAATGTCTCCCATAGGCCTTTCTCAAGGTTTTGGACTGAATGCATCCTATGGTATCTATGCTATCTTGACAACATGATCCATAGGTGTTTTTTGGTGTTATGTGCAATAAACCACTTAATGTGTCACTTGCCATTCCCTTTAAGAGCCTTTTGTGGTCTGACATTGGTGAATTTCTATTTCAATGCTGCAGTTAAATAAAGTTTCTTTTTTCCCCAAAATAAAAATACCAAGAAGCGACCAATTATGTATAAATTATTTATAAATATGCATAAACTGTTTAACCTGTGACCCTCAGGTAGGTGATACAGGTGCATCTGAAAAAGGACAAACAGACTGAAGGACAGTCCCCCCCCGCAAGCCATAACTACCATGAACTTAAACATGCACTGTCTTCCCAGACTTCATTATAACCACTACTGTGAAATATTTCAGGTCATATTTACTTAACTGACAACACATTATTGACCCACCTACTGTCTAATATTTAATATTTCTAATAACATAGTTCACCATAATGCAATATGTAAATCTTTTTTATTGCTTACCAAAGTGCAATTATGTACACTTGTATACTACTATGTATCATATAATGGAAACATTTTACTTTGATATTTACCTGTTACCTTTTACATTGCAACCTATTACTTTGATATTTAACTTTTGTAAATATGTAAATTGTGCTTCAGAAATTGTTTTAGTACTTAATTTTAGGTTTTAATTTTTATTTGATGTATATTCTATGGTTGCAATGGAAAGGAGAAGCTTGTAATCTCATTGTACCCGTGTATAGTGACAATAAAGGCATTTTATTCTATTCTATTCTATTCTATTCTATTCTATTCTATTCTATTCCATTCCATTCCATTGTTATAGTTGTATAAAATCAATAATCTAACCTTGCATTTTGAAAAAAAATTGAGAAACAGCTGTGTGAAGCCCTGTTCCTTAGTGCACAAATCAAGCCCATAAAGACATGGTTGGGTGAGTGCAGAAAGAATTTGATCTGTCCGTCCTGAAATCAACCCCACTAAATACCTTTGGGATATGTTAAAAAAGGTTGTGAGCCAGACCCAATTGTCTAACATCAGTGTCTAACTTTATTAATTTTCTGTTTGATGAATTGGCAAAAAAAAAGTTTAGAAAAGGATGACAAAAGTTCTGTAGATATAAGATATAGGTGTCCCAATATTTTTGTGACTTTTATTTTAATAATTAATTTAAAAAATTTAATTTAAAAAGTCAAGATAAACACTAAAGGCATGATAAACACTGTCCAGGTAATTATTGCAAATTAAATCCTTGACAGCATGATTTTGTCAAAGAATTACTCCAAGGACATGTCTTTGCATAGATGACATTCTGTATTATTTCTCAAATTACTCAGTTTGTTATTAAAGAAATAACAAAACATTGAAAACAATCATTGATCAACCTCACATCTGTTAAGTAATAATTTTACCCAACATTCCAGTTTCCCACACTGTTTTACCGATAAACTTTAGGTAATCACTGTAGAATCAGGCCACAGGTATTTTTTTACAGCTGGTTCACACACAGCAGGTTCACACACAGCAGGGAATTTCTAAACTGCCAGCTTGAAATCACAAGAAATGTCACAAAAATACAGAATAAGAGTCCCACATGCAGTTCGTATTATGGGCATAAACAAACAAGGCTCTAGTTATTGTCCCACAGCACATACCCATTAGTTTTATTGCAGTGGTGGGAATAATCTTCCACTTAAATATTACCTGCCCTGTGATGCTCCTTTGGGGTCCTGACCATTTAGATAGAGTATAGACTAATAAAGCATGAAGAGCAGGAAGATTAACTATAGTTAATTAAACCAGCAATTGTGAAACTACAAAGTGCAACTATATTGTATTTAAGGTTTTACAAACAAAAACTAGAAAACATCTAGTCCTTACGGTATTAAAATTAAGCAAATAAAACAAGTGGTGGCAAATTATACTGTGTTATTATTTACTTACCAATAATGAAGCCTAAATGGAAATGGGTTATGTAAAAAAGCTAAGTAAATCCAATGATTTAGTAGCTTGTAGAACCACTTTAAGCAGCAATAGCTCAAAGTAATTGTTTTTTTTGTGACTTCATTAGTCTTCCATACTGTTCAGGAGGAATCTTGGCAAACTCTTATTTAGAAGCTACAAGCATTGACGTTTTTGGCCATTTATTTATGGACAGTTCCACCTTAGCATTTCGTTTGGGCTAGGGTTTGGAACATTGCTAATTTTTTTTTTCTTTTTTTTTTAGCCTCTCTGTTAAATATTTAATTGTATATATGACATCATCGTGGGCGGCACGATGGCTTAGTGGTTAGCACGTTTACCTCTCGGCACTAGGGATTCCCAGTTCGAATCCCAATCTGGGTGGAGTTTCCATATTCTCCCCGAGTCCGCGTGGGTTTCCTCTGGGATCTCCGGTTTCCTCCCACAGTCCAAAAAAAACCATGGATTAAGGTCAATTGAATTTTCCAAATTAACCCATATAGAGTGTGTTTATGTGTCTATCTGTGTGAGTGAGTGTGTGCCCAGTGATAGATTGGTGCCCTGTCCTTGGTGTATTTGCCCAGCGCCCGAAACGTTCTCCCCTGGATGGGCACAGGGAACCCCCCCCATGACCTTAGTAGAGTATAAAGCGGAAGAGGATGGATGGATGGATTGATGGATGGATGGATGGATGGTTGGATGGTTGCCTCAATGAGTACAATTTGTTTAAGTGCTATGGCTGAAAAAACACACCATCACATCAGTTATACTTCTATGCTGTGCTATGGCCAAAAACCTCCAGATTGGTCTTTTTTATCAGATTCTGTAGATGAAACTTTGATTGCACTCTTCATTCATTCATTATCTTCCGCTTTATCCTATATTAGGGGCGGGGGGGGGGGGGGGGGTACCCCATGCCCATCCAGGGGAGAACCTTTTGGGCGCTGGGCAGATACACCCAGGACAGGGCGCCAATCTATCGCTGGGCACACATTCACACACACAGACACACTCTATATTGGGCAATTTAGAGAACTCAATTGACTTGATCCAAGTTTTTGGACTGTGGGAGGAAACCGGATAACCCGGAGGAAACCCACGCGGAGAACATGGAAACTCCATGCAGATGGGGATTCGAACTGGGAATCCCTTGTGCTGAGAGGCAGACGTGCTAACCACTAAGCCACCATACAGCCTTTGATTGCACTCTACATTCTAACTAAGGCCTGTAGACTCTAAGATGTAGGGTTTGGGTTTTAATCCATTCACTACATGGTACATGGTCTGACCTTATAGGGATTTGCTGGAAAGCCCACCACCAGAACCTTGCCAGCTGTCTTGCATATTTGCCACTTTTAAATTATATGTTGGTAATGATGAATTTTAAATTCAAATTGCTTTCTGGGTACAGTCCAGTAAAGTCCTTGAAGCATAAATGAAAAAGTGCCTTGTGACTTTACCAAACCATGCCTGCGTATAACTTAAATAATGTCTACTATTACACTTGTATTTAAGGGTTTATATGTTGTTGTTTATGTAAAATTATTGACAGGTTGTATAAATATTCATCTGACTACATAGACATGAATGTTATGAATAAAGCTTTGGTTCAAAGGCACCTACAGGGATTAGAAAAATCGATCGAAAGGAGCTATGCCATAGTTATTTTCAACTAAATGACATCTGAACCCATCCTGAAACAGATAAGCCTGCGTGTAAGAGAATAAGTGCAAGATGAAGAAAGACAGAAAAGATGTGATGAGAATTCTCTTCAGGCTACAGCTCTTTTGTAACACCTTTTTTCTCAGCTAGTTTTATACAAGCATAGTAAGCCTTCTTCCAAAATATTTAACAACAACATACAGACATATATATTGTTTTAATCCACTTATGTGTATGTACAGTATGTGTGCGTGTATGTGTATATATCATGGGAAAATACACCAGCCTAAACTGTAACAGATGTGCAGTTACACTAGGTTTGCGCCTGTCAATCATCAGGATCAGTAATTATGGCTAAACACAACATATGCACAATGAAATGCACTGATGGTAATAAATTAATGAGTGACAATAAACTCCACCCCAGACTGTCAAAACATGGACCCAATGCCATTTGCCCAACCCTCCTTCAAAAAGAAACACATTTTGATGGCCTATCCAAAACCAAAAGCTCCTAAGGCAGAATTGTTGTTTCTGACATCACTTAGTTTGTTCTCTCGGGCCTGGCAATAATCCCCTCAAACAGTCCAAGGTAGTGGGTCTTTACTCAGTACACTTTCTAGTCTTACTTACTTACTACTTACTGTTCTCACACCATCCAACAACCCCTCATCTATACAGAACCTCTGCAAAGTCCACATTTTTACTCTGTGTGAAACTTTCCAACCAATCATGTCCTTGCATGAGACAGCAGCACATTGTGTAAATGCCACTTGAACCTTGCCTGCTTGACCCACACTGTATTCTCCAAATTCATCGTGTATGCCATTTAAAAGCACCAAAGTCTGTCTTTCAGTCTTCTCTGGCTTGATGTAAAATAGGCACATTAAGTCCTAAACATTTTAAGGTTCATGCATGAATTATTATAAGGAAAGTATAAGAAAAAATTATGTTTTATGATTTTCTGTAAATGTGTACACAGGCTCATCACTGCACAGTCTGAAAATGTTGACATCCTTTGAAAAAGTCCACAGTTTATCTGTGCAGTCAAATAATGAATGGAATGTCGGACAAAACAGCTGCATTTGTAGCCAATTAAAAGATTCCCCAAACGAACCTGGATACAGAGTTGAAAGACACAGAAAGATGTCAGTTCACATCTCATCGCATGAGACATCAAACAGAACGGCATTTGTGGCTTCCAGTGTTCTAGGGAGACGTAAACACACAGATCAGAGTGTGTGAGGGTCTTTTGAGAGCTGTCATTAGCACTTCACACGATGGTTGAGAGAATAGTACACAAAACACAATTTGATCCTGCTGATAAACCGAATCAGCTGGGAATTGTTCCAAGCTTGGTCTGTCATAACATGTTGGGCTCAAGGGTGTCATGTTTCTGTTAAACTGCAAGAAAGTATGAATACACTTTCATTCAAAATTCAAACATGGATTTGTCAAAGTGTCATTTAATCATGAGACTACAAACCCTAAAGTTGCTTTAATATCCATGCTGAATTATTAGTGTATGTAACAAAGTTCATTGATCAGTTTTAATGAGCAAAAATGAGATTTTCTTCTTTTTTGTTTTTATTTTAGGTTTATGTATGTATTCATTTATCCAATTATGACTTTAATTCTCTTTACATGCATCTCCCATCTGTTCTTTTTTCTGACCCAGACTCGGAGCTCCATCAAAGTTGTCAGAAATTCATTCATTTATTACATTTTTATATATTTTATGTATCCTATTTGACCAGTACATTCACCATGGCATTTTACAGCCTTGGTGTCTAATTAATTTTGTTTTCCTAAATACATTTATATTTGCATTTGGACGGGGGTTTTAACAGGAAATGTCTTAAACTAGTTCTTATCCTGTGTCCCCCCCCCCCCCCATAATATTACTTTGATCAGATTCAAAATCAATTCACTGCTTGAACTTCACTGGTATGTTGAACTAATCATTAATGTTGTTAAAACATTTGCAATGTCTGGCTGTGGAGTTTTAATTAATTTTTTTCATATGTTATTGTTATTGTTTTTGCTGTAGTGAAAAAATTGGAGCCAATTAGATTTGAGTGAATGCATTTATTTTCATAGTCTTAAAAGTATATAAAAGCTTTTTGATAGATTTATAGATATTGCTCATCATGTTCATCTGTTAGGTGACCAATCTCAGATGTATTTATATTTTTTTATAATTTAATGAAATGGAGTATGGGAAATATTAGTTCATTTGAAACTATTCTATGTCTAACAGCTTTTTAATGGGTGACAATACAGGGAATTTCAAACCTACTCCAGTTATTAGCTAATTTGCTTGCCCTTTTTATTGCTAGACACAAATTATGTTCCTTTTTTTCTTGATCTTTATTTGATTCTTGGTGTTTTTGTATTAAGGCGCATTGAGTTTAAGTCACTGCAGAAATCAGTGTTCTTCTATCTATATTGTAGTTATATAAGAAACAGATAGGTGTCCTTTAATTGTCTCTTAGGGAAAGTATTGTTGTTATATGCATAGGCATAAACAAATGACATTATACGTATAGACATATACAACAAATCTATACACACACACCTGCTTTGCTCTTTATTATTTTATATGTTTTAATAAAATCCATCCATCCATCCATCTCTTCCGTTTGTCCGGGGTTCAGGTCGTGGGGGCATCAACCGAAATAGGGAGACCCAGACCTCCCTCGCCCCAGCCGCATCCACCAGCTCGACTTGATCTCCAAACCCCGGGATCTCCTCCCAGCTGGACTTTCCTGAAACATCTCCCAAGGGAGGCATCCTTACCAGATGCCCAAACCACCTCAACTGGCTCCTTTTGAGGCGGAGGAGTAGCGGCTCTACTCTGAGTCTCTCCCAGATGACCGAGCTTCAAACCCTATCTCTAAGGAAGAGCCCAGTCACCCTGCAGAGAAAACCCATTTCGGCTGCTTTTATTGGCGATCTTGTTCTTTCGGCCATTACCCAAATCTCATGACCATAGGTGAGGGTCGGAACGCAGATCGACTGATAAATCAAGAGCCTTGCCTTATGGCTTAGCTCCTTTTTTACCACAACAGACCAGTATAGGGTCCGCATCACTGCTGACCCCGCACCGATCCGTCTGTCAATCTCACGCTCCATCTTACCATCACTTGTGAACAAGGCCCCGAGATACTTAAACTCCTCCACTTGAGGCAAGATCTAATCTCTGACCCAGAGTGGACTCTCTACCCTTTTCCGACTGAGAACCATGGCCTCAGATTTGGAGGTGCTGATTTTCATCCCGTCCGCTGCAAACCGATCCAGTAAGAGCTGAAGTTCGCAGCCTGATGATGCTAACAGGACCACCATCATCTGCAAACAGCAAAGACGTGATCCTCAGATCACCAAACCGGACAACCTCCATCCCCTGGCTGTGCCTAGAAATTATGAACAGAACCGGTGACAAAGGACAGCCCTGACGGAATCCAACCCTCACTGAAAACAAGTCAGACTTACTGCCGACCATGCGATCCAAGCTACTGCTTCGCACATACAGGGACTGAATGGCTCGTAGTAGGGAGCCATGTACTCAATACTCACGAAGCACCTCCCACAAAATACCCTGAGGGACACAGTTGAAAGCCTTCTCCAGATCCACAAACGCATGTAGACTGGTTGGAAAAACTCCCATGAACTCTCTAGGATTCTAGAGAGAGTAAAGAGCTGGTCGTGTTCCATGACCAGGACGAAACCCACACTGCTCCTCCTGAATCCGAGGTTCGTCTATCAGTCAGACTCTCTTCACCACTCCTGCGTAGACATTGCCAGGGAGGCTGAGGAGTGTAATTCCCCTGTAGTTGGAATACACCCTCCGGTCCCCCTTTTTGAAAAGAGGCACCACCACCCCTGTCTGCCAGTCCAGAGGCACTGCCCCCAATGACCATACGATGTTGAAAAGGCATGTCAGCCAAGACTTCCCCACAACATCCAGAGCTTTGAGGAACTCCGGGTGGACTCCACCCCTAAAGCCCTGCCACCAAGAAGCTCTTTAACTACCTTAGCGACTTCAGCCACAGTGATGGACAAGCCTTCTCCTGGCTCCTCTGACTCTGCTTCCTCTCCGGAGGGCATATTGGTGGGATTAAGAAGGTCCTTGAAGTATTCCTTCACTGCTTAATGAAGTCCCCAGTTGAAGTCAACAGTGCGCCACCTCCACTATATACTGTGTTAGTGGCACACTGCTTTCCCCTCCTGAGTCGCCTGACAGTTTGCCAGAATCTTCTTGGAGCCAAGTGAAAGTCACTTTCCAAGGCCTCACCAAACTCCTCACACACCCGGGATTTTGGACCCATGACGCACAAAGCCACAAATCGCCTGGCCTGTCGATACCGGTCAGCTGCTTCTGGAATCCCACAGGCCGACCATCCCTGATACCACACCTTCTTCAGCTTGATGGCATCCCTCACACGGGGTGACCACCACTGTGTTCGAGGTTTACTGACACAACTGGCACCAACTACCTTGCGACCACAGCTCCTAGAGGAACAATAGAGGAACGGAACATTGCCCATTTAGACTCAATGTCCCCTACCTCCCCCGGAATGTGATTGAAGCCCTGACGGAGGTGAGAGTTGAACATCTGTCTGATGGGTTCTTCTGCCAGACGTTCCCAGCAAACCCTCACTATACATTTGGATCTGCCTACTCTGACCGGCATCTTCCCCCGCCACCTGATCCAACTCACCACCACGTGGTGATCAGTTGACAGCTCACCTCCTCTTTTTACCCGAGTGTCCAAGACACATGGCTGCAAGTACAATGACACAACTACAAAGTCGATCATTGAACTGTGGCCTAGGGCGTCCTGGCGCCATTTGTACTTTTGGACACCCTTGTGCTCAAACATGGTGTTCGTGAAAGACAGACCGTGATTTGCACAGAAGTCCAACAACTGAACACCGCTCGGGTTCAGATCGGAGAGGCCGTTCCTTCCAATCACACTTCTCCAGGTCTCACTGTCATTGCCCACATGAGCGTTGAAGTCACCCGGTAGGACAACAGAGTCTCTAGGGGGAGCACTTTTCAGTACCCTCCCCCACAGACTCCAAGAATGCTGGGTACTCTGAACTGCCATTCGGTGCATAAGCGCAGACAACAGTCGGAACCTGTTTCTCAAACCGAAGGCGTAGGGAAGATACCCTCTTGTCCATTGGAGAAAACCCCAACATACACGCATACACGCATGACGCCCAGACACCACCCAGCCTGCTCCGGCCAGAGCCCGATCCACAATGCACCGAACCCATATTACTTCCCCTCCCACTGGTTGTGAGTCCATTTGAGGGAGGAGCCATGTAGCTCCTTCAGGCTGGGCTCTGCCGGGAACCATGGGATAGTGCCCAACCACCAGTCACTCGCTGACAAACCCCATCCCTGGGTCTGGCTCCAGGGTGGTGCCCCGATAACCATAACTCATGTTCCTGGTTTTTCTGTTCATAGGGGCTGGTTGGACCACTCTTTGTCTGGCCCGTCACCTCGGACCAATTCGCCTTGGGAGACCCTACCAGGGGCTTTTGCCATGGACAACATAGCTCCTAGGATCATTCAAGCACGCAAACTCCTCCACCACGATAAGGTGGTCATCCATGGAGGATAAAATACATTGTAAAATGTATTTTAATAAAATACAGCAATAAATGCTAGTGAACAAAACACAAGATTGTTTTAACTGTAACAGTCTGTTGTTGTTGCTGCTGCAAGGCTTTGGACAAATGAGGTGTGGGTGGGTGATGTACACACAGCTTAGTGCCATTATAAAGTCAGGCAGGAGAGCTGGAAAAAAAACAAGTTGATGAGCAGAATTAAATGTATTCTGTAACTCTCTCATATTCAAATGTATATTATATGCAACCAAACATTTAAAAGTAAATATGTTTTTGCTTTTGTTTTCACAAAATCTTACAATCAACATCTAAACATGCACTAGATCACTAGTAGTTCTAACTGTCTATTAACTGCCTTCATCTTCTTAACCATCCTTACTATAGTATGTACTGTGTGAATGCCTGCTTTTATCTTGGGATTTCCAGATAACCTGACATGACACATACAGTATTAAATTGTGTTTTTTAGTTTTCCTGTTTCTTTACTGTATTCTAAAGCTTGTTTGTTTAGTCCCATGCATCATCCACTCTTATACTAATATGTGCGTGTGTGTGTGTGTGTGTGTGTGTGTGTGTGTGAATATAACCAAGGCATTAATTCAGTGAAATTCAGATGTTCCTCAGAAAGTTCTTAATAGAAGCTCAAACAAGCATGCAGCACTTGTTAGTTGCTTTGTTGTCATCCGCTTGTCTATTTCATCCTAAGAAACTCAGGATTTCAAGCAAGTCTAGAGATTGCAGGCCAATCCATTCTTTGATGCAAACCACCTTGTTCTTGTTCTCTAAGTTAGTACTAACAATATATAGACGTATGTTTTGGGTCAGTCTTTTTGTAATATGAGGCCCTGACAAACTCGGCAACTCTGAGTTCTAGACAAACTAGGACTAGGAGGCTTTCAGTGGATCTGATGGTGTGCATACTACTGAGCAAAATAAGGATTTTATTTCAATTGCTTACTTTTTTATTTTCAGCATAGAGAACAATGATTGTAGACAGTTTACAACTAAATTATTATGTGTGCAGGCCATTGCTTTGAATGACTTTAGCACCTCTGCAGCCACAGGACATCACTTGTCTCTCACACCTCTCTGCTGTAATTTTGGTCCACTCTCCTTTCAGGCTCTTCCACAGTTATGTGACTGTTGTGGATTTATTGGCCATAATTTTGTCATCAGGAATTTTCCAGAGCTTTTCTATTAGGTTTAGGTCAGGTTTCTGAGCTGGCCATTTCATTGTTTTATTTTTTTTAGTTTTAAAGAACTGCTTTACCCGTTTTGCTGTGTGACAGACAGGGAGCTTTGTCCTGCATGAAAATTGCTGGCTGATTGAGTGATGACCACAAGGAAGGAACCATGTGATTTGGAAGAAGATTCAGATACACACCTGCATCCACCCTGCCATGTAGCTGTTTGAAAGGTCCAACTCCTGCTGCCCAAAAACCATGACATTTTCTTATTCACATTTCACTGATTTATTTACACACTTTGAGTTCAGTCATCCCCCTGTTTGCCCCGAACATAATATTTACCATCAGACCCAATAGAAAAACTGGACCACTTCTCCTTTGTCCACACATGAGTCTCAGTAAAAGTTGGACCTCTCATACAGCTACATGACAATGAAAACGATTCTCTTATTTTGATCTTCAGTATGCAGTGTGTGTGTATATATGTATATATATATATATATATATATATATATATATATATATATATATATATATATATATATATATATATATATACTGTAATAACAACAGCATTTTTAAAATGCACTATGATTGTCATGCAGAATGCCTTAAGACTTTGTTTTTAATATGAAGTGTTCTTAGCCGAGTTAGAAGAGATTTGAACGATTCAGATGAATTAGCTGCCATTTCAGCGACGTCGGAGGCATGGAAACCTGATGGGCTGGCGCTGTTCATGGTGACAGCAAAATGATCCCTCCTTTATTAAACGCCTCCGTCCCTATAAAAGTGGAGTAATATAGTCTCTCATCTTACCTGGAGGAAGGAGACACATTAAACATTAATTAAAAGTCACATTGGGAGGACTTTTCTTATATCAGTCATTCTTTTCTGCTGGCGGATACAGAACAGATAAGGAACTTTATTACTTTCCTTGATTTGGGTGGGGGCTGAGATGGGATGAAGGATGGAGTATGATTATTCACACAGTGTGTCAAACCTGACAGTTTTTTTTTTTATTGCTAATGAATTCCAAATGATCGAGAAGAATTCTGATTCTTCATGTATTAATGATCTCCACTTGTGCTTGGCCAGAAGCTGCAAAGCTTCGATAAATGTGACATGGCCCTGCAGAGATGTCAATGAATGCTGTGATGGAAAAAATATAAACACAAGAATATTTTCAGTTTAATTCTTTAAAATTAATTAACCCACAGGGATTATTAAATTACATTAATTTGCTGGTCGTCTGTCTTCTTTCAGCATAACAAAGAGTATGCAATTGTAAAATTTGTGCTTGGCAATAGTTCTGTCTAAATAGCAAGTATTTATTACATGTTTTTAACCTATAATATACAACAAGTATCTCATCTCATCTAATTAGCTTCTTCTGCTAGGGTCGTGGGGTTGTTTCCATGCACATCCAGAGGAGAACGTTTTAGGGTAGATGCATGCAGGACAGTGAGCCATTCCATCATTGGATGTACACTCACTCAGGCAGTCACATGCACACACACACACTATATAAGGTCAATTTAGAGCAGCCTTACTTCACCTTACCTTAATTCACCTTAAATCCACGTTTTTTTGACTCTGTAAGAAAACTGAAGAATGCAGAAAAACCCATGCACACATGGGGAGAACATGGAAACTCCACCCAGATCAGGATTTGAACCTGGATCCCCAGTGCTGAGAGGTGGACATGCTATCCACAAAGCCACTGTGCCATCTATTATTATTATTATTATCATTATAAATATATGACATTACAATTTTAGCATAATCTGCAATTTTGATTTTGAAATTTAATTTAGTAGCATTTTATATTGTAATATAATAGAGAGATGGTGTTATATTATGAAAATAATATTTAAACTGAAATGTTTTTGTTTTGTTGCTGTACATTTGAGTGTAACTTTCTATCTTTTATTTTAATAAAATGTTCTGCAAAATATTTTTTTGGACTGCAAGTCAATATAGTAATGGGTTAGGCTTCATTACCACCTGCAACACAACATTAATATAACCAGATTCTTAAAATGTGCAGAAATATTCATGTTTTTTCTCTTTTTATATTTTATAGATATGGGAAAATCGTGTCTACCAAGGCAATCCTTGATAAAAACACAAACCAGTGCAAAGGTGAGTGAGAAAAGAAAAATCAACAAAGTTAATTTATGATTAAATGCCATGTAGCAATCGGTTCTATCAAATGGTATTTCTAAACACCACATAGGTGTTTTTGTAACAGTAACAGTAACAGTAACAGTAACAGTTTGCACAAAGTAAAATCCATAAATAAATGGGGTTTGGTGTCACAGAGCATTAACATCAAGCCAACTGTGCACTTTTACTTAAATAGCAGCTTGCAATGTAAATCAAATATCCACATTAAAATCTGACTAAATAAACAATGGCTCACTTGACCTTTTTTCTTGCTGGATAATCTAGAGCTGTAATGTGGAGGGATGAAGGATGCCTTTAAGCTGTGTGCAGAATATATATATATATATATATATATATATATATATATATATATATATATATATATATATATATATATATATTTTATTTTATTTTATTTTTTTTAATTATTATTTATTTATTTATTTATTTATTTTTACTTTGGTCATATTACATGTATCCCAACTTGATTTATGGGGTCAGAGTGCAGGGTCATTGATGATATAGTATCCCTGGTGCATTAAGCATTAAGGACCTTGCACAAGGGCCCATATGGCACTTTCTGAGGACAGTGGGTTTGAAATGCCAACTTTCATTGTGATGGCAAATTAGACTGCAAATTGGAAATTGTGAGTTCCGCAAGTTACCCAGTCTCTTCACATGATTTGAAATCACTGCTCCAAAGTAGCCACCAGAAGGGTTACTGCACTGTGATGTGGAGAAGACAGATTAATGTCCAACAGGCAAAATGTGTTACTTGGAGTAGGCAGAATATTACCTCCACTTTGCTACAAGATGCTCTGATGATCCAGCAGGATTGTTATAGTTGTTTAAGTTTGCAAATCTCATCTCATAGTTTCCCCTGCTCTGTTATCGCCACAGAAGGATCTTAAATCTTCAGTCTTCCTGAAGAGTTCATTTTTGGTGTTTTTAATGCAGAAATTATCATAACTTATATTTAGGTATCGAGGCGGCACGGTGACTTAGTGGTTAGCACGGTCGCCTCTCAGCGCTAGGGATTCCCGGTTCGAATTCCCAACTGGGTGGAGTTTTCATGTTCTCTCCGTGTTTGCGTGGGTTTCCTCCGGGTTCTCCGGTTTCCTCCCACAGTCCAAAAACATGGTTCAAGTCAATTGAATTCTCAAAATTGCCCCATTTAGAGTGTGTCTGTGTGAGTGAGTGTATGCCCAGCGATGGATTGGCGCCCTGTCCTGGGTCTATCTGCCCAGCACCTGAGATGGGCATGGGGAAGCCCACCACGACCCTACTAGAGGATAAAGCGGGAGATAATGAATGAATTAATATTTAGGTATCGCTAAATCAGTCTTCATTAAATGTAGAACTGAAGCACTCAGCAAAATTTGTAAGCACAAAGTGAGACAGCAGCAGAGCAGCAAGCAATAAAGTTAGTGAAGCTGACAAACAAGAATCTAGGAGCCAGCATAACTGAAAAGGGCGGAGCAGATAGGAAGCAAGTTAGCTAACATGGCAGGTGCTAGTTCTATTGGCCTCTTAAAGGACTGTAATACAATTATGCAGCGATGAAAGTAAAGTTGGAGAAAAAAAATATATGAATAGGGAAGTGGAGGGTGGCACTAATAAACATGAATGAGTACCAGGTAAGGACTTTAAGGTAAATTAGATTGTGTGCACCCAGAAGAGAAATTTAGCCTATACAATTTAAAGTTATTATTTTTTTATTTAGTTCATGTGTAAATTCCACACTCACATGGCATTTAGCTTACTGTATTTATATCAAAAACTTGCAGATTCTTTTAAACATAAATCCAAAATATTTAATTTAATTGTTGAAGGCATTGTGGCAGAGCGTGGTGAGGTGGAGTGTGTGAATGGAAGGCAGGGACGGGAGGTAGATCAGGTAAATGAAAGCACCTGCTGCACTATCCCTGCCTCTGATTTTTTCAAAATGCACTAGATAAAAAAAAATTACAGGCTATATGCTCACCAAACATGATGGTGATTCCAGCAAAAAGTAACTGTGGTACTGTATGATTAAATGTTTATTAAAACCAGGACATAACTTATTTTTCATTAATTCAATATGAGATGTAGCATAATGTAAAGATCTTATAATTAAAGGCATGATCTGTAACCCTAATGGGATGTGAGTAGTTAAATACAATAATCTTGTTCTGCAAATATTGTAAGTAATTTGATGTAATGTAGCTAAAACTTTTTGTATTTAACATGTTTGCAGGCTAAAGAAAATTTTAGGCAGGAGGTATATTCGAATGATTGCAAGGATAAGCTTTACAACCGGATGAGTGTCAGCCTGTGTCTCTGTAGTCCTCCCAGCCGGATCAGAGTTAGCGTGACTAAAAGGGTTGGCGATGGCATGAAACGGACCAGGATATTCTCCCGTGTTGATGTGCAGCACAGACCAAGTAGTAAAGGATGTTAGGGGTTGTTAAAATAGGCACAAGGCAATAGAAGGCAAGGTATCTATCACAAATTGATGATTTAGTAGACAACCTCAGAAGACTCACAAGTTATTTGAAAGCACAATTCACTGTGTGGTGAATCAGATTCAAATAAGTGTATGCATGTTTATGTGTGCTTTTTAGAAAGGCTAACAATGTCATGGATACAGAAAGCTGGCAGCAATGATTGAGTACATCTTAAAAATCTGTAACTAATTATTAGAAACCAGAAAAAAGTTACATAAAACACATCAGAAGGCAAAGTTAATTGAATCCATGTTATTATTATTCACAGCCAACTATAATCTTACCAACACAGGCCAGTAACACAAGGGCACAGAGAAAGCGAGTAAAGGAGAGGGGGGAAAGAGCGAGAGAGAGATAGAGAGGAAACAAGCAAGAGAAATTATAGAAGCAAGGAAATAAAGGAAATCGCTTTGGGCTTTAGAGGGCTTCCTCTTCCCAGAGACAAATCCCCCACCCCCTGCTAATCCTCCACCCTGATGGGCTGAGTGCCAGTGGCTGATGGGAGCCAGACCTATTAGGACATACTGAAGGGTAGAGGAGGGGGAAAAATAGATCATTCAATGCACATTGTACAGTTCAGTTAAACCTCAACAAATAGAACAACTTGCACATTTTTTTAAAGCTTAATTATTTATTTTTATAACTATAGTTTATCTGGAAAGGCCTTCAAACCGGTAAAAAAAAAAATAATAATAATAAAAAGCAGGATCGGATAATAATCAGGTTTGATAATTCTACAGTGTAGCTGTATTTTTCATAACTACTGACTTGTAGTGTTCTCTAATTTGTAAGTCGCTTTGGATAAAAGCATCTGCTAAATGACTAAATGTAAAATTGTGCAAGTAAACATTCAGGAGAAGCTTCAATGAGCTAGCCCACAACCACTGAAAATAACGTGTAAGACCTGGTGAGTAGTGACCAGTAGTGACTGGTTGATGTGTAAAAGCAAATGCTGCCTATAGAAACTAAATCACTAAACATAGTAGAAGTAGCACATGCTTTTGGGCCAACATGTAGACTGGACAGAAACTAAAAAAAAAAACTTTAGTATATGCTTGTAGATTATGACCCAGAGATAATTTATTCTGCATAGTGCTTCAAAATCTATTTAAATGTTATTATCATAGTGCTTAAATTATTCTAAATTGGATTATCTGCACTACTAATAGACATAGTTAAGCACTCATTAAAATGTTTTACCACAAGGAGTTTGTATTTATGATACAATCAAGTCAGTGTACAGTATATGTATATGACATGCATATGATACACATTTTAGTTTAGTGTTTTGATTGCATATGTTTACAATTGAGAAAAAAATGGCTTACGTATCATACCATCTCAATATCTATGGCTTAATTCTATGCTAGGGACTGTGTGCCCATCCAGGGGAGTGCGTTCCGTGCGCTTGCTGGATATACCTTGGACAGGGCACAAATCCATCCCTGGGCACACACTTACTCACGCACTACACAGGGGCAATTTTGATAGGGACAATTTAAAGAAGCCAATTCACCTTGAATCCATGCATTCAGACTGTGGGAGGAGGCCGAGAAACCTGGGTTAGGCACATGCAGACATGTGGAGAACATGGAAGCTCCACCCAGATCGGGATTTATACCTGGAGGCGAGTATGATGACCACTATACCACTGTGCCGCCCATGGCTTACTTCAGACCAATGTAAATATCATTATAGCTTGTTTAGGGAGCTGAGCTTAAGGCATATTTCTTTTCATATTATTTAAAACTTATTTGTCTTCCCCAGACATAGAGTTTAATTAGACAAAACAAAAACAGATTTGCACACACTAATACATTATTGAGGCAGTGCAATTATTTGGAAATCTCTTATCCGAATTATTTGGCAAGTTGGCCTGGAAACTACTGTCTAATTGCCAGTGTGTACTTCAAACTTCAGTCAAGTCTAAATTGGCTCCATTTTCATTTTAAACAAGTATTACAGGTGAGCAGAACAGTGGCCTAGTGGTTAGCACGTTCTCCTTTTAGCGCTGGGGATCCAGGTCCGAATCCCATTCTTGGTGGTTTCCTCCAGGTTATCCGGTTTCCCCCACTGTTCAAAAATATAGATTCAAGGTAAATTGGCAGTTATAAATTACCCCTATATAGTGTCTGTGTGTGTGTGTGAGTTGTTGTATACATAACATATTCTGCTAATATTTGGTAATACTTATTAGACATTTTCAGTTATGCAGTGATTTCAGTCTCCTAAACTGTCTGTGGTTTGTTTTGGGTGATTAACTTAGTAGTTGGTAATTTGAAAATTTCCTTAAAACAGTCAGCAGATTAAAGCATCCTATGTTTGTACCTTTTCACTATTTAGCAAAAGTCCTAATCCAGAATGACCTACAAAATGTGTTAGTATTATCATGATGATAAAAATAATACACTTCAAAAAGATACATCATTTGAATGTAAACATCATGTATTTATTAATTAATTTCCAAGCAGGGCGGCACGGTGGCTTAGTGGTTAGCACATTCGCCTCTCAGCGCTAGGGATTCCCGGTTTGAATCCCCATCTGGGTGGAGTTTCCATGTTCTCCCCGTGTCTGCGTGGGTTTCCTCCGGGTTCTCCGGTTTCCTCCCACAGTCCAAAAAAACATGGATCAAGTTAATTGAATTCTCAAAATTGCCCCATTTAGAGTGTGTCTGTGTGAGTGAGTGTGTGCCCAGCGATGGATTGGCGCCCTGTCCTGGGTCTATCTGCCCAGCGCCCGAGACGTTCTCCCCTGGATGGGCATGGGGAACCCCACCACGACCCTAATAGAGGATAAGCGGGAGATGAATGAATGAATGAATGAATGAATTTCCAAGCAGCTTATCTAATTAGGGTTACATGTAGTGGATATGCCTATTCTTGTGATTATTTTGCAAATATTGGAAAACACCCTAGAGTAAATGTAGTTGAATAGTTTTTATTCTGTTTTATTTTTTTTATTTATCCAGCAAGTCAAACTGCTTGCACCACATGTTATAAGCCACAAACTTAGATTTCAACATGTAAGCATTGCAGTCGCCACATAGTCTTAATTAGGGTCAAGATCTTAGATGAGAGGAAATTAAATATTTCACTTGCTCATGGTTTAATATTTGTGTAAACTCATACAATTATAGCATTAATAGATTAAATGTAATGTTCAAATGAAATAAAATAAGGCAAATGCCATGTTTTTTTTTTTTTGTTTTGTTTTGAGGAATTGGATATGAAGTTAAGATTCCAGTGGGGTGTAGCCACTCAAGCGTTTAAATTTTTTCAATCTTAAAGAAACTTTGCATAAATTTCACACACATACACACGTACAATCCTGTTTTTAAGACAATACGGTTTCAGTTTAATTTTAGCTATGAATGTGTGTCTGTGTGTCTCCATGTGCGTGTCTGTGTGTGTTTGTGTATGTGTGGTTCAACTGGGCGTAACATTGTGACATTGTATGTTGAATTCACATCTTCTGTCCCTGCCAACTTCCTGGCAACCGCTGTTTCATGTTAGAGGTCATCAACCTCAGAAATCTTTGTTGCTCTCACTAAACAAAATCCATCCCATCCTGCATGTACTGGACACTGCTTTTTTTCGACTTTTAAAACAAAGTTCTTATGAAACATCTGCAGTCCCTGCAGTATCTGCACATTTTGTCACTGTAGACAGACACCATCTGTATGGTGAACTCTCTCTGTCTCAGTGAGTTACACTGAGCCTAACCATATGCTCTCTATGTAGCATAGTGAAGAGACAGACAGACACATTTAGACAGAAATAGCTTGGACTTTTATTCATTAGCTTAATTTGAAGTATGAGGTTTGAAGCTCCTTTTTATTTATGCACTTTTAATATAATTTGCCTTTTCAAAGAAATTTCAGCTTATAAGGTTTTTGATTCTTTACAAACAATAAGAATGACAGTATCAGTGTCGGAATATGGATATTAGTACAAAAATTTTTTTTTATTATTGATGTGGTAAATACCTTTAGTAAGTCTAAGCCATAGTTTGTTACAGCCCCGAATGCAGATTAAATCACCATACCATAGCATAATAAATATTAATAGATTTGAATCAATGCGTCGGTTATACAGCTGGCGCATCCAGAACCACAGGTTGTTCATCCGAAACCACTGGCAGCTCATCCGTAACCAAGTGAGAGGCTTGGATGCAGGTTTCTGCTGGAGGGCTAGGATGTTCACCTCCGTTCATTGCAGTGGAGATGAGGACCGGCATAACCTATGGCCCTCTGGCAGGAACGTATTGAGGAGAGCTGCTAGTCATGCCCTCTGACGGCGTAGAATGAGACGCAAAGGGGGGGCTCTGGGCACGTATCGAGATTTTGACGACTTTTTGTTCACCTGCTTTTAACACCTGCTCCAACATAAGCGTACTACCTACTCCAAAGCTGTGGGTAGTGCAACATCGTTATTGTTTTCCAAATTCCCTTATACTTTATAAGTAAGTAAGTAAGTAAACTTTATTTATATAGCACTTCTTTTAGGCACAGGCCACAAAGTGCTTCACAAAAGTATAAAACATAAAAATAAAAGAGAATAAACACAATAAACGCACAATTTACACAACATAAAACATAAAAACACAACAACCAAGACTACTGGCTAGCCCATTTGCCCAAATGCCTGTTTAAACAGATAAGTATTTAAATGTTTTTTAAAAGAGTCCGCAGAGTCCACCAATCTTAAAAAAGGGGGCAAAGAGTTCCACAGTTTGGGAGCAACAACCTCGAATGCTCAATCCCCCCGAGTCTTTAACCGAGTGCGAGGAACAAAAAGTAGGTTTGAATTGTTACTGAGGGAGAAGGCAAAGAAAGTGAAATGTTACACACTGAAAATACGGAATCGTCCTTTATTTAATATTCAAGTATTATGTCCTATATCAAACTAATACAGGATGTGATTTAGATTTTAAAAAATTCTTGTCCCAACAACACTTACACAATCTGTAAACAATTATGTTAGTGTTTAAGTGGTTGGCTGATCAGACATGAGAATGTATGCTGAACAATACTGCAGCCACATATTTTAAGAACACAGAAAACCAAACATCTGCGTAACAGTAATTCATACCCCAGTCATCTCCTGAGACTGATACTGTATGGAACATTGTTATGATAGATTTCATATCTGGCTGTGCTTTTTAAATACTTATTTATAATATATTCAATATATAATATTATATATTATTTAATACTTATACACATTTCCTAGATTAAAAAATGTTTTACAGTACTCAGTTTTTGTTTTGTTTTTATTTAATAGTGAAGAGGTTTAGATTACATAGACCTGCACAGCAAGCATTAGACTCACTTTATTACGTTTTAATTACAATTTATCTCATTGCACTTTTTAAAAAAAAATCTATTTATGACGTAACTGTTCTATTTACAGTGTGTTGAACTGCTCTAACATTGTAGGAATAGAATTCTGTTGCTGTATACTCACTAAAAGGCAAATGTTTTTCTTATTAATTTATTTGAAATTTAATAAATTTAATGCAAAAAAAAAGAGTATTGGAGCATAATCATATGAAATTAAATCGTATTGTGGGGAATTCTAAAGTATCGCAAATGATCAACTCATTAGCTTGAAGAATAGATGTTGAATCAAATCTTCACGAAGGCTCCGATTTACACCCCTATACCCCACATACTGGCACATTAATGGTGCTCCATGTTATTTTAGATGTATTTAATACGGTTGAGCACCAGCGCATCAGAGTACTTCCTTACCAAACTTATCAAAGAATGTCTTGATCAAGCTTGCTTTGTGTGATGCTATAGCAAAAGAAGTTCTTTACCAAATATTAATGTTGTAGCATCAATAGAAGGTGTGTCAGGAAGTACACCTATATCTATTTACACTCATTGTCTGTTTTATTTATTTCCACTCACTATATCAAATAATGACTGCGACATTTAATTACGACTGATAAACCTGCAGCTATTGTGACTCATTGTGTTTGTAAGTATAATCGCTTTTTGTCCATCTGACAACAGTAGAGTGGTACTTACTTTATTGTAATAACCTGTTGTATAGGTTTACAATAGGGTCAGGTCTTTGAGAATAGGCCATTCGCTGATAATCTGGAGAATCTAATATTTGCTTTAGTCTGTATTTAAGGTTTACAAGGTTCATTCATTCATTCATTATCTTCCGCTTTGTCCTATATTAGGGTCGCGGGGGGGGGGGTATGTTTTGGGCGCTGGGCAGATACACCCAGGACTGGGCGCCAATCTATCGCTGGGCACACATGCATACACTATATGGGGCTAATTTGGAAAACTCAATTGACTTGAACCATGTTTTTGGACTGTGGGAGGAAACTAAAGAACCCGGAGGAAACCCACGCGGACACAGGGAGAACATGGAAACTCCACCTAGATGGGGATTTAAACCGGGAATCCCTAGTGCTGAGAGATGGACGTGCTAACCACTAAGCCACCGTGCCGCCGGTGTACAAGGTAATTTTGTAAATTAATGAACCTGTTCAAAACTAAATTTTGTTCAGTTTCTAATGCTACAACTCCTACAAAGATAAATAGATTAGGCAGAATATATAGTTGTCATAGTATTCCTAGGTCCAGGTAAGTGTAGTGAAACCATACAGGAACAGGCAGTAGAAATATTTATTCCAGATACGCCTAAACTAAACAAAGCATGAACAACCAAACAGACCTGTATCGGCGTTAAAACTCTCGAATATAAGAGAGCATGGCTGATTTAAATAAGAAAACAATTAGGTCATGTGACTAAGGATAATTACCTAAATGAGGGACAGCGGCAAATAAATGAAAACAAACCGAAACATAGAAAACTGAACTAACGTTAAGTGCTCAAACCAAAACAAACACAAAACAAAAGACTGTTCTGATGGCCAGATGCCGAGGATAATGACAATAGTGCTGGTATAGAGATATTAGAAAAATTAAGTGCATGTCAGTATATGAAGCAGGATTTAAAGTAGCTAAAAAGCATATTATATTTTATAGTGCTGTTTGGTCTCCATGCAGCTCAATTTGTATTTATTAGCCTATATTAAAAAAAACACATTCCAAATGCTTATTCTATATCAGTAAGCAATGCGGTCTAAAGAGGACAAAGATATTTGAAACACGTCTGTGCCAGACATTAATGGGACCTTTAGATCTTAACCTGAATACTTATCTTCTATCCGGCTTTTTAAGGCCACAGAATAAAGAACTCTTTTGAATGTCAGGACTAATATCAACCAAATATGTATGTGTATTTAGAGCAGAGATTAAAAAAATAATAGTACAAAATGCAATTAAGTCAATAACTAATGTGGTAGGGAGTCTATGTCAACATGAATTTGCACAAAATCACTTGTAAGCTTCATGTCAAAGCATGCTTGAAGCTGTATCATACAGGCAAATGTAACATGTTGGAATAGGTCAACCACCCTACATTATAGAAAGGGAATGCTGGAAAGCAAAGCTAGTTGCTATTCTGTTAGTAAGAAACAATTAAGCAAATTTTCTTTGCTCCCACCCTCTCTGCAGGTAAGGCCTTCCCTTGTGGATGGTGCTAGTTAAATTACAAAAACAGGATCTCCATGTGTAGTCAGAATTTTAAAGCCAACACCTTCAACTTGCTGTTGCGCATTTTTGCCTTGTGGAAAGGAGCATAATCCTGTTTCCTTGAAAGGATGTAAATGGTCTATAACGCTCTGTAATGCGGTCTGTAATGCTTAGGTAGTTGATATGTGTCATCCATATACATGCCAGGACCCGAGGTCTCCCAGCAAAAAATGCCCAAAACATCAATCTGCCACTGCAAACTTGCTTTTTTCCATAGTTCATTCTGGTGCCATGTTTTCCCCTTTGTATGTGATGCACATAGGCGTTGCCCATTCATGATCTATGAAAACATTTGTAATTAATCAGACCAGACAACCTACTTTTATTGCATTGTGATGCAGGTCTCATGCTTACGTATCTATTGTTAGATCTTTCACAGGGGTTAGCATGAGCACCTTGACTGGTTTGTGGTTATGAATCCTCATATATAGCAAACTGTGATGCACTGTGCCTACTGAAAACTTTATATTAAAACAGCATTAACATCTTTAGCAATATGACATACTCTTTGCTCACGTGTTGGATTAGTCCACATAGACCAGCGTTCATCCCCAATGTGCACCAATGAGTCTTGGATATCCATGACTTAAGTTTTTGGAAACTTATGCTTTATTTAATTCACTGAGAAAAATTACTTCCATTGCAAATAAATATACATTTCTTCTGTGGAGTTTAGTGCTAACCACTTTTGACCACCAATCACATCACTGGTGTTGCTGCTCAAACCACATCGAGGTGGTGGGACATCTTGTGCCAATTCTTGGTGGTTGTATAGAGTACATAAACCTATGTAGTAACATGGTAATTAAATGTCATGGTAATTAAAGCAATGGTGTGGATTTGTATAGGACACACACACACACTTTGCTTTTGTCCTTGGATTGTTTAAAACCATTTAAAATGTACAAACACTATTTGATAAAACTCTGAAATGTGACTGGATCACACATTATAAAATTTGTAAAATAAAATGTAGTAAATAAATTTAGTGGAATGAAAATGAATTATATTCCCCTCAGTTGTGGTGAAGGGTAGATGAAAGGTAACATTATATGGAAAGTAATATGAGTAAATGCTTGTAGTTCTTTTTCACCAAATCCTTAAAGCAGATGCATGATTTAAAATGAAGCCCAAAGTTTTTTTTTAAAGTATGCTGGCATTACATTTATATTATTATTATTATTATTATTAATTATTATGTCTTGATAGTTGTGTTTTTTTGAAAATAAAATCTAACCCGCTATTTATGTTTTGCCCTGATGACAGCTGCACCAGATAAATACATGAATTTTATGCTTTTTAAGTTTTTTATTTTTTTTTTCATGTCCTTGATTTATAAGATACTTTGTTTTTAGCATATATTTTATCATGTGGTCTGCATTGATCATCTAGTTAAAATTGGATTTAATTAGACACCTGATTTTAATTTAATATACAAAAGGGTCCTCTTGGGTTTGCTTAACGCAAGTTACACAATTAGAAGACTTTTTATTGATAAACAAAAACCTCCAATTATTTGAACATGTAACCCCTAAGCTACAAGCCACTAACTATTATTCTGATATGTGACAAATGCACTAAACAGCTCTCGTGCTGTAGGACAAAGCCTAAAAAGACTTAACCAATCTACACTACTACTGACTTTTCAAAGTATTATTAATTAAATAAGTTTGTTTAAGTGGTTAAATGCATCTGAGTGTCACTAAAAAGTTAAAGGGCTGCGCATAAGCACGCAGAGATAAACAGACGGACGTTGGGCTCGGACGTTGGGCCGTCTTTAGTGGGTATGGATGCTGGCCGGTCCGTCTCAGGAGCCAACTGGTCCGGAGCGAGGGGCAACTGGTCAGAAATGAAGTGCTGCACATCCAGAACCACAGGTTGTTCATCCGGAACCACGGGCAGCTCATCCGTAACCAAGTGAGAGGCTTGGATGCAGGTTTCTGCTGGAAGGCTAGGATGTTGACCTCGGTTCATCGCAGTGGAGATGAGGAC
Organism: Corydoras maculifer; assembly: GCA_019802435.1. Lineage (NCBI taxonomy): Eukaryota > Metazoa > Chordata > Actinopteri > Siluriformes > Callichthyidae > Corydoras > Corydoras maculifer. The sequence continues at coordinate 928,690 of JAFMOD010000809.1, read as the reverse complement.
CTGCATAACCTCTGGCTTTCTGGCAGAAACGCATTGAGGAGAGCTGCTAGTCATGCCCTCTGACGGCGTGGAATGAGACGCAAAGGGGGGCTCTGGGCACGGATCGAGATGCAGAGGGCACTTTGTTCATGGACCGAGATGCAGGGGGCGCTCTGGGCATAGACAGACTCGGAAGGGTCGCTCTGAGCACAGGCAGAGTAGGAGGTGCAGAGCTCCGACCCTCCCTGCGGCAAGAACTCTCTAATAGGGCTGCCTCAAACCTACAGGCCAAGGTGAGGCAGGCATGCTGGGAGGCAATAAGGCGCTAGCGAACGTCACGTGACATTGTCCAATAAACGGCAGGGGTTTCAGGGGGGAAATTTATTTCCCCATATTGTAGTCAGTAATCCCCATGACTACACCGAGGGAAGGAAACAAAAAACAAATGCCTAGGAGCTAAGCTTAACTAGGAAAATTAAACTAAAAGTGCTTAACAAAAGCTCCAAAGTGAGTGGATCACTATATTTAGGAGCTGCTTAACACAGGGAGGTGGAGCAGTGTGGCTCAGACCGAGCTAGCGACAGGCTTCACAGCACAGAAGCAAAAAAACAATAGAAAAAGAGATAAAAAAGAGAAGCTAAATATTGGTGGGTCTAGCGCCAAGCTTATGCAGCATGGGAGCTGCAGCTTGGAAGAAAAACAAACAAACAAAAAAAACCTATATTGGTGGGGCTAGCACAAGGGTTATGCTGCAGCCAGAAGTATATAAAACCAAATGAACCGAACACATGACCAGACTGAATCAAATGAGAACACCCAGTTAATTAACTTAGTAAGGAAACTAAAAGAGAGATAATTAGTTAATTAATTGAAAGGAGGAAAAACAGAAAAGGTAAGGAGTGGCCTGGCACTCCAAACACTGAGACAGCAAATAATTATATTAAGACCAAGCACAGTTCACAAAATACCTTACTTTGCAAAGGTTTTCCTTTAAAGCATTGGTCTTATTCCGCAATACAAAAACATGTTAAGTGTTAAGCATGTAGGTAATCCTCTACATTTTACCAAATCAGCACAGGGGTTGCAGTTTAAACAGAGGAAGTGAATTTGTCTGTTTAGACCAAATGGCTACCATCTAAGATTTTCAACAAGTCTGTTTATCAAACTTTGTGATAATATATGTTAAATGAGCCATAAACAATGGTTAACTTCTCAAGGCAGAGGTTGGCAAACATGGCTCCTGAGCTGAATATGATGCTTTACCCCCTCTCTTGTGGCTTTCTGCCTATGTTAAAATCATATGTCACCTATATATCATCTAGTTTAAAATAAAATGTAGCTTGTATACTGGTGCTTTGTAAAGCTTTCTGTATAAGTTTGAACTAAATATTTATCAGATTTGAAAACAAATCCTAAAAGTTAATAAGGAGTACCAAAATCAACAAACATTACCCTACTCGCCCAGTGATGGATTGGCGCCCTGTCCTGGGTCTATCTGCCCAGCGCCCGAGACGTTCTCCCCTGGATGGGCATGGGGAATCCCACCGCGACCCTAATAGAGGATAAAGCGGGAGATAATGAATGAATGAATTACCCTACTCATTAATTTGTTTTATTAAAATGATCCAATATTACTTATCTGTAAGTGACAAAAGTATGTAAACCTTTTGAATTCTTAGATAGTTTAAATGTGAAATTAGAGTCAGTGGGAAGACAGCAGTGTGCCCCAATTCATGTAAAACCCAAGTATCTACCAACATTTGCTCTTTACAATACATGACTTGCAAAGTGAGTATATTTCCAAAACACTCAGAACATATGTTGATTCTTTTGAGTGGGAAAATTTACAAAAGTTTGGACCACCTTACCAAAGACATCCACCAATCCATAGGCAGATGTATTTACACAATATTTTGACATCTTTTCTTTAGAATTTGGTGGTATATATAAGAATTCATTGCTTCATCAATGAAGATGAGCTGTCCTGGCACAGATGTAGCACCGCAGTCCCAAACCGTGATACTACTAACTATGTGTTTCAAAGATGGTATGTTTTAATTCTGTAATCGACTGCTTCTTATTCTCCAAACATGACATTTCTTACTTAACTCAAAAAGATTTATTTTAGTCCCATCTGCTGATTAAACAACCTCTTGGCTTGTCCATTTGAACGGTAGCAAAATACAGATGGGCAGTAATGTTCTTTTTGGAGAGCAGGAGGTCCTTGCAAATCTGCCATGCAGACCATGATGGTAGTTTAGATGTTTGACTCAAGAACTCAGAATTTGATAGAATCTGTTCTTTAAATAAAAGAGTGTGACAGGGTGAATATGTACAAACACCTTGTTGTCATGCCATTGATTACAGAGACATGATTCAAATTTTACTTTTAAATTACATATGTTTGTCATTGACCGAGTTAACCAGATTAACCATTTTCCTTAATTAATAAATAAAAATATTTTGATATATATATATAAATTTATTTATATATATAAAGTTGAAGGGCTTTCAATGTTTACCACTATACATAAAAAGTGTTAGTTTAAATAATGTTAAAGGCTAAAGGTTAATTTAAACATTTTTTATGACACAGTTATGTAGACAGAATTTCTTTGCTAACTCGCTTGAGTGGATTATAAATAGCTGATTGCAGTCATGCAAACAGCAGGAAATGCTAATTCAGATCGATTGATAACGTTGGTATTTTGAGACTTTAATAATCTATTTTTTTTTAAGATGGATTTTCTCTTTTTTCTAGCCTGTGCAAGATGACGTCTGATGATGTACACTTGACGTCTGTGCAATGCACTTTAATTGGCTTTGTTTATACAGGACAGATTGAGTGTTGAGTTCAAATGCAGACCCAATCCACAAACTTCCTGGCAGTGTTATAATGTAATCCATATATTGATGTTGAAGTAATTTATTTTGCCATTTTCTGTTTTTTTTTTCCTTAACTCACCTATTTTTTCACATGTACCCTTGGTTTAAATACCTCTGCATGTGAGGATTACGGTGTATAGCTGCAGATAATGCTTTTTCATTTAAATGCTCTGCTTTCATTATTATTATTATTATTATTATTATTATTATTATTATTATTATTATTATTATTATTATTATTATTATTATTATTATTATTTATATGCAATAGCAGCGATGGATTGGCGCCCTGTCCTGGGTCTATCTGCCCAGCGCCCGAGACGTTCTCCCCTGGATGGGCATGGGGAACCCCACCGCGACCCTAATAGAGGATAAGCGGGAGATAATGAATGAATGAAATGAATGAATATATGCAATAGAATAAAAAGTCAGTAAATGAATTGGACTAAGCAGACAGCTTATTTTCTTTTTGTTGATAGATTCTATTGTCTTTAATAAACAAATGTTGCTAAAATACATTTCAAGCATCTTGTTCTAATATATATATATATATATATATATTTTTTTTTTTTTTTTTTTTACCACATGTGTAGGCTATGGCTTTGTGGATTTTGACAGTCCTGCAGCAGCTCAGAAAGCTGTGGCTTCTCTAAAAGCAAGTGGAGTTCAAGCCCAGATGGCCAAGGTAAGTCACATGGGGCTGCAAAAACGTAATTTACAAATCATATTGTATAATAAACAACTAATACAAAACAGAAAATTTATACACAATGTGGTTCAATTCTGTATACTTTTATTTAGTCATGCTGAGTAAACCTATTGATTTGCATAGAATCTCATTGGCTGTTTAATGTTGCAAATTGAGACCATTATGCACACTGGATGGAATATAAAAATATGCCTTTTGTTTTTTTTTATTACATATTCTGCCAAATCTTTTTGGTTTTACTGATTGTGGCTGGTCTGTAACAGTACATATTTATTTGGTTGAATGCAGGTGAATTTAAGGATTTTTTTTGCCTTTTAAAAGTAGTGACTGCGACAGAGAGTAAATCTCTCAGCAGTTATGGAGAGGAAGATCATTCCATTATTTTTGCAGTGGTAAAGAATATGGAGTAAAAATTGGCATTGCAGTAAGGTTGAAGGACCAGGCAGCAGTCATCGCGAGAGCACAGTGAACGTGCTGGGGTTTTGTTAAAAAAATCGAGTGTAGGGAAGAGGGAGAAATGATCCTGTAGGCCTTGTATTAAATGCTGGCAACTACTTAACGCCAATGGAGTTTTCCTGGGTTGGTTAAATACCAGAGTACTGATGGTAGACAGCAAGCAATGCATTACAAGTCAAGAGTGGATGAGGGCCTAGACTAACAGACTAACAGAATCTCCTGGAACCTTTCTTTTTTTGTAACCTGTTCTGATAGTTTAATTTGTTTGTCAATTATGAAGCTAAACTAATTGAAATTTTGCTGGAGATATTTTGGAGACAATGGTTTGGAGGGTCAGATCGTGAATATTCAAGCATTTTGCAGAAATTAACAGGAGCTCTGTTTTTGCCAAATTTGACTTCATCCCAATTTTTTTTTTATTTAAAAAAATTTAGTGTTGTAATTTTACTCTGTTTGAAGAAACTGAAAATTATTGTACCAGTGTAGAGGGATAAGTTGATAAGGTGTGATAAGTGCTGGTGTTATTTAAAGAAGATATGGATTGGAGAAGGTGAGAGCGGATGGTTGCTCAGCATTTTACTGACCTGTTGTTAAAACCTTAACTGCAGGAATGGGCCATCTCATCTTTGCGACTTTGTCAGGTTTGGATGAAACATTTGATGAAGAATAAGAGAAAAATGTGAGTTCAAGTAATTTATTTATGGAGCGCTTTTTACAATAGTACTTTGTCACAAAGCAGATTTACTGTGTTATAAGAGTTTAAACCCCCAAAGATCAAGCCGACCGTGGTAAGAAAAAACTCCCTGTTATGTTGATATTTTAAAGATGAAACCTTAAAGACGAGGACCATGGCTCAGTGGGGGACTCATACTCCTTAAGTGGCTGAGCAGCATCAACAGCATAGGACAGCCATGTACAGATTGTGTGGTGATCAGGTGTTTGTGTTTTACAATTGGAAAACTATATAAGGTCATTGAGAGCATCCTGCAGGACTGCCAGTCCAATAAAAACCCATGTTCCATCCAGTAATTGTCTTGGCCACAGTGCTTCAGCAGAGCAATGAATAAAGAACTGACAAAAAAGAAACAAAAAGAAAAACAGGCTGGTGCCCTGATAGTTAGTGGAAAGGTTGGTGAAGTGACACTGAGGGGACAAGCTGGTGCAGTGATATTGAGTGGAAAGTTTGGGAAGTGACACTGAGTGGACAGGCTGTTGCTGCAAAACTGAGTGGACAGGCTGGTGCAGTGATACAGAGTTACAATCACACAATGAACACACTGGTGTTGAACAGCACCGTGTGGATGTGCTGGTGCAATAACGCTGATTGGACAGGCTGGTGCAATGATACAGAGTGTAATGCCTGGTGCAGTGACACTACACAAGCTGGTTTAATGATGAGTGGATGGGCTTGTGAAGGCAGAGACAGGCACAACAGACAGACAAAGACAGGCACAACAGATTAAAGCACATGGAAAGTATAAAGAATGCATTCATAGCTGGAAGGAAACTGTCTTCAGAATTGTATAGACTAGTAGTTTTAATTTATTTTCATTAACAAAATGAAGACTTATTTAGTGGAAAGATTTATATTTAGAATTATTAAACAGATGCCTCTAAGCCAGAAGAACTCTTCTACAGAGTCAGCAGAATAAAGGATGTTCTTTAAACTAACATGATTCAGATTTATTCATTCATTCATTATCTCCCGCTTTATCCTCTAGTAGGGTCGCGGTGGGGTTCCCCATGCCCATCCAAGGGAGAACGTTTCGGGCAGTAGGCAGATAGATCCAGGACAGGGCGCCAATCCTTCGCTGGGCACACACTCACTCACTCACTCACTCACTCACTCACTCACACAGACACACTCTATATGGGGCATTTTGGAGAATGCAATTGACTTGATATATGTTTTTGGACTGTGGGAGGAGACCAGAGAACCCGGAGGAAACCCACGCGGACACGGGGAGAACATGGAAACTCCACCCTGATGAGGATTCGAACCGGGAATCCCTAGTGCTTAGAGGCGAATGTGCTAACCACTAAGCCACCGTGCCGCCCCCATTCAGATTTATTCAGAGTCAATTAAACAAATTATGTTTTTACATTCAGAATTACTTGCAGTCAATAGAACAAGCTGTGGATTGTCATTTGGAACCTGGTTAATGCCAAAGTTGATCAAATCTGGTAAGCAGAGCTTTCTAAAGGGCTTAGGAAGACATCAGGCAGAAATGTCGAATAAAACAATATATGCAGCACACCATAAGGCTGGACCCAGTTGTTGCGAGAGAAAAATGCCCTCTCATTGTCATTTAGCTCAGGTCCAGCAACACAGCACAAATATCACTAAACTTCATGAGTCCAAGATGGCTAGGAAAAGACGGTCAGCAAAGAATCTCCTGTCTTCCAGCTTCCACGGCTGTTGCCCATGCAAAAGCAATTGGTCCCTGTCACTACACTGGTCGGCAATCTATATTCCACCTAGCCGAGGCCACCCCATTTCTTGGTTCCTTGGAACACAGAGTAATATGTTGGCTGGAGCCATGAATCGTTAGAGAACATGTCCACAAAGCTCTTAGATGTTTTTTGTTGGCTGCATGCCTTCTCATCGTCTCTCATGTTTTGATTTAAAATAATAAGGCACGATGCAATGAAAACTGGAGGCAGGATTTATTGAGCATAGACACAGGATTCATGAACAGACTGCATTAAAATTACATTTATACACCTGCTGGCTGGTGTCTTTGCCATCACCTCACGTCCCTATACGGCAGTCACACATACATGCAGTGCAGCATGGTCAACTCGCTTTTCCCCTTCTGCCTGCCTCCAGCCTCTTTTTACTACACACAGAAGGCACATGTTAATAGATTACAGGTGTTTCCATTTACCTGATCTGCATACCAGCCCTGCCCATGGTTCACAGGCTTTGCCTCATCGGACCCTGTTCGCACAATGAGTACAAAACAAACTTCAGCATGGCCAGAAAAATAGTCTTTAAATATTTTTTTAATTTATATATATATATATATATATATATATATATATATATATATATATATATATATATATATATATATATATATAATAGTTTTACAGTGCTTAAAAGGCAAAGCAATAAATAAAGTAGAACATAAAACACCACACCGGTGAACCACGCCATCTGTTGGGGAAAATGCAGGCATTGCAGGCAATAGAAACTGGTCTAATAACAAAATATTGTGATGATATCATTAAGACAAGTTTGGCGGGCCAGTTTAAAAACTCTAACAGGCTGCATCTGGCCCGTAAACTGTAGTTTGCCCAACCCCTGCTTTATTTTGATGTATCAGCTAAAGATGCTTTGGTTTAATTATATTTTCAGTGCAGAAAAAAATAATAATAAATATACTTGAAAAGCAGTTTCATACTGCGCCCTGAATAATAATGTGTGAAATACAATGATGGTAGGTTAAAGTAATAAAATCAATGTTTATTTAATCCAAGACAAGTAAAAAAAAGAACGTCAGCTCACATACTCACAGGAGGAAAATAACTTAAATAGATAATGATGACACAAGGAGGAAGGAAGATAATTTTTACAAAGCTAAGAGGAGGCACGTGATGAGACACAGGTGCAGGGAGTTTAAAGATGACTAACGGCAAATAATCGATACAAGGTAATAATGACAAGACGGAGAATGATAGAAATAGTCATTAAATGTGCGCAGAGTGCACCCCTGACAACTACGCATTCTTTTGCAGATACTTGCACCACTTGTCAATTATCAAGTTGACTTTAAAAAAAAAACTGTTTTAAAAAACCTGTATAATCTTATCACAATATTTGTGTTCTCTCTGATTATTTGTTTAGATTTGGAAGCAACCCTACTACGGGACTGATGCTATTGTATAATTTACCCATTTAAAACAATTTCAATTGGTTTATTGTAAGATTCCTCTCTGCAGTTGTACTATCAACCAAAATATTTAGTTGACTGTGTATACATTTTGAGTATACATTTACTTTGGACATACATTTTTTAGAGTAGTTAATTATAAGAAACAATTTTAGGGAGTTTATGCTTCTCCATCTTTTTTATTATCCACAGTGTTATTATCAGTCATGGTAGCAGTAAAGCATAAAAAATGGTGACAGCAAGTCAGTAATTATCATTTAATTATTGTTAGCGCTTAATGAGGCATTATTAGAGTTTAGAAGAATTGTCATCCAAGACAAAGCATTATAAGCAGAATTATGAAGATTTATGAACACAGACATTAAACAATGTAATCAATCTCCCTGTAATCTGATATGATGTATAGTTTCGGTAAAACAACAAAGCCTTAATAAAGATTACAATATTTTATGTTAGGAAATCTGAATTTGAATCTGTCAGTGGACATCAGTGAATTTAGCATATCATCACTACAAGCAGGGCCAGCTCTAATATCTTGTGATAACTATCTACTCTATTATCGTTTATAAATAGTAAGTTATTCTATACTATACTATTCAGGGCTATCAATGTATTATCTTACATTTTGTATGTTATGTCATAGTAACATTTAGGTATGTCATGTCTAGTAACCATTATATATGACACAATATTCCACAATACCCAGGAGAAAATCATGTCCAATTCACCTGCTAGTATGATTATATGAGGTTTGCAGCTCAAGCAAATTACATAACTATATGTATAGCACCAAAACGATATATTTATGTGTGCTGTTACACAAACAGAGATAACTGGATAACATGTCCAATCATTGCATGTCTCTTCACTTTGACAAAATTGTTACTGCCTGAGGCTCAAAGGATGAGGAAATCCAGTCTTCTCTCTTCTGTCGCTCCCTGTCTTGTCTCTGATTGGTAATCGTCACACTGTCCCCTCTTCTTATTATTCTGAATTACAAGGTGTTCACATTTGATTGCTGTGTTTGCCTCCCAGAGGTAACAAGAAACCCTGTTGCTTCCTAGACAGCTGCATGCCCCATTGAGCAAAATGCACGTTAAATAAAGGTGGTCAGGCAGGGAATATACAGTAAATTAATGTGTGTAGCAGTTTTTCTACAGGGAGTGCTGACTGGCATACTACTGCATGCTCACAAGCCTCACTAACGAAAAAAAAAAATACAGAAAGCATGCGGCCCATTTCCGCTGACTGTAGTCCCAAATGAGGTAATATCTGAGCATGTCACAATATATGGCAAAAACCAAGATAGGATGATTCTTCCATATGGTAAATCTATATAACAGACAGCTTATTATTAGTAGTATCATTATCATTTTTCTTCTTCTATTTATATATATATATATATATATATATATAGGTCGGTGCCCTGTCCTGGGTGTATCTGCCCAGCGCCCGAGACGTTCTCCCCTTGATGGGCATGGGAAACCCCCATGTAATCCCTAGTAGAGGATAAAGTGGAAGATAATGGATGGATGATGATGATGATGATGATGATGATGATGATGATGATGATTATTATTATTATTATTAATAACAATAATAATAATAATAATAATAATAATAATAATAATAATAATAAAAATAGCCATTCTGGTCTAAAACAGCAGTTATGATTTTAAGGCCACATGCCCAACTGCCACTAAATTATTCATTTATTATTTATTATATTCAAATCTTTATTTCGTTTTCTTTTGAATTTATTATTTTTTTCGCTGCTGCTCCTTCTCTTTGATCTATAAAGTACAACAGTTTGCAAGTGTTACTTTTGTTACACATTCAACAATTCTTGCTTTTATTCACTTAATCTGAGCCAGATTTCCTATGGTATCCATCAAATATGCAATGATGAGGGTACAGTCCGGCTTATTTCTCCTAAACCTGCTGTCACCATTAACCGACAAACAAATGTTGCTGTTGCAGCAATAGGTAGGTTTGATTCCATTTGATTTTTTTCAGAAACAACTGTAACCTTTTTTAGATGATTTAGCTACATGTATTCATGTATTTAAGGAGTCAGTACTTTGTCCATACCAATACCATTAACTTCACTTGTGGTCAAATAAAGCTTTTAAACAGACTTTAGTGCTTCCTGTGTAATATAGGCGTTACAAAGTTTGGCCTTCACACTTAAATATTTATTATAATTATTTTGTATGATTATTATGAATGATTATTACATAGTTCGTTGTTTTCCTGCCTCAAAAATTATTGCAGAATGTAATAAGAAAGAGGTAGAAACTTCCAGCTGGTAAGACCGCAACAAAGTACAGCCTTCTGTAGTAATTTTTCTTGCTGTCAGTATCTCAGTATTTCAGTGCTTTCACATAGTGTGTTAGCACACATCCGTTTGTGCTGAACAAACAGATAAAATTGTCCTTTCCTGATGCTTTAGACAGAGGTTCTTACTGCTGAAAGGGAAATTGGGAATTTATTTTTCAGTGATGGTTCAATAAAGCATACAATAAACAAGTTGGACAAATGTATTCCTTCCTATCACAAGAAGATGCACAGGTTTTGAGATTAAGATGTCATACAATTTACTGCACACAGTACTCTATCTGTGCTAATGTGTATATTTATGTATGTGGTAGTAGCCAGATCGAATCCCAAAATGAATGTGAAAGCCTCAACAATATTAATTAGGTTTACAAAAAATCTGTAAAATTGCACAAACATGAATGCATGCTACATTAACAGCAATTTATTTTACTCTCAGAGTATCAGATAGTAAATTACAGTATTTCCCAAAAATACTAAAAAGAGATCACAAGTGTAACAACCAGACTAAAAATCACAATGTGGTGGGTTGAATCAAGGACATAAATGCAAACTGACTCTGCTAAATATGCTATGTTTATGACGGTGAATGTACTCAACAGTGTACCTCACTTTATTATTTTTAGTAAAAACTGCCTTTACATAATAAACTTGCACTGGTTTTGTCAGTTTGCTAAGTGGTAGTGTGGACTGAATTGGAGGGAAAACAGTGCAAAGATGTATGATGGCAATGCCATGGGACTGCAGCACTAAAGAAAATTGTTGAGGATTTAAATTATACAAATTAAAACTAGACACTATGTGTAATTTTGAATCATATTTTTGCAAGAATTTCCTGTACAGTACAGTTCAGTACAGTTGCTTTCCCCCAAAATAAAAATTTCTCGATGCACTTACAGAAATTGAAACCAGGTACATAATATAATATGTTTAGGCCTATTGTATTAAAAATTGCTATCAGACTATGTATGTGGATATGTATGTACAGTATATGTAAAAATTTTAAAAATATACCTTTACATTTTTATGGTCATGTGAAAAAAGCAAAAAGCAAAATTAAATGAACGTGTTAATTGCATTAATTTAAATTTATTTACTGAAATATTGTGTTAATTTACCCAATAATTTTCACAACACTACAGGAATAACAGCCATTTGTCCTCAGTGAATGTGTTGTATACACTCACAAAGTAATTTATTTGAAACACTGTAACAATACAAGGTGAAGTGCTTTGGTAATTTCAGTGTATGTTTATATGGGGGAAAAAACATTCTAACTGTTGATCTAAACATTACCTAAAGATGCCTGATTTAGTAATTTTTGTCAATGACATGCCCATGGAGCACAAGCTCACTTATCATAATAGACACATCACTATTGATTTGTTAAAACAGCTCATGAGAGCAGTCATGTAAAACTATCCTACTCCCTTGTTTCATTACATTTACATTTAGTCATTTAGCAGACGCTTTTATCCAAAGCGACTTACAAATGAGAACACCACAAGTCAGAAGCTATGAAGAAAACCAACTATACTGTAAATTCATCAAACCTGAATGTTATTCGATGCTGCATCACACGCCCCCCCCTTTTTTTATTATTATTATTATTTTTTTTTATTATAATTTTTTTATATTACAACAGGTATTTGTTAAAGAGATGCGTCTTCAGTAAATTTTTAAAACTGTTTAGTGTTTCTGCCTTACGGACAGAGTTGGGAAGAACATTCCACCATTTTGCAGTGGTGAACGTCACGGAGTGCGAATTAGCTCCTCGGTGAGGTGGAATCGCCAGGCGGCTGGAGCGAAGAGAACGGGTCGGAGTTTATTTAGAAAAAATGAAGTGAAGGTAGGAGGGAGAAGATCCAGAAATGGTTCTGTATGCTAGAGTCAGTGACTTGTACTGAATGCGAGCAGCTACAGGGAGCCAATGGAGGAAAGTGAGTAAAGGAGTGACATGAGTTCGCTTGGGCTGGTTAAACACAAGTCGGGCTGCAGAGTTTTGAATTAGTTAAAGAGGTCGGATTGTGGAAGCTGGGATACCGGCAAGTAGCGCATTACAATAATTGAGCCGGGATAGGACTAGGGCTTGAACAAGCAGTTGGGTAGCATGTTCAGTCAAAAAGGGTCTGATCTTCCTTATGTTGTAAAGGAGGAATCTACAGGAACGGGCAGTTTTGATAACATGATCAGAGAGTTTATGGTGGGAGTCTATTGTGAAACCAAGGTTCCGGACCGAATCTGTTGGGGAGATTGGGGAGTCATCAATTTGGAAGGTCAGGTCGTGATGGATTGAGGGTTTAGCTGGGATAATGAGAAGCTCTGTTTTTTCTAAGTTTAATTTGAGATGACGGGCCTTCATCCAAACAGATATGTCGGTGAGGCAGGCAGATACCCGGTGGTGGTGTCGTCAGGGGCAAAAGACAGATGAAGCTGAGTGTCATCAGCATAGCAGTGGTAAGAGAAACCATGCGCCTGGATGACCGTGCTCAGTGATGTCATGTATAGTGAAAAGAGGAGAGGACCAAGTACAGAGCCCTGAGGCACACCAGTGCGAACTTGGTGAGAGTTAGAGATCTCCCCATTCCATGACACTTTGAAGGTCCTTCCTGTGAGGTAGGATCGAAACTATTCAAGTGTCGTATGAGAAAAGCCTAATTCAGCTAGAGTTGACAGTAGGATCTGATGATTTACTGTATCAAAAGCTGCGGTAAGGTCTAACAAAATGAGGACCGAGGATTGAGATTTAGCTTTGGCAGTTTTAAGTGAGTCAATCACAGAGAGCAATGCTGTCTCCGTGGAGTGACCACATCTAAAACCGGACTGATTGGGATCAAGGAGATTGTTCTGATTAAGAAATGTGGAGACCTGTGTGGATACCACCCGTTCAATTGTTTTAGACAGGAAAGGTAAAAGAGAAACAGGTCTGTAGCTCTCGAGCAAATTTGGGTTGAGCGTAGGTTTTTTGAGTAGGGGTTTGACTATGGCTTGTTTGAAGCAATTTGGAAAAGTCCCAGATGTGAGGGAAGAGTTTACGATGTGTCTCAAAGCTGGTGTAAAGGAGGAGGCGATGGATTGAAGAAGGTGGGATGGGATGGAATCAAGGGGGCAAGTGGTTGGGTTACTGGCAAGGAGAATTTTGCAGACATCAGATTCTGTGACAGGGGAGAAGGAGGAGAGGGTTGGATGGCTGGATGTGTGAGATGTAGTGTTGTGAGGATGGTGAGTAAGAAAGAGTTTGCTGATGCCCTCAATCTTTTCTGTAAAAAAAATTGCAAAGACATCAGCTGACAGAGAAGTGTTAGGAGGGGGAGAGGGAGGTGTAAGTAGTGAGTTAAAGGTACTGAATAAGGTGCGGGCATCTGAGATGCATGTTACCTTGGACTGAAAGAACAAGGTTTTAGCAGCAGTTACATCCTTCGAGAAAGTGGCAAGTGAGGACTGGTAGGTTTCTAAATCTGAAGACAGACCGGACTTACGCCATTTCCTTTCTGCGGAACGAAGAGAAGTATGTTGCTTTCGAAGAGTCTCTGTGAGCCAGGGACTGGACTGAGAACTGTGTGTTTTCCTAGTGGATTTTGGACAGACCTGATCAAGACATGAAGCTAAGGTGGAGCAGAATGTGCTTGATGCAGTGTTGGTGTCAAAGGTTAAGAAGTTACCGATGCTAGGAAGGGCATCTGTAACCAAGTCAGCAAAGAGTGTATTAGAGAGAGTGCTAAGATTGTGACATACCTGAGATGTTTTACTGATGAACACAGGAGGAGGTGGAAGAGAGACAGAGAACTGTATGAAGAAGTGGTCTGATTCATGAAGTGGAGTGATGTGTCTGAAGAAAGACATGAGCGTGTCATGATGAGGTCAAGCTGGTTGCCAGCCCGGTGGGTAGCTGAGGTGCGAAGTAGATGGAGGTCCAGGCTGGAGATGAGATCAAGAAAGTCAGTGGCGTATGGTCGGTCTAAGTGAATGTTGAAATCGCCAAAGACCACAAGAGGACAACCATCATCTGGGAGAGATGATAATAACATATCAAATTCCTCGACGAAGTTATCTAGTTGACCTGGGGGGCGATAGATGACAAGAAAATGACATTTAACCGGTTCAGTGATTGTTAGTGCATGGAATTTGAATGAGACAGTGTTTGATAAAAGTGTAAGAGGAGAGAATCTCCATTTGCGGGTGATAAGCAAACCTGTACCACCTCCTCTCTTGCCGATACGAGGAGAGTCAGAGAAGTGGAACTTCGTTGAAAGGGCAGCTGGTGTCGCGGAATTCTCGGGACGAATCCACGTCTCAGTGAGGGCTAAAACCTGAAGACCAGCATGCGCGGCAAAGGCAGGAATGAAATCAGATTTCTTGGTGGCGGACTGACAATTCCATAGACCTGCAGAGAAGGTGGAGGGTTCGCTTGTATTCACCTGCTGCAGAGTTTGCAGGTGTGCAAGAGTGCGCCTTCTCCTCTGAGGAAAGGAGCATCTGTGTGAGGAGGAAATGACAGGGATGAACTGAAAACACATGCTGAAGAGAAAGGTGTGAGTGGGTAAGAAAATGAAAAGACTACTTAGAGACTACTTAGTTACCTTGTCGTTGTCCTTGCTCAGTGGATTCGCGCAGGTAGACTCGCAGGTCTTTACACGAAATACAGTCATGTAAAACTATCCTACTCCCTTGTTTCACCATTATACAAGCCATTCTAGACTATACACCTGTCAGAGTATCATTCATTCATCTCCCGCTTTATCCTCTATTAGGGTCGCAGTGGGGTTCCCCATGCCCATCCAGGGGAGAACGTCTCGGGAGCTGGGCAGATAGACCCAGGACAGGGCGTCAATCCATCGCTGGGCACTGTCAGAGTATCATTTAATTTTATTTAAATATTGAATATATAGGAAAGTTATCTAAGGTGGTATCATATTTCGGACATTCTTCCAGCAAACCACTGTACCTGTGTGCTGACCCATGAAAATTTAATATGACTAAATTAGAGAAGTCACCTCACTTTTGACTCCCCATTAACCACAAGTATCCCAATTGTGTGTGTGTATGTGTGTGTGTGTGTGTGTGTATATATATATATATATATATACCCCCCCCCCCCCCCCCCCCCCCCCCCCCCCCCCCCCCCCCCCCCCCCCCCCCCCCCCCCCCCCCCCCCCCCCCCCCCCCCCCCCCCCCCCCCCCCCCCCAATTGGTTGGAAGGAGGATACAGTCAGCGAGAAGAGGAAAATTGATGAGGGTTGTTTGAAGTTCCAAAAAAATAGCTCACATGTGCTTTGACTTTGTTTTGTGTTCAAAAAATACAACAAAGGCATATTAGTAAGCAGCACCTGGCATGTGTTTTTTGATATACAGTATCCTCAGCACAAGTGCCTCTGATTGGGCTTGTGCATCTTTGCTTATTGTAAGTGAAGATTTTTGGACTATTGCTCAGATTCTCCAAACAAATCTGTCATCCAGACCTTGATGCTTGCAGTAAACAGTGGACCCATCTGTGCCTTAGAAAGTGATGTCAGTGAACATAGCTGAGCTGCTCAGACACAACTTTATGAATCTAATGGGTGGAGAGGCTGGATCATGGAATTCTTCACTGTTGTGGAAATACTGAGTGTGGCTTTTTCCTGAAAAAATTTCAGCATATCTCAGATCCCCACTGTCGGATTCGTAAAAAGAAGTGATCTGCAATGTCTATGAATGTTGAAGTCATGCCACATACGACCGTCGTTGCACTGCTTGGACAATTGGAAAATGAATATTATTAAAATAAAGACAGAGAAAATTCTTAGTTTATGCTGAGCCAGCACTGAAATGTCAGTCACTTTCAGTTTGATGTCATAGATATTTAGAGAATTTCAAAATTTAAAGATGGTAAAAAATAAATATTAGGCATGTGAAAAGAAATGCTTACATATTTATGTCTTATACACACCAACATACACATAAGTTTTTTAGGGATTTACTGTTTGAGAATATATACTTATGTAGCTCTCAAAAATACACATAGTTATCTTGGGGACCTAAAGAGTACATTTGTGTAGTTTCTATTATGGAAATCAGAAACTGTATCTTTAAAAGTGTAGTGTTTATTGTTGGTCATCTGAGGGCATCTGGCAAATTTTTCAATAAAGTCAAAAGAATGGTTCTCTTTTCAATGTAACAAAAATCTGATTAGATTCTATCACTCTGGAAAGAAATAACGAAAAGTGTCCTATGTGCTCGTTTTTCAGAAAGGTCTTGTTCAAATTTCCATAATGTCATTCCTAAGCCCTTGGAAGGTAAATTAGCCATGATTTTAAGAAGAGAGAAATGGTATGTGCACTACCCAGCAATTTCAACGACAGAAATCTTGGGTGTATCTTGGCTCAAATACAGAATTGGACAAGTGTTATCTTCTGAATGCAGTGCACCACACATGGATGCGGTAGAAAACAGCAGTTTGTAATTGATGTGATTGGATGGCTTCACATGGCTTTAAGGAAAGCCAGTGTTGTTGTGTAATAAAGACAGGATAAATGCAGGGGAATGAACATGTTTAAAAGTTCATAGTCGTTTTTAAAATATGTTATGAACCTTGGTGAAAGACCAAGGTTTTTTTTTTTTATGTATAACTTTAGAGATAATTAATCTTCAGCAGTCTGTATGCTTTACATACACTTGCTGTTTACTGTGTGTATTGTGTTTAGTCCAAGATTTAAAAAAGCATCTGAGGGTAGATGGTGTGTTTAAAATGAAAATGTCCTTCCAGGGTTTTATGGCAGTCATTACTTTATTGTATGGCTTTGCTGCTGCTTCTGCACGCTACTTCAATTTGTCCTCATCAGTCATACCAATTAACTCTGTATGGAAGGATTATCGTGTGTGTGTGTGTGTGTGTGTGTGTGTGTGTGTGAGGATGTGCACCAGTCGCTGTCCTCCACTTCCTTTCTTAACCCCTTCAAGCAAATGAAAGATAATTTGACTGGTAGAGCTGCATCTTTGCCTTTCATTATGGGTTCTTCAAACAGGCAAGAAAACTGCCTGAATAAAATTGAAGCACAAAAGCTATGTTTCCTGCAAATGGTATTACCAGTAATTTACAAATTATTGGTCGCTTTTTTTTTTTTGGAAAAAGATTCTTAAAGGGAATGTTAAGTGACACACTGATTGCGTATGATGCCCTAAACACACCCATGAATCATGTTGTCACGATAGCAAACTATATTATCACAGTAGCGCGGTGAGGGAGGAAAGGCGGAGCCTTCAGCAATGGACTTTGATTAAAGTAATGAACTCATCTGACACCACTAAGCCTGAAGAACTTTTGCAGCCATTATAAGCTGTAACTTTGCATGCCACATAGTGAGAGATCCATGGAACATCAGGAATGGGACTTTTGGCAACAACACCGGAAACGTGAAAAGGGGAGGCAGAGAAGGCACCTTCCACCGCAGTATTGGGGACCTGCCACTTTTGTGTGGATATAGAAACGATAGAAGGAGAATGTAAGGGTCTTATGTATGTATATATGTATATATAAAAGGGTCTTATGTACTGTGTGTGTGCGTATATGTATATATACATTGGTATGGTGGGGGATGAGAATTTTCTCAAGCACCTTTTTCAAATGCTTAAAATCAGTATACTCCACAATTGCACATGGAGGATAGATGTTGAAATGTTCAAATGTACCTCGCAACATACCGGACCTTTGCTGTATTGCAGCATTTTGAAGAGTTTATGAAGCCTTAAACATATATAAATAATACAATAATTAGAATGCCGCAACATCAGATTGGTTTCTGCAACATAACCCCGCGAAAGCTATTACTGTACATGCCCATTGCTTCTGTAATGGATTTGTTCCTCTCTGATTTTGCATCTAGGCAGCGGGGGATTGCGCGCACACGTTACCAATTTATCAACAACTTACAAATAATATCATAGGTTTATTTAAGTTAGTGTTTAAAAGTAGCGGAGATTAATCCTATGGGTTGCAGGATTTTTATCATCTCCGGTTATCGGCACATGTGGATGATTCCACCGAATATGGTCTAGCATTTTCAAAATGTTTCCACAAACATACCTCACAACTGTTACACAATGCCGGAGCCCGTGTTCAATCTACCTACTCTGTACCAGTTTTGTTGTAATTCACCCAAAATATTCCCACATGTTTGATTTGAATGAAGTTTTTCAGGTCCTCTAACCTCAAACCTGTGTATCGCAGTCCATTCTCTGCCTTTAAACTGAGCTACACTAGGCGTGGCATGCTTAGCAGTGTATACAGCTAAGGTACAACTCGCAACTCTGCTCAGGTGTAGAGCTCGTTTCTTAATTTTAGTTCTTCCTTGTGTTTCCTGGTCTTCACATGTTCTGGATATATGTAGGATATATGTGCTGTTGTTTTCTCCGTGCGACTGCACATACCAAACCATGTGCCCCGTACTGGTACAAATACATATACTGTTACACCCACATATATATAATATAATGTGTGTGTGTGTGTGTGCATTATCCTATTTTTTTACAGACAATATTTAAAGCATTCTTATTTATGATGGCTCCACAAACTCCCCAACAGATTCGGTCCGGAACCTTGGTTTCACAATAGACTCCCACCTTAAACTTTCTGATCATGTTATCAAAACTGCCCATTCCAGTAGATTCCTCCTTTACAACATAAGGAAGATCAGACCCTTTTTGACTGAACATGCTACCCAACTGCTTGTTCAAGCCCTAGTCCTATCCCGGCTCGATTATTGTAATGCGCTACTTGCAGGTATCCCAGCTTCCACAATCCGACCTCTTAAACTAATTCAAAACTCTGCAGCCCGACTTGTGTTTAACCAGCCCAAGCGAACTCATGTCACTCCTTTACTCACTTCCCTCCATTGGCTCCCTGTAGCTGCTTCTAAATACACTCCGACCCGTTCTCTACACTCCAGCGATGATTGCCGCCTGGCAATTCCACCTCACCGAGGAGTTAATTCGCACTCCGTGGCGTTCACCACTGCAAAATGGTGGAATGTTCTTCCCAACTCTGTCCGTAAGGCAGAATCACTAAACAGTTTTAAAAAACTACTGAAGACGCATCTCTTTAACAAATACCTGTTGAAAAAATAAATAAATAAATAAATTTAAAAAAAGGGGGGGGCGTGTGCCACGGCATCGAATAACAATCAGGTTTGATGAATTTACAGTATAGTTGGTTTTCTTCATAGCTTCTAACTTGTGGTGTTCTCATTTGAAAGTCGCTTTGGATAAAAGCATCTGCTAAATGACTAAATGTAAATGTAATTTATAATGGGAGAAATGTGTGAGCCCTTTTTGTGACGCTATGTTACTACAGTGATACCATTAAATATTGAATTAATGTCACAGTGGCGAAAGATGATAAAACAGTAATAGTATGGTTATAAAAGTACTGCATTACTTACCAGAAAATGTACCAAAAGCTATCACACAGCATAAGCCACAAGGCTGATGGTTCAAGCTTCAAATAGTGTCACCTTTCCCCCCCCTCTATCACCAAGGTCTTTAACCACAAAAGTTATTTTTATTACATTATGTAATAGTTTTAGTAAGTCATTTAATGTATATTTGGATAGTTTACATGCATAAAGGAAAAACAGCTGTGCACAAAAACCCCCTACCCTGACATATATGTAATTATGTGTGACAACATTAGATTATTTACTAACTGCACTAAATAAATGTTAGTTGTTTTTCACCACTTTGTCAGTTGGTTAAAATCATTCCCTAGCCACTTGGAGCCATTTAAGAATGCCAATGTCCATCTGTTAGTTTTATATTACATACATTACTTTTCTTATTCCAGTGCATGAAGCATTGCAGTTTTCTGAATAAATTAGTCAAATTTTGTTCTCCTAATTTATTTAATGATTAGCTAATCCATTTTAAGTTCTGATTTGAAATCTATTGCCTGATCTTATCAGATTGTAAGTGCTCTCAATAGTGTTTCATCTGTAGTCGTTCATGTGTAAATGGCAATTTATTATCTCCAATTCACATAACTTACATGTTTGTGAACTGCGGGAGAACACCACAGTTCCCAGAGGAAATCCATGCAGAAAAAAGCAAAACCCTGTCAGCATTGTCTGGTAATAATACTCTTGAGCTATCTACAAGGTGACAGCACTACCCAATGGCCCAATTTAATGATTCAGAGAACAGGTAAATGTTATTGGTTATTTGATTTTAATTTATATTTGTCAATCTCTCCATAATTACTGGTTTGTGTGGGATATTTTATGTACAGCATCAAAAATAAACCAGCTGAATGGATGTGAGCAGGCAACATTGTATGTATTCTGGCCTGTCAGGGTGTGGATGGCATTTGTTACCATTTAGATTAATTTATCATCAGCAAAAGTATCCTTTTACTATTTGCAGTTGCCAATTATTTAGCTTCCCATTGGTCCATTTTATATTGGTCTCTTTGTAAAATTTATATGCACACTGCTTATCTGCATTAACCAGGTCCTTGCCTTTCCCCAGGCCTGTCCAACAGACTTGACTCATCTGCCATGGCCTGGATTTTTATGGATAATTACAATTTTGGATTTCCTCATGTTCATATGCTGAAGCATTGTTGTTTCAGTGGACTATGTTTATGCAGCACAGTTAATCCATCCATCCATCCATCCATCCATTATCTTCTGCTTTATCCTCTACTAGGGTCGCAGGGTGGTTCCCCATGCCTATCCAGGGGAGAACGTTTCGGGTGCTGGCAGATACACACAGGACATGGCGCCAATCTATTGCTGGGCACAAACTCACACAGACACACTCAATATGGGATAATTTGTAGAATTCAATTCACCTTGAGCCATGTTTTTGGACTGTGGGAGGAAACCGGAGAACCTGGAGGAAACCAATGCGGTTTCCTCAGATGCTCCTCAGATGCCAGGTCCTCCACATTTAACCCACCCATGCAGTACCACACACATATACACACTGAGTAAAGTGAGCACACATGCCCGGAGCCGTGGACAACCCTGTACATGGCAGTTGGGGGTAGGTGCCTTGCTTAAGGGAACTTCAGCAAAGGTACTTGGGGGGTACCGGGAATTGAGCGGGGACCTTTAGGTCGCCACATTATGTACTGTAGTCTATATCTATACACAAGTTTTTGAAGCAACAGGTTCACCTACACTTATTTAATGCTACTGGGTCCACAAAATTCATTCTGAAGGCAGAGGGCAATAGATTTTACTCTGGAAACCAATAATGCTAAAATGTGATTGGTTAAATGCTTTAATATGAAAATATAGGTCTGGAAGTTGCACAAATAGGGAAATGCTATAAAAGGCAGATGACGAATCATTTGGAATGATTTAATTAGCATTCATGGACAAAATATGATACAGATACAGCCTGTGATACAGATATTTGTAGGTTCTGTGTGTGTGTGTGTGTGTGTGTGTGTGTATGTGTATGAGACACCTAGGCCTTGAAAAATGGTCTGGCTGTAATGTGTGTGTGTCTGTGTATTTGTGTTGCACTATGGGTAATTTGTGTGCATGAGCCTGTGTGTTTAGCAAATCTGTCAATCACCCAGCAGTAAAAGTCTCAGTGACAGGTGCAGCTCGGAACCCCATGGTGTAATTCACTTCTAGGTACATGGTGTAAATGGAACACACACACACACACACACACACACACACACACACACACACACACACACACACACTATTCTATTTCACATTTAGGCGACTTTCCAATAAGCTTTAGCATCAGACAACTTCATTAAGAACATGGCAGCTTAATATAATATAATTAATGATATACTTTTTACAAATTAAGCACATGACACTAAATAACAAATATATGCTTATATATTTATATAAATTTATCGCAGATTTGTTGCTCACTTTAATTTTTAAATTGCTATTCTGCAACTCACAGTTTTGTATTTGCTTCCAGTTATTTGTTACTGGGGACAACTGGTAAATATCCATCTTGGTAATTTTGTTTAATGTTTTATGAAAGTCACAGATTAGAACCTGCAAGCAGATCATTTATGTACTCTGAATATAGGCCACCAGCAAATGGAGTTACATGGCTGTGTAAAACGAGTCTGGATATGAATAAATACACTGTATTGATGTTTCTTTTCTAGGTAAGAAGGTTCATAAGTATGGCTTGAATTTATTTAAACAAAACTTATATCACTGGAGTTTAACCTTTCTTCCAAAGAGCATTTTATGGCATGAACTATTTAATTGCAGGTCTCTGCATACACCTCATAGATTTGTGTTTCTCAAGCTTAAACCCATAGGTGATTTAACATTGTTTGTATTTTTTTATAAAGTAAAAAAATAAAAATACATGTCATAACTTGTTCATATGGCATGAAAATGTTTTGCTTTTTAATATGTCAGTGTTTTAATTTCAATGCTGACTTTCAAATTGGAAAGTATGTATGACCTGTTTGTAGTTATTTTTAAAACTAAAGGTCGTTTTGTATGTATCTTGTTTATTTGTGTTTTAAAATAATAATAAACAAAAATTTGTTACAAACAGAATAATGAATAAAGCTTTACTTAACAATCCTTGTTTCTACACTCATGGTTCAATTTGCCAGTACCATTTTCTAGTTGCACTTCGCAGCTTTACAGTTACAGACTGTTTCTATACATACTTTATTAATCATCAATACACTATTTTTTTAATGTTTAGAACCCCCACTGGACCACCACAGAGCAAATATCAAGTAATGGTCAATTCCCAACACTATATTGACATTAAATTGGTTGTAGTGGTTTCATGCCAGTAATCAGATCATTCCTTTTAAACATGATAGTGACAATGCCAGACCACCAGTCTAATTAACAGATTGTGAGATATTAGCTTTGCCTTTAATGAAAAATCAACTTTCCTGTTGCAAAAATGGAGCCAAAGCAAAAGTTTGCATGGCATTAAAGAACCTTTACATTCTGGCATGTGACGATTAATTACTTATAGGGCACCTTGTGTATTATGTGTGTAGGCAAGTAAATTGATTTTTATGATCTTATTAGTTACTATTACCACTGTTGACTATCACTGATGCCTGAACAGGGAAATAGATTACTCAAAGATAATGCTCTGTTAGAAGATCTCCAGCCATTTAGAAAAGGCAAGCATTCTTGCAAACGGCCCAGAGGCTTGGCACACTCAAGTAAATACAAACAGTCGAAGGCACCCAGGAATCAAAATTATCTTTGTTCTTAAGTTAAAAGTATTACCCCAAAAGAAGGCATTTCACAAGAGGAGAGAAACGAAACTTCTCACTGAATCATGCATGCTAAATGTAAATAGTGCCTACTAGAGCCAAGAAACTAATTTGCCTCATTAAATTTGGTAAAGTTTGGGCAAGAGCCGCCAGGAACTGAAAACTAAACCTGAGCAGGTTTGCAATCCACCCGCTCCAGCAGCTATTTCCTTTGTTCCTCAGAAAGGTTCGAGAGAGAAAGGAAATAAAAAAGAACAAAGTGGAAAGAAGTGATGGCAGTGTGTTCAGAGTTTACAATCAATTTCCTGTTTGTAATCAAATTCCAAATATCCAGTGAAGAGTATTTCCTACTTTCAGGGTTCACTTTGTGTGTTGTGAATGTGTTTTGTCGTTTGTGTCATTATAGGAGATCTGTGATAGAAAACAGATGCCTTGTCTTTTGTAGTCATCCAACAGAAAGAACTAATGGAGAAAACAAAACAGAACAAGTAAAGCATAAAAGAGATCTATTGCGACACTATGAAATGAATCCAGGAAGCAATAAGCCCCAGAAGCAAGCCGGTTGTGTAAAACTGTGGATTTGTACTCCACTCAACTGTCCCCTTGTTTAAATAACCTAATGTGGCTTTTGCTTGCTTCATGATGATGCAGCTAGGAACTAAAATTATGTCATCCTGAAATTTCAAGTACAGTATAATGAAACCGGACCACGTTTTTCCCTTTGGTGGAGTTTATTGCTGCTTCACCAGACAGTTACAGTCAATTCTTTTCCTTCCCTTCTAATGTTTACATGCCTCCATTATTATAAACCATGAAACACAAACTATCATCAATAAAATGTTATTCTAACGGCTAATTTAGTCTAAGAGGCCTAAGTCTAAGAGGTGGGTCTCAGTTTTTTTTAACCATCTGTTACCAAAGTAAACTCAAAAAATCTCTAAAGATGTTTTAAAATATGTTCTTTTAAGAATTTCAGTTCTCAAACAAAGGGAAGTGATTAAATTGAATTATGGAATAGTGTAGTCTAAACGTGAGCATCTTCAAGCCTCGGTCATCCTCTCACCAATCTCATTAGCTGTGCATTAGCAGCTGTGTGGGGAAGGACAAGCTTTTAGTGGATGCACTCAGGAAGTGTGGGAGAGCCTGTGAGCCTAAGAGGCGAGGGGTTAAGCAGAATGTTGTGAATGTTTATGATTAAGTTGGGGTGGAGGCTGCCCACAGAGATAGCTAGAACAGAGAAAGGGGAGGGAGACAGGAAAAGGTGTGGGATTCATCATCTGAGCTTTTATTCCTAATGCTCAATCAGGGGTCTGCACCACTCAGCAAGCTGATTTCAATCCAGCTGTTCAATCTGATGTCACGTATCTCCCTTTAAATATGAAACCTAGTTAATGTGACATGTCTTGTCATCTTTATGCTACAATATCTTTATTTTATAGTAGTCTACTATCAAATAGCTACAATATTTTTAGTTTGAGCCTTCCTTATGACATATTTTCAATTATGGATGGATAAAAATAAAACTAGCTACTATATTTCTTACTTTCTTACAGCATAGTTGGAGGAAAATGAGTCTTCGTTAAACATGTGCTAGGGCAGGCACACGAGAAGTGCTGCAATCATTCATTCATTCATTCATTATCTCCCGCTTATCCTCTATTAGGGTCGCGGTGGGGTTCCCCATGCCCATCCAGGGGAGAACGTCTCGGGCGCTGGGCAGATAGACCCAGGACAGGGCGCCAATCCATCGCTGGGCACACACTCACTCACTCACACAGACACACTCTATAGGGGGCAATTTTGAGAATTCAATTAACTTGTTTCCATGTTTTTGGACTGTGGGAGGAAACCGGAGAACCCGGAGGAAACCCACGCAGACACGGGGAGAACATGGAAACTCCACCCAGATGGGGATTCGAACCGGGAATCCCTAGCGCTGATAGGCTAACGTGCTAACCACTAAGGCACCGTGCCGCCATGTGCTGCAATCAAAAGAGATAAAATATATTATTAAAAATACTACATTTACATCAGGCCACATTTAACTAATAAACTTCACTAAGGAAAAATGTTAAAGCAAATTTAATAATTGAACTTATTCAAATTAACTTTTATTCACATCTTACACTTGGTCCTGATGGACATTTTTGATTCAATATATATATATATATATATATATATATATATTTATATATATATATTTTGGATTTTATATATATATATATATATATATATATATACCAGAGATAGATTGGCGCCCTGACCTGGCCAGCGGAAGATAATGAATGAATGAATATGAATATTAATATATATATATATATATATATATATATATATATATATATATATTTTTTTTAAATTATTTCTTTTTAATAGGCACTTAATTATGTACACAACCTCTACCTTAGTATTCTGCACAGTTAAAACCTGCCCAGCCATTTAAGCTGGATGAATCTTTGGTCCTCTTAATGTTTCTTTCCCCTACCAGGGAATTTAGGTGTGCAGGGTTAGAAAACTGTAAAACTTCTTGTTTTTATACACATTAAACTCTGCTGTTCAAATAGGACACTGAGCTGCAGACTTTTATATTTAATAACTGTATGCAATAAGAGAAACAATTACAGAGTCATTTTTTTATTCGTTCCTGCTTTAATACATGTTTAATACATGTTTCAAGTTTTTATAAGCTTTACATGTTTAAGATGTATAAGTTTTACTGGGACATGCACTTTTAAGTTGGAGCAATGTAGCATGTGTATAGAGTGAATTGAAAGTTGATGGGTAGCACATAAATAAATATATATTTATAGTATTTGGTTGTTTTAAAAAGTAAACTTATTATTCAAATGAAGCGCTTCTGCATCCACACTGTTTCCATGTCAATTCATAGATATAGTTAAATAACCTAAATATTTGTTAATGACTTTAGTTGAAATCTGTCACCCAACTGTAATATAGCTAAAGGTGATTTGCATAGTGAAAAAAAACTTTTTCTCAACATATCAAGAAGCATTTTATTGAAGAGTTTAATACTAACACTTGAAAGCAGAAACACTGTCAGGTTAAAACTTGGATTTCTAAATGTTAGATCACTCTCATCAAAATCAGCTTAGTTCAAGAAATGATGCTGATAATTCCTTAAATGCCCTCTGTCTAACCAAAACCTGAATTAGGACTAATAAATAATTATAAATACTAATAAATACTTAAATACTTAAATACTTAAATATTTAAATACTAAATAAAGGCATTCCAACTTGTTATAGTTATATTTAAAAACCTTGTTTTAGGGGAGGTGGAGGTGGAATGGCCACGATCTATAAAGAAAACATTGATATTACACTTAATAATTAGCACAAGCCAAACTCATTTGAAGCTATCGTACTCAAAAATTATTAGTTATAGGTAATAAGCTTAGGTTATTAACATATTACTGTATACTGCCCCAAGGCCTTTATACAAAGTTTATTAGAATTCAGTGTATTTTTTTCAAATATAGTTCTTTTCTCAGACAAAGCATTAATTGTTGGTGATTTTAATGTTCATTTTGAAAACCCAGAAGAGCCATTTAAATTAGATGTTGACCCCATTCTGTGCAACACATCACTGTCAACATAACTTAGACTTAATTTTATCACATGGTATTGACATTAGTCATGTAACAATAGTTCTACAATGTGAGGTGATCATGTATCATTATTTAAATTAATCTTTTCCCCATTTATTTACATTAACTCTGTTTTCTGTGACAGGTGTTATGGCATAAATGAAATAATAATAATAATACAATTTCCTTTTTAATCAGTTGCATGAGACACAATCTCACTTCGGGTCATAAATGTCTAGAGAAATAAAGGATCAATTAACAGGATAGGTATCCTAGTATGACTGGATGTGCACCAAGTGTCTGTTAGGATATTAAATGCAAATTGATTAAAATTGATTGTTGGGTAATTTTTAACTTGATTGTTGGGTAATTGGCCATTTCCCCCCACTCTCAGAATTGTATAATGATTGAGTATTCTTATTGCTGAACTTAATATTCTTGTGAACACTGCTAATGATGGTGATAAAAACAAAATCGCCTCATCAAACACAGGATTAAGATTTACCCACTGTACACAAAAATGGCCTTTGCAATTTTAGGGTGGTCCTGTCCAGAATGTTTCATTGCCTTTTATTGCCAGCTGGGATATGTTTCATCACTTACATAAAACTGATCAGAACAGGTGGATTACAAAATAAAGGACTTATGTAGAAATACAAAATATAAAATTGAAATCACTTATGTCAGTTTGTAGTTAATCCCTCAGCCTTTTGGTTGATAGTTCAATACTTTTAACCCCCTTTCAAAACCACTAAACTAAATAAAATTATAGCAGGCTCCAATTGTTTACTGCTACTATGGCACAAGCTTTCCAGATATTGAAAAATTTAATGGTTTAACCACTTTTTAGTTTTTTTTTTTGTTTTTGGCAGGTATATACAAGAAGGTTTGTGATTGAGGACCTTTTCAGATTATCAGTTGAGCGTTTCGTAAGAACTGATGTACAAGAACAAATTTGACAGGTTTGTTGGCAAAACATTTCACATTGCTCTAAGTCAGAGATTCTTTGAAGTGAGTGAGGAAGAAAGAACAAATGTGAGCTCATGACGAGAGAGAGTGAGAGACAGAAAGAGTAAGCGAGAAAGAGAGAGATGGTAAGTGGTTATCACTCCACATGGGATTGCATTGTGGAAACAGCTGCTGCTGGCGGAACAGCATGTTCTTTCAGGCTGCGTGCAAGAGAGTGAAATAAGAGTTACAGAACAGTGTGGAAGAGTCCTCCCCATTGCATGCTTCCATTCAGCCCAGTTCCTGTCTCCTAAATTCTAAGTGAGGGCTGGGTCAAGCTGCTAGGAGGACAGCATGGCAGCTCTGAAGGACAGCTCTGCACTGTGTGTTAACTGTGTAACACATTTCACACAAGCTAATTTATTTATTAAATTGTTTCTGAGCTTTAAAGCTCAGAAACTAAATCTTGTTCACAGAGTACACTGATTAGCACCAAACAGTATCCCATGTGCAAATAAAGGCAGATGTTGATTTTTTTTCCTCACAACCACCTTTTTCTTGGTTTTTGCTGCATACAATGTTGTCTCCAAGCTATTTTGGATGTGTAGTGGTGATCAGTTGTAGAATCACAAATTGGGTATTTTCCACTGGAACAGTAAGTCAACAGCAGGAAAGGCACAGTTTGTGTTTAATGCATCAATGAGCATTTGATCTCGTAGCTCCAGCCTCTCCTGTGAACCCAAAGACAATGCAAAGCTGGCACTCATGTTTGAACATAGGCAGCTTACTGATGCCTGGTGATGCATGGTCATGACTGATTGATGGGCTAATGGATGCTGTCCATAGTGGATTAAGCAGAAAATCCTGCATAAGTCCCAGTTTAAGAAGAATCATTACCGGAAATCAAACTTACTAATCGCTGCTTCATACCAAAAATGATTTGAACCACATTCTGCTTTATATTGGCTTATGCTTCATATCTACTTCTGCTTCTGCTTCATATTGGCTCCCTATAGCAGCCCGCATTCAGTACAAGGCACTGAATCTGGCCTACAGAACAATCTTTTTTTATACCATGCAATCAATTTAATCAAACTCTGCTTCATTTATCTTCTGTTTTACATTAAATCATACAAACCTTGCATCATAATAATACAGGCCTTATTAAAAACCCTGGTTTAGGGTCCCGAGTATACAGGGTCAGACATTAAGGGTCCATATTTTGTAACCTCAGAGCAGTTGGGATGAAAACTCCCAACATTAAGATTGACAGCCCAATACCCTAACCAGTAAACTACTACACCCACATCATAGCATTTAAGATTTAAGTGTTTAATTATAATTTAAGATATATTTTGGCTTTAACCTGGTAAGTCATGGTAATGTTGCCTCGCATAGTGTTTACAGGCAGAGCTCCTGTCTTAAACTTGTGCTGCCAGGCTGATTGTGGTAACCTGTCACTACAGAATACTTGAGTTCATTGCCAGACCACTTTATAATCAGCTTTTACTGACCCTGCTTAAGGGCTTGCAACAGGGTCTTGGGTAACATGGTTTGGCTTGAGTTAGGCATGAGCTCACCAATGAACTCATACTACACTGAGGAATTGATAGGAATGTGTGTGTTTAGGAAAAAAAAAACACTATCATCCTGGTCGCTTCATCCACATTACATCACTACTCTAATTTGCCTGCACAGTGAAGTGGGCAAGAGTTATTGTAAGAGAAAGTGATTATGTGTAACAGAGTACTTCAGAGTTGGGTGCCATTAAAATGGTGTTTGTGTCTGCCGTGGGCATTCAGTTGGAAATTTCTCATTAGTCTGTTTCTAATGTTTCAGTCTGGCTTGCAATCACTAGGCAAATTGAATAAAGCAAGCTGTCACACCCTAACATGTTGTACCTTCCTTACTACTTTGCTGCACTTACTAATTCCAGAGACCATAGTGTACCATGTCAGACAGTTCATCTGTCTGAATAACCAGTAATAATTACTGACTTTCTCATCCTTTGACATTTTTTTCTAAAAGATGTTACACCATATAATTATCTTCTCATCTCATTATCTTGACCACTTAATTCTCTACAAGGGTTGTGGAGGATTGGTTCCCCATGGCCAACCAGGGGGAAATGTTTGGGCCATTGAGCAGATACACCAAGGACTATATACCAGTCTACTGCTAAGCATACTCTCTCTCACACAGACCTCAGAGCATTTTTCTGAAGATCAGAGTGACTTTAATCATTGAACACAATTAAATAAACTATTCTTCATCTAACACACTTGAGTTTCATAGATATAACCTTAATTTACTTTTGACTAATGCCCTTTGACTAGTTTAATTTTCACAATAATCAAAAATGATTTTTAAGAAACATTTAGTGACTAAACAGTATCAGTTTACCTATTATTAATCTAGTATACAAATTTTCTGTTAAAGAGAGCACATTAATATAGACATATGTATACACTCTTGCTTTACATTTGTTAACACTTCCTGGAAACTAAAGGGGGACTAGTTCCTCACTTAACAAATATTGTGGCCTTTTGTCTTTCCAATTCAGCCTTCCTTTGGGTGTTCAGGCTAAGAAAAATGTAAAGCTGCTTTAAAACATTACACTATTACATAAAACATTAGATTTAACCTTACAAAAACGAAATATTTTTGTCACCATATGACAATGAACACATTTTAACACTTAATTTGGGTTTTTACTAAAATGCATGATCTTAAAGTAGCTTTACAATTTTCTAAATATTGTACGCCAAAGTGCAAGATACCCATCTAGGGTGGCACTGCAGTATTAATAGTTGGTAAGACGTTATTCATATATAATTCTTTTTGGCAGAGCTCAATGAGTGAAGACTAGAGATTGGTAATATCAAGATTAAAAAAGGTTGCTGCAACTTGCTGCCCTTTTATTTCTCCACTCACTGCAGGAAATAAAAAAAAGAAGTAGAAGGAACAAACAAATAGCCATTTACACAATGGACAGATGCATCTTTTACCTGAACTAAGTTCCTGACTCTGCCCCCTATTCATAATGTTTAATCACACCCTTGTACCGCAATTAAGACAGATGTTTGATTTAACAAAATCAAGCTGTAATAGAGGCAGCACGGTGGCTTAGTGGTTAGCATGTTTGCCTCTCAGCGCTAGGGATTCCCAGTTCGAATCCCAATCTGGGTGGAGTTTCCATTGTCTCCCCGTGTCCGCGTGGGTTTACTCTGGGTTATCTGGTATCCTCCCACAGTCCAAAAACATGGATTTAAGGTCAATTAAATTCTCCAAATTGCTCCATATAGTGTGTCAGTGTAAATGAGTGTGTGCCCAGCGATAGATTGGTGCCCTGTCCTGGGTGTATCTGCCCAGCACCCGAAGCCCCGTTGACACAGCGTAGCCATGCAACCGTTACCATTGGAGCAACTGATCCAGACCCTTGCATCCATGCAGCAGGAGCAGACCAAGGCCCCACATGCTGCATGAGAGGCACCTGTGCTGCACAATCTGCTCAATCAAGTATCAGGGACTCCAGCAGAAACGTCTTCATCAACAGCTGCATGACACATGGACATCACCCCAAACATGTCTGGATCCAGAATCTGCTGAGGGGGCGGTGTGGCAGGAGTGCAGTGTCACTTGGGGAGAAAGTGGAGCCGTCATTAATGGACTTTGATTATAGATAATTAATGAACCTGATATGACTCTACTTGATGAATTTGAATAAGATTGTAAATTCATGCAACTCATTGACAAAGAGGATTAGATGAAAAATGTAAAGCATCATTCTGATAAACAGACAGCATTTAATGTTAGTGGTGAATGTAATGCTGGTGCTCTAATTAGCATGTAAAAATACACAATACATTGTTGCTTAGCAAAGATGGGCTACAACAGCAGATAAACTGTTTTAATGTTGCTGCTGTCTGAAAGAAACGGAGAAGTTAGACTCCACTTGGTAAAAAAAACAAAACAAAGCTGAAAATGAATTACTGTGCAGTCAATAAAAAACAGCATCTGGTCAGATGAATCAAGATTGTGCTGTAAGCCTTACAATTTTGTGAAAGCAGCATGTATTGAATCATTTCTGTCAAGGGCAACTATATAGGTTGGAAAAGGTGGTGAAAGGGTGTGGGTAATGTCTTTTTGGTTCATCCAAGATGCTGGATGCAAGATGTAGATAGATACTTAAGCAGTTGCACTGGGCAAAGCGCTGGAAGAGAAGGTGGAGCCGTCTTTTTGGTTTTGGAAGTAATTCTGCCTAATAAACATGTGCCACCTTCATAAGCTATAACATCTGATAGAGCTCTTGGAACAACAGGACTAAATTCTGTGACCCTTCAATACTTCATGGCTGTTCGGAGCTCTCAATCTCAATCCCAATAAACAATTATTATATCTTTATTTACCATGCCAGGTGTGTTAATTATCTATAATGCAAGTCTATTGCCAATGGCCCTACTTTCTCCCTCAGTGCCACTACACTCCAACCACAATTTATCTATCTGCAATGCAATGGCTCTTTATACTGCATTTATGCATAACACAATGTTATTATAGCCATAAGATTGTAACAGTGAAGTTATTGACAGGTGGATTCACTCAGAGGGAGCATCACTGAGGTCCTAGGTGTGCATGGCCCGCCACTGAGTATGGTAATAATAGATATATTGTTATGAATTATATTACCTATAAATCATTTATTGGTTACACCTTCTAAATTGTTCAGACTTCAACATGTATTTTATGGTAGAACCTGTGTAACTTAAGAAAAAGAGTTTTATTTTTTTTTTTTAGTTGAGGCAGTTAATTTATTTATTTATTTTTATCTATATCTTCCTTTCAGCACTTGGCATCTTAATTTTTTGTGCTTAGGTGGCTTTGTAGATGAACCTCTGTTGGACCTCGACATTTCCACTTCACAATAACAGTACTTACAGCTGACCGGAGCAGTTCAAATAAGGCAGAATCTGACTTTTTGGAAAAGTCACTGAGCTTAGTACAGTAGGATCAGTTCTGCCACTGGTGTATGTCTCGAGAAATTGCACAGTTTTATGTTTAATTTTTCACAGGTTAGAAATGAATTTAGTCATTAATAGGCATTCCTAAACAATAATAACAATAATTCTTTTATATCTGATTATTCCTTATTAACAGTAATTAAGAGGGACTTTTAGAGGTACTGTGAGTATGTGTGTGTGAAGAATGTGGTTCA
The DNA here is from genome assembly GCA_019802435.1 of Corydoras maculifer. Classification (NCBI taxonomy): domain Eukaryota; kingdom Metazoa; phylum Chordata; class Actinopteri; order Siluriformes; family Callichthyidae; genus Corydoras; species Corydoras maculifer. The sequence goes on along the minus strand of JAFMOD010000809.1, from coordinate 895,444 downwards.
GTTACAGCAGTAAGATTTGCTAGTGTCTCTCAGCGCAACCTTCCTCATCATTTATCATTTTCTGTTGCCTGCAAATCTAAAGGCATGACATATAATCTTTGTGTGTATGTGTGTGTGTGTGTGTGTGTGTGTGTGTGTGTGTGTGTGTGTGTGTGTGTGTGTATTTGTAAAGACTCCATAACTAAAAAAATATCAGAGAACACATGTTATTGGAAGTAAGTGAGAGTGTAAGTTTGAGCTCTGCCTGTGTGTGTGTGTGTGTGTGTGTGTGTGTGTGTGTGTGTGTGTGTGCGTGTGTGTGCATGTGTGTAAGCTCAATTATAGAAGATAGTGCTGGGTAATGGAACAGTATTAAGCCCTTTTTTGGGCAATGGTGCTACACAACTTTTAGGGACTATGTCTATGTTTGTTTTTAGAAAACTATAACACAGTTGTTACAGGACATGGCATGCTGGTAAAATATGTGAGCATGCTGGACCCAACCATGTGAGACAAAAACCACAAGACACAAATAAAAGGTTTAAAGGTTTATTTCAGCATCATTACAAAAATATTGCAAAAGCAAAATAGTGTCCTCTACACACAGAAAATACAGCTGATCTTATGTTCAATGATGTTTACCTCTGAGAATGTGAATACCCCACAGCAGGTCAATAAGACTAACTGCGCCCTCTTTACCCCTTTCCCGTTTCATGTATGATAAGTGGCAGGGTCAGACTAAAAAGTTTGAAAAACTGAATGCGGTGGCCTTTTATGAGCAAGACAAATGCAGATGCTTCAGATGCAGATCACAGTTGTATCTGAGACATATCACGCTGTGCATACCACAACATGATGCGAAGCTAGAGGTAATAAAAAAAACATACTTTTGCCCACTTAACAACAAATGACTATGACAAAATAAATATAAATTTCAAACGTGCTGTCAAAAGCAACAACATTTTTTTTTTCAGGAATAATGTTTACTCTTCTGTTCAAAGGACCTAAAACACCAATAAACTCTTCTAGTTGCCATTGCTCTTGGCCTGCAGCCCAGTACACTGATGTGGCCCTGGCTGGGAGAATATACAAAACCACAATAAGACTGCGATTAGATGAAGATTAATCTCAAATTTGTCAATCTTTTTTTTTTTTTATAGTCTGTAGTTGTACAACAAATTGCTGCAGTGCTGACATTCATACTCCAGCTAAATAGTAATTGTTCTTTTGTCATTCCCTGGAGGTACTAACAATTAGAATGCAGAAAGTATGTAGAAAAACAGGTTGATAACAGTCTGAAACTACAAAGGGCATCAAACAAGGTGATGTACCTAATAAAGTGTTCCATAAGTGTATATAAAGTGAAGGTAGAGTAGTTTTCTGGACAGAGGTTTGGCTGCACATATTATTGTGTGCAGAGGCTATATTTTTAGGATGGCGTGATTGCAACCTGTCTCCTTCCCTGATTGCTTGGCATAGGGGAGATTTACAGACAGGCAGGAGCCATTGATCAAGGTTTGAGGACAGGAGCAGCCCAAGTGTCTCAGTGGAGAGCACAAATCAACAGCTGTAACCTTTCCTCCTTATCTCTGCCTTTGTTGCTCTGTCTTCGTCTTACTTGCTTGGTCTTTATCCCCTCTCCTCCCTTCTCCTCTCAGCTACTCATTCTGGCCTTAAACAGAAGTCCATTGCTTTGTGAGTAAGGGGTTATTTAGTCGCACAAGGGTGCCCATGAGTGTCGATCAGAGGAAGAATGCATTTACATTTATGACTTGTGATGGTTGCATTGATAGTGAGACAGGGTTGACACACATGCGTGTCCCTGCTGGCCCGTCACTGCCCCTCCTTGCCACATGCTGGATAACGGCTCCTCTGCATCCATTAGAATAAAAGTGTGTTAATGGCTCTGCTCTGGCTGTCCTTGGCTGTTTAGTATGAATAAGACTGGAATAAAGCTGGAACAGATGAAGCCCCATGCTCTGGCTTTGACCTGACAACCTCATACTAACCTCATACCGCCTACAGACCACCAGCTGAGAGAGCTCTGACCTCTACTGTCACATCAAAGCTTTGTGTATGTATGTGTGTGTTACAGCACTCATACATCTGTGAGAAATTAAAAAAAAAAAAAAAAAAAAAAAATGAACAGTGTGGCAAAGCATGTTCATTATGTTAACATGAATTATGTATGTGCTGTTTTAGGATGTGCACATGCCTATGTGTTTAAATGTGAGAGTGTGTGCTGTCGCATACAGTTGAGTGAAGGTTTTTCTTCCACACCAGCATGTGTGCATTGGATTTGCATGTGTTGTCCTTGCTCAGGCAGCCAGTTGGGAGGCGAGCCTGGATGCTAATGAGGCTGAATTTGTTGGGCTCCGTGGTGATGCAAGCCTATTTAGTGGCAGTGCTGTGCACATTTTGCTGACTCGCACAACTTACCCTCTTCAAAGAACTTCTAAATAACCTTGCACACTGCGAAGCTGATTCCAGTTGAAAGAAACTACAATTAATTACTTTATTTTTCTATCCTCCCACATCAGCGATTACACTGAAGCCAAGATCCCCCCATATTTGCAAATTTGCAGGAATTATTACTACTTAAAGTCAGAAGTATCTAGTTTGGAGAACTTTACAGACTCTGTGGGTCAGTGGGTTACGCCTTCAATTCACATTTATAAGAACATATTTGGGTAGGCAGCCAATTGATAGTCTGGTTTTTGCATGTTTTGTCTTACTATTTCCTTTAGAACTTGTTTTTTTCCCTCATGTGCAAGTATCCCCCAAGTATCCCCTGTGTGTGTAGGTGTCTGCCCAGCACCAGTGGACTGGTGTTTTTAGCCTTTAAACCAGTAACCACAGCACCTCTTAAAACCTGTTTGGGAGCAGTTGCATATGAAATTAATAAACAAATTAATTCTAAATAAAGTAGAACAGGTTTAACAGTTAAAAAAAGAATGGGGAGGGCATGGTCAGATGTAGGAATGAACAATGTGGGTAGCAGTCCAGGGTCCACTTCTTGACCTTCAAAATTATATCATTGGGACTAACATCAGAGATATTTTGTAATATGCAGTTGGTTGTTTGCCAGTTCTAATGTGATGGTGGATAACACTGCTTTCCACCAACTTTCTTGAAAAAAAAAAAAAAAAAAAAAATATATATATATATATATATATATATATATATATATATATATATATATATATATATATATATATATTCATTTATTTATAGTAATAAATAAATAAAAATTATTCTCATCTTGATCTTTGTTTACAGTAGGTTGTTAAGGGAATCGGCTTGTAGAAATTAAGTACTGCCATTAAAGACTAAATTATTTTTTTATATAACATGTTAAGACATGTCCTTTCACGTGTAAAATAGAAACAAATGTAGGTTCTAAAAATGAACTTAGATTAAGGCACCTCATTAACTGTTTCTGGTTTAAGGGATTCAAAATTTTACTAGTGCTATACTTAAGTCAACTTTTTGAGTACTTGTACTTTACTTGAATGTTGTCATATTGTATATATTATACTTTTCACTCCACTACATTTTTAATTACTTAAAGTGTATCTAATCATATGTCCGTATTTATAAAACTGTATTTAAAATAGATTAAACTAGCTCAACTACCCAGAACTTGCTGTTTACACACTGATCCCCTAATAATCTAACCAAGTCATATGCTTTACAAAGAGCAAACAAAGGCGATAGCAAAAAGGAAAAAAAATCTATATTTTTAGGAAGAAACTTTGAAAGGACGAAGGCTCATTACAGAGCCATGATCAGTGATTTGTCTAGCAGAATTGACCAATCATGTTGTGTACATTATATACAGATTTTTTTATTCAATGGAGACCAAAAACCTAACATATAAAACATATTCTATGATTAATTGAGTTTGGTTTTACTAAATAGTCTTTTGAATGATCGCTTTGCTAATCAGATAAGATGAAGGGATCATCATCACACTCTCTTTTGATAGTACGATGGGAGACTGTTCCAAATCACCAAAATCAATAATTCAATAAGTTCAGCTTGTGAGCTGTGGTCTGAATTTGCAGGCTTTCATTTAGTCCATTTACAAAACAAAATTATAATCCTAACCAAATTGATGGGAGATACAGTACAGTGATGAGAGATACCCAATACAGTGCATGTTCCAAGTTTTGTAGTTGGCATGTGTATAAACATCCTGTCTAGAAGCCTTTAAGCTTGACTCATTACCATGTTTATGTTGTCTTGCATTTATTAATCACTGCTGGCCCTCGATGGCCAAAATACAACATCTCATAAACAGTCAAACATAAACACACTTAGAACGGAATTAGGAGATGCACTCGATCCATCACGCCCACACGCTTCTGGATTGGCTCCGGATTGGCTCCGGATTCACTGAGGTCCCCATCATGATAAAGCCTTTACTAAAAATAAGATTAATAAATGGATCTTTCCTTCATTCAATGTTAATAAATAGTGTACGCCATACAGTTTTAAAAGAAGTGTTTAGAACTTTGTGCAGTGCAAGCTCATTTTGTATTAATGTACAGTAACTTCTTGTATCTTACAGCAGGGAATCATATCGGTGACATGCTAACAGATGTTGTGGTGGTATATGTCTATCACAGGATTTACGAGCTTTACAAGCTTGATTTACATACACAGGTCATATTATTACATATAATTATTAGAGTCAAATGTGTCAAATTTAATGTATTTAGAGACAAATTTGTGTCAAATGTGCTCAAAGTTTCAAGTTCAATTTTTCTTTTTTATTTATTTATTTATTTATTTATTTATTTTTATATACAGTGCTTTTTACAATTCTACATTGTCTAAAAGCAGGTGTGTAGTTTTTTAGTTTTTAGGAAAGAAACCTTGTGAGAAACTTATGCTCCTTGTGTTGCCAGGTAGCATTAACAGAGCAATACACCAATGTGCAGCATGTTTAAGTATTAAATTTATATTTTTCCATAAAACCCAATTTCTTTAATAGATTATGCAAGATAATGCAAGAAAAGCGTACATAGTGGCACTAATGATGTCATGGCTATGGAAACATTTAAGTTAATTAATTGGCTGCACACCTGTGGATGTATTTTAAGGCACAAATCAATCACACAATTTAATTGTGTGGCATTATGGGACAATCAAAAGTAAACATCTGGGATAAAAAGGAAGAGAACTGCAGACCTCTTTATCTTTGTATAAAAATTTCAGATTCCTAAAGTAACTAAGTTCTTCTGTACAAACATTAATATGCAAGTATAAAAGATGTGCACTGTCCAGCCTGTTTATGAAAAACACGAGTTTGTTGTCTCATAGATAAACATTATTTGGTGTGTAATGTGCGTATGAACACAAAAAAAAAGCTATACATCTTCTGAAGATACTGGCTGAAGCTGGTAAGACAGTGTCATTATCCACAATAAAACAAATCCTGTGAGCTGAAAAAAATTATTACTTCAAAAGACAGATTACACTTCTTAGATATCATCACTCAACAGTATGGTAAAGCTTTTTTTGGGGCTATATATCTATAGCAATAGTTAGAAGGTCATATCTGAGTCCTGTGCGTAAGCTTTTCCAATGTCCATGGTGCCAGCAGCCACTGAAGGCTGCTGCTGCTGAGAACGATTAGGTTTTAGCTATAGCCCCACCCCTTCTTAATTACACACCTTAATAATTTTGTGGGTATGACACCAGGAAACAGGCAAGTGGTACAAAAAAAAGATTTGTTTTGCTACATAAATAAGTTAGCAAATACTGAACTTTAACAGTGTAAGGATTTTTACCATCAAAGTCACAGTTACACAGTCGTGTGTAGTCATGTGTTTAATCCATACAAGGATTTGTCTTTTGAATAATCAATACATTTTCTACTTTCTATACATTAGGCATTTCACATCATTTACACATAACTACCAGACAAGAGAGATGAGAACTATCATCTGTCTTTAAGTTTCAGTATTTATTTCATATTGTTTCTCATGTAAAGGCTTGAAATCCTTCAATGCACTTCTGTATACATAAGTTACTCATAACTGGTTACTATTGATGTTCTTGACAGAGGAATATAATATTTCTTTCTGCCAAAGATTCAATTTTAAATCTGTTTTATAAACATTGCACTGTAGCAAGAAGAAACCAACACATTTTTACTAGTGTATTTACTATTACATGCACTTTTTACATTTTATTTATTCACTAACTAATATTTTGGATTGCTGAAATTATTATGTTCCTATTTTTTGTTTGTTAATATCAATTAATATCTGATTAATTTCAGGATTATTATTTTTTTTTTTTTGCAGTTTGTCAATTTATTTACCTTTGGTCACTTTAGAGCAGGTCAGAGCCATCTTTTTCCCAAGAGGTCAATCCTTCCTTTCAGGAATCAATGGCAATGCTGTATCTTTGATTTAACCATTACTCATTTGCTTATTAGGTACAAAGTGAAGTTGTATCATCTCATCCACACTAGCATTACTAGTGAGAACAGTACTTATCTACTACCACATTAATAACAACAAAATCAGCATTATATATGTTATGGAAGTTTAATTTTACCAAAAGGAAACCAAGGTAAAATAACAGGATGCTTAAGATTATTCAGACAGCTGTGCAGTTTACGTACACACACTTTCTGTTTGCCTTAGGGAGATCTGAATCATCCTCTCTAGATGCCATTGCACCCTCTGCTAAACCTAGTCTATTGCCCTGCAATGCAAATTATAAAGGCTCCACTCGTGTCCAGGATGGGATGTTTATATAAGTGTCCCATTGGTCTGTATGAAATTTTTCTCATGAACCTTGTGTAGCTTGTCTACAACACAACATTAAGTTTTTCTTCTTCCTCTTCTAATTATTATTATTATTATTATTATTATTATTATTATTATTATTATTATTATTATAAGGCGGCACGGTGGCTTAGTGGTTAGCACGTTCGCCTCTCAGTGCTAGGGATTCCCGGTTCGAATCCCCATCTGGGTGGAGTTTCCATGTTCTCCCCGTGTCTGCGTGGGTTTCCTCCGGGTTCTCCGGTTTCCTCCCACAGTCCAAAAACATGGATCAAGTTAATTGAATTCTCAAAAAAATTGCCCCTATAGAGTGTGTCTGTGTTAGTGAGTGTGTGCCCAGCGATGGATTGGCGCCCTGTCCTGGGTCTATCTGCCCAGCGCCTGAGACGTTCTCCCCTGGATGGGCATGGGGAACCCCACCGCGACCCTAATAGAGGATAAGCGGGAGATAATGAATGAATGAATGAATTATTATTATAACTTTAAGCCTTACAGAAGAGTCTGACCACACACCAGATGTAATTTGCTTGAAATACATTTACAACATTACGTGGTTTATTTCTCTCAATCCCTCGCCTCATCTTCCAAATAAAAAAAAAAACATTTTTATTTTGCCCTCAATATCTCCAAAAGTGCTTTTCCAGTGATAATCCACTAGGATCGTTGGTTATTACATTTATTTAATAAAAAATTCAGGTCCCTGAAAGTCCAGAAGGCAGTGATGGTGTGGAACTGGGGGTTTTGTTCCTTTTGGCCTGAGCTTGTTATTAAAGCAGCTCAGGCTGAGGAAAATTCACAGAGATACAACCTTACTCTCAATTCCAATTCACTTTCTCATACTTTCTCAATCTTTTTCCTGTGAAAAAAGCCCTTCTCTCAGATGCACTCATTGGGTTATTCTGTGACACTCCGAAAAAATATATCTCTAGCCTCTGTCAGTCTTCACTGGACTGTAACCTGAACGAAAGGTCTCTAAATTACCTTAAGTCACTTGGAGCACATGCAACCCCCACAGCATTTGGCTGCATGCACTGTGCTTGATCTTGGTCCTGTTTGCCACTAATTCCCTTTTTGGGAGCACTTGTCAAGAATCACATTTTGTTCCAATACTGTTCACAATTTACAGTGCAAAATGCTCAGGAGAAAAATAGGCATCATTCACTTGGTCTGTAATTTGGCTCATATGCTGCATGATACAATTTTATTCATATACACTGAGGAAGAAAGTGTCAAATTTGCTTTGCTTACTGCCTTTTGTCTGTTCTTTACTTTTCACTCTCTCTCCCTCTCTCTCATTTCACAAGTCCATCATTCCATCTCTCCTGGTGTGATGTTACCCCTTTTTTGCCGCTAATGAGTCTCTCTGGAAAGGCATAAAATGGCCTCTCATCAACCATCTCCAAGATGAATGTGGCTTCAATGAGTCTCCCTGGATATTAGCATAACATGGCTACCTGCACTTGATGGCAAAAACAGACAGGGGAACAGCTTGGCTGTCTTATCTGGATGCATGAATCATTTAAAAGGCTGATCAGCCCAAGTCTCAGTCCTTGGTCAGGTGTTTCACAAACAGCACCCCACCCCCACTCAGGTTCCACACCCCTCTCAAAACCTTGCACTGCTGGCAAGATGTACATAGGAATGTTTTAAAACCCATTTTCCATATATATGTATAATATATATGTATGCAAAATACTATTACTATAAAATACTATAATTATTTATTTAATGATTAACTATAATTAGTGCAAAATATTGTTTAAAGGTGATTTTATGAAAGATGTACAACCCTCTTTCTTAAAAATGTAAAATTATATATATAAAAGTATGCATTAATTTTACATTTTTACATAAAGTTAATGCAAAATACTATTACCTATATATATAATTTAGCATTAATTTTATATTTTTAAGAAAGAAGGTTGTACATCTTTCATAAAATTATCTTCAAATAATACCAACATTTTACTATACTGTATTTGGCACAAAATTGAGAGGTGGCACCCCGGCTTAGTGGTTATTGCCCAGCGCCCAAAATCTTCTCTCCTAAATGGGCATGGGGAACACCCCCCCCCCAACCTATTTTTTGGGACATTTAACATCTTACTCAATCAACCAACCAACACCTCCTGGTTGGTTGTCTTTGTGACTTTCTTTATAGAGCAAATTGATGACATTAAGAAACTGTACTCTGCCTCTCATCTCCAACAGACCAACCCCAGTTTCAGACATCCAGTCCTCTCCTCACCCTTCCCTGTCATTGTATGGAGGTTTTCAGGATTTTCCTCTTTAGCAAATTTACAATCTGTCCCCTCGAACCTATGTTCTCTCACCTCTATATATATCTATATATTATGCACCTTATCAATTCCTTATTCCCCATTAGCAGTTTTTCGAACTCAAACAAAAAAAAAACAATGTTATATGGATCATTTTATATTAATTCACACCAATTTTAATACTTTATGTAATTGAATTTCGTTGTTTATTTATTTATTTTATAAAATGTTAAAATGCAGACATAGAAAGAACTTGCAAAAAGTCTACACAGAAAAATAATAAAAAACACAAAAAAATAATATCTTGCCCTATGGTTTTAACAGTAGGTTCAGACAAAACCTTTCAGTCAGCACATACATCAGAGAGGCATATGAGAAAAAGCTGTTACAGCTGTCTTTCTCCAAATATGAAGTAAAATGACAGGTTCAATCAGTGGTGGTATTTGATGGCATGCCCTGGGAGTATAAGGTTTTCACATGTGGACATTATTTAAAGGAAACTGAAAATCCTCCCTTTTGAAGGGATTAAAACATGACAAAAAGACATTAGTGCTAATAAAATCAGGTCTAAAGTTTATGAAAGATGTAATTATATTGAAGAAATCTGTTTGTCAATCCAAAAGCAAAAATAAGGAAGGATTTAACCAATTCTAACCATTTTTTTATTTAATTAAAATAACTTTCAAAAACCAAGTTAGATTAGATGTTACTCGCATATTAGTTCTTGTTTGTTATTTTGTTTTACGTGTAATCACTATGATGAAACATCCATGTTATAAAGAACAAAATTGTTCTGATTTTGTACATGTATAAGCTTTCTGAATAATGTGTGTTTTATACCCATACTCATTTGAAAAATATTGCATGTACAGTAAACAGTGTTCTAGACTAGTGGTAATTTAGTTAAGGACCAGCCAGCTGATATTTTTTTATTAATAGGCCATTTCTTTATTACTGTGCACACTTACCAGTCAATTTATTAGGTATGCCTCTCTTTTTGTCCAGAGGTTATTACAAAATACAAAATACCTGGATACCTAGTAAATTATTCAATCTTAAAATAATATTTTATTTATTAACTTAGATTAATCAGAAATGGATTTTTGTACATCAATCCATCGTCCTAGCAGGGTTATAGTGTGGTGACAACGAGGAAGTGACCAAAATCTAGACCGGCCTTCTTTGAAGGCGAACTCTCACAACCCCCCAGCATCCATTGGCACCCCGCCAAACTTGTCAATGAACACATTTGCAAAGCACTCTCCTGCCCCACACATTGTGTTCATGAAACCACCTGCCGAATGCATTTTCACCCCACACTAGATGTCCATGAAACAGTCCACAAAGCACTCATAAATAACAGCGACAGACAACTTTTTACCTTGACCATATCAGTACTTCAATCCCCGATTCCAGTGGCTATGTGTCTTTGTCCTCTATCGTACACGTCAAAGATTCCACTGGTGCTGCAGCCACAGTCACACAATCACCCATCGAAACATTTCTGCAAAACTCCATCGGCAGTCCATTGTCAACCACTTCAGGAGCTGAAAAACACTCGGGAGCCACCGCATCCTCCTCTACGCAGTCCTCCTGCATTCTATCGAAACCAGTCTCTCAGCGCACATTTCAATTCAACTAGGTCACCTCTACACTCAGGGGCATGACCTGCAAACATGCTCAGTGCCACCCGACCCAGGGCCAGATGCAAGTCACCACGTGGCGTCCTAAACTATGTGGACACCCCATGTTGTCACAATAGTCATGTTGTTAAGTGACACTACTGTGCTTAGATATGGTCATGGCTTTTTACCAAACTGTTATTTAATTCCATTGTGGACTGTATACAATATGTGACTTTCACAGTGACAGTGTGAGATCTTGACAGCATGACTAAACCCACACAGTTGTTTTACGCTCACTAACAATGTGCTTCATGCTGCATGGGACTAAACTGACACTGAACCACTTTTACAGATGTTTGGTGCAGTGCTATGAATCGTCCACTACCCAAAAACACCTGGAATTTGGTGATCTTGATGGGAACGTGGCTACACTCTGTAACTGTACAATGTACATCTGCAGTATATGGTAAATAGAATATTAAAAACACACTGTGTGTAGAAACAAAGAGCTGTACCTAATACAGTAGCTAGTGGATCAGCACTATGACCATCAATGGAAATATCAAACAAAAATCAATAAATAAAGCTCAAATTGGCATTCACCTATGACTGCAGCAACTAGTTGATTCCTTGGCATGCTCTGCTTATCTTTGAGTTTTTAGATTTACTAATTAAAATGTAGACAAGGTGTAGAGAAAGGCTGGTGCTAGTTATCCATGCACCTGAGTATGCAACAGGGAAACTGTGATTAATATGCATTTTACTTTTCATCTACTTTAGCAGCACAGCTACACTATTATATGATTTTTTTTTTACAATTGCTAAATAAATACACACAGACCTTTGGGCATAGGCCTTCCTGCTGGAGATGTATCCTTCTGCCACTTTCCTATTTCCTACCTAAATTTATTTGGTCAGGATTAATTAGGGTGAAGGCTAACTCTTCAGGAAGCTCTGTAGGAAAAGATGTAGGCCGATAACAAATCTAGGCACAGCATTCGAAAGAATGTCGGTACAGTGGCTTATTTTTAACATCACAAGTGAAAAAAAATTCATTCATAAAAACCATTTTAAAACTTTATAAAGTTATAGTGAATAAACTAATGATGGAAGTTTTAACTTTGATTAAAACTAGGGAAAGATTTTAGGCGCATACTCACATCAGAATATGAATGGTACTGCAGTCATTTAAGATTAAATATGATTGTGCTGCATGAAAGACAAATTTTAAATACTTGTAGGCCCTAATAGAAAATGTACTGTTTTTTGAAGTCTGATAACTTCAGGGCCAAATACTATATTATTCAAATAATATCTTTCAGAAGGTCATAAGAAAGATATTGCCCAGAGGTTGGGCAATATATAAAAAATAGAAACATTATACCATAGGCTTTTCTACAACTAACTTTTCCATGTGGTTGCCAACACCTTACGTAGGTTCTGACGCAGGCCTGGAACTGGATGTCCAGCCAAACCCTGTCACTGTGTTGTTATAGTTCTGTAGAAAATGATTTGGATTCTTAAAAAGAATACAGCCTCTATTCTAGCGGATAACATTCTGAAGGTGATGGTGGTGGTGCTCAATTCAGACTGGCTGATATTTCATGGAAAAGCCATGTTGCCCTGTGCCCCACTCTACATTCCTACACAATTACACCAACCCATGGCTGACTCGCATTAGCTCTGATCTCAGACTCAGGGCACAGTGGTACAAACTGGAGGCTGACAGTGTGCAAGTGCATGCCATAAAGATTGTGATTCAGAAAAGCGGTGACAGATTCACTATGAGTATGGCCTCAAACAAGACATAACAGAACCACTGTGAAGTGCCTTTTTTGGGAGAAAAATAGTGCACCAAGAGTGGCCTTCAAAGATGACTACGCCAAAATAAAATGAAGTATAATTTAGCTTTCTGGAAGGAATGTTGGCTTGACATCAATTTAAAGCCATATGCTTCCCCAACTCCCCCAGGTTGTTGAAGATTGTCACAACTGTGATTCTTTTACTTTATCACTCTCTTGGATTTTTCATTTTTAATGGTCAACAGTACTGAGGTATTCCCTGAGAAGAGGTATATACACTGCGGTTGCTATAGAAACTAATAGCTTTTTTTTTTTATTTTATTATTATTTTTTTACAGTTTTCACTTTATTTTGTTAAATATCTCATTTTGAAATATTTATAATTTTTTTGTAGTGTGTTTTTTTTTGTTTTTTGTTTTACTGTTTTAATAGATATTACTCCACTGGAAAGGTTTTACCAGGTTAAAAAATCTTAGCTTATGCAATTTCCTCTGCTGGACCTTTCACCAAGACCCTTTAGCTTCAAAAGTATGTGGAGATCTGACTTTTGAACCGAGTTACAAAATTGTGCAGAATATTTTGGTCCATTTGAGATTGGTCAATTTGCTCACTTGTGGATCAATCCACAATGACCACCATCAATGAGGTTCAACCCACTAAAAATATTTCAAATAATAAGGTTGTTTTGTTGATATTTGGGCTTAATCATTTTGTTGCTGCACTTAGTAAAAAGCTTTTTAAATAAAAAACATATAAAAAAAAAGCTTTTTGAGTGACTTTTTAAACCCTCCCACTTTTTTCTTTAAAGTCTCTTGTTGCTGCACCCAGAACTTTCATAGTGATTTCTCCTCTTGCTTGTTGCTTTGCTAAAGTGTGTTTTAATGCATCTATGAGTGTGATTCAGCACTTGTTTAGTCTCAAGTAACCATAAGGCAAAGTGTTGGCAATTAAGCATAAAACAACTGCCAGGCTTTATTAATGCTGTTAAGGATTTGCAATTTCACTCTAAAAAGTTTGGTATTTCATCCAGTCTACAAAGAAGTAAGTTTGGTAAAAAGCCATGGTCATGCCATGTGTAACGGGTGCCTAGGGCACCTGTTCCATGTTTGTTAATTTACTTTAATTTATGTCATTTAGTTTGTTTAATGATCTCTTTCTGTTGATTGGTTGTGTTGTGCACTTGATCAGTTTTCAATTGTATTTATTTCCCTCTTTCCCTGTCCTCGGTGCACTCCGTGGTTTATGTTATGTTCACTCGTCGGTACCTTTGTTTTGTGGTGTCTCTACACCTTTAATAAAATTCCATTTCCCTGCTACCTGCGTGCCTGGCTCCCTTCAGCGCATTAGAACGCGACGGCTCTGCGCTTCCTATGTGCAGCTGCTTTAATCTCTAGGTAGGCGAGTGTAACATCACGAAGTGCCATCTATTTGGGGAGTCCAGAGCCCAGGTAAGCTCATTTTAAAATTTTTCTTTGCGGGGGCCGTATAGCGTATAGCCTCGTACTCGCGGCGCCCTCCGTCGTGACCGCGAGTGCGCCGTTATGCGCAGCCCGCCGTCCCGGAGCCGTAAGGACGGCTCCGATGTAGTGATATCAGAGTGGTATGACTCTGATGATGAGTTTATGTGGAGGTACGGGTATGAAGCGCTCCGTGCTGAGGATGGCCTCGAGCTGGTCGAGGTGTCCGATGAGGAGGCGAGCGAGTCATACCTGTATGGGCATATTTTGCCCATTCGTACCCTCCTGAACTCTGAGGAGTTCTGGGCTGATAGCCCAGTCCAGTTTGTAAAGCCCCCCGTCGTGAGATCCAGACGCGGTGCGCGCCGCCAGGCGCGGAGCCAAGACGCGGCGCGCGCGTTGCGCGGCCGCTGAGCTCAGCACGTGCGCACCGGATCGCACCGTGTCTGGATCGCGCTGCGAGGGGGCAGTACCGGAGTTACCGATTGTGTCCGTTAATATGGAGGAGTGTGCCGGCAATGGGGTGAATCCGGGGCAGTCTGAGACAGAGATTGTCCTGTTCTTTGGTGTAGCGGTGGGGGTGTACCTTTACTGTGTGCAGGATGGCGATCCCGAGGTGGAGGTCCACCCAGCGTGCGGGCCCGCCGAGGTCCACCCAGCGTGCGTGCCCGCCGAGGTCCACCCAGCGCACGCCGCCCAGTCCGTTGTCCAGGGGCTGCTCGCCGCCCAGTCCGTTGTCCAGGGGCCGCTCGTCGCCCAGCCCGAGGTCCAGGGGCCGCTCGTCGCCCAGCCCGAGGTCCAGGGGCCGCTCGTCGCCCAGCCCGAGGTTCAGGGGCCGCTCGTCGCCCAGCCCGAGGTCCTGGGGCCGCTCGCCGCCCAGTCCGTTGTCCAGTCAGTACACCAGTGGCACCCACCTCGCCGCGCAGCCAGAGGGCGTGGCCCACTCCGCACCCGCCAAGGGCGTCCACCTCGACATAAAGCCACAGGGCACATCCCACGCCTCATCCGCAGAGGGCGTCCACCGAACTGCACAGCCAGAGGGCGTGGTTCCCTCCTGATCCGCCGAGGGCGTCCACCTCGACATAAAGCCACAGGGCACATCCCACGCCTCATCCACAGTGGGCGTCCACCGAACTGCGCATCCAGAGGGCGTGGTTCCCTCCTGATCCGCCGAGGGCGTCCACCTCGACATAAAGTCACTGGGCACATCCCACGCCTCATCCGCAGAGGGCGTCCACCGAACTGCATAGCCAGTGGGCTCGAGGAGGGCGGTGGACCCCCCCTTCCCCCCCGGGATTTTTTTTTTTTTTTTTTTTTCTTGGTCGCGTCCTCCCGTTGCGCGACCGTAGGGGCGGGGGTACTGTAACGGGTGCCTAGGGCACCTGTTCCATGTTTGTTAATTTACTTTAATTTATGTCATTTAGTTTGTTTAATGATCTCTTTCTGTTGATTGGTTGTGTTGTGCACGTGATCAGTTTTCAATTGTATTTATTTCCTTCTTTCCCTGTCCTCGGTGCACTTCGTGGTTTATGTTATGTTCACTCGTCGGTACCTTTGTTTTGTGGTGTCTCTACACCTTTAATAAAATTCCATTTCCCTGCTACCTGCGTGCCTGGCTCCCTTCAGCGCGTTAGAACGCGACGACTCTGCGCTTCCTATGCGCAGCTGCTTTAATCTCTAGGTAGGCAAGTGTAACACCATGTCTCTTAAAACAGGTAGTTCCAGTATTTAAATTTGATTGGCTGAGCCCTTAGTCCAGCCGTGATATTATTGACAATTATGTAAATAATCAAATGTGTGTATGTGGTAGAACATTACTTTAAATCATGTGCAATTATTTGAAATAAAAAATAAATTTTGCCAATTTCCACTGAGCACTAAGCTGGTATCCTGTCAATTTATTAAAGTTTTTGTTAAACTCACCAATGATAATGTAGGCGTATCAATATTTCTAAGTTTTTTTTTTGGCATGCTAACATCATCACATTGCATTTAATGTTAATATTTAATTTGCATATTTAATTTGTTGAAACATTTTTTCCACAAAAGAAAAAATAACAAATAAAAACATACTTTTCTTTGCTCTTGGACCATTTTAGAAAAAATACTTAAACTTAAAAATATCTTTAAATTTTTCTGTTCTCAATAAAAATGTTCCTTTCAAAATGATACAAATTTAAAATATGAGCATGGCCCAAAAAAACATATCGCCAGCCCATTAATAACAATATTAATAGATCATTTTATAATGGGCTGTGAGATAGAATCCTCAAAGATTTCCTTTCTTATGGTTGTGCCATGCATGGATTTAAATCCCAGAAGCTCCTCCATCACACACAGATTTGAGTCCAATCCGCGGATTAACACTGACAACTGCGCAGTATCAGACGCATCTGTGCTCTCGTCCACAGCAAGGTTGGGCGAGTAAGGTGATGAAAACCCGCAGGTGGACAGCTTGCACGGTTTGCAACAGAGTTCGCGTCATCAAATAGGAGCGTGCTAATGATGTCATCAGTGCCAAAACAGGAGGGCATTATGGGATTAGCACTAAATAATGGTAGCAGTAAATAATGCTGCTGTATAATACCAGTGGGCCAGCTCCAATAGTTATTTGATATTGGCTCGCGGGCCAAATACAATTACTCTGTGGGCCATGATTTAAAACATTAATGTTTAGGTTCTATCATTCAGTTCACTCTCTTTCATAATAGTGAATTAATTTACACCGTATATAAATCACTGTTTCCTTCGTTCAAAGCCATGACCTGAGTAAAAAATGAACAGACATGTCTTTGACAAAGTGACATGCTTTTTATTCTTCTTGGTACTGTCCTTTTCTTATTTGTTGTTTTTAGGGTGGTGTTTGTCATTTTGTGATTGATTCCAGCTCTTGCTTGCCTGTGTCTCTTTCCAGCTCTAATTCACTGCCATGTTCCTTGACAAGACAGCACTGCTCTCAATGGGTTGCCACGATCATTCTGTGATGGATTGCTTTAAACTAACTGCCTCTTTTTCTCCATATGTAGCTCCTTTTAGAAAGCCATACTCAATTTCAAGTACCCACCCATTTGGGGGATAATTTGCATGAATAAGGCTTCTCATTTCAGTGCAGGAATGCAAGCAGAACTTGGATGATGTAACAAAATATTGTACATGTTCTTCACATTCATGTATACTTAAAGGTGCCACTCTTTTGCTTTTGTGCAGCTTCTACTCTTTACAGTTACCTTGCATTGAATTTTGAAACTGTAAAAAATCAATACTATTTGACTAAACACCAACATTGCTTTTGGGCAAAGATGAGACCTGCCTCATGAATAGGACAGGCAAAAATGCCTGCAGCCAGTCAAGCCAGCAAAATGTCATTTGAGCATTCACAAGTTTAAATGTAAATTGGTACTGTGCTTGTCTTTATGAAATATACCAAATAATACCATTTTTGTAAAAAAATATTTTAGCATTACCGTAGATACCCAAATTCTCATAAATAGTATAAATCATTATGTTGGTAATCGACTATATGGACTAAATGATACTTCAATTGAGACAATTCACAGTTCTCAGGGTGGTGTTCACAGATCTATAGTCCAAATGGCTAATTATAATACATTATATTATATTTGAAACATTATTAGATAATCAAGACGAAAGGTTGTTTGTTATGTTTTTGTAATTTTCAATACTGGATTGAATATATCTGTCCCTATGGAATAATATACCCAGATCTTGACCCTGAACTAGATATAATTATAAAAACTAATTTTCTTCTTTTAAACTTGTAATAAACTGAGGGCTGCAAGGTGGCTTAGCACATTTGCCACTGGATTCCCGGTTCGAATCCCGATCTGGGTCGTGTTTATATGTATTCATCATGGTATATTATATGTATGTAATATACCATGTATATGTATGCTCTCGTGGGTGTCCTCCGGGTTCTCTGGTTTCTTCCCAAAGTTCCAAAAAATGGATATAACGTGAATTGGCTTCTCTAAATTGTTCCTATTGTCTGTGTGTCCCCAGACCCGTTAGAGGGTGAGGGTTGTGTCAGGAAGGCCACCCGGGACCAAGTCTAAAATGTGAGTTTATTGCTGTGGCAACCCCTGAGTAATAAAGGGTAAAACGCCGAAAAACAACAAAGAAGAAGAAGGAACTGGTCAAAAAGTCATGACTTTAATGTGTTACAATTGCTTTGTCAATTCAGCCCTCAGTATAAAAAAGACACAATGTTAGTTTTGTTAACCAAAGCATAGGCACATATGTTAAAATAAATGAGCACAAATATCAGGACCAGATGTGCAAAGCGGATTGAAACATCCTAAAAGACTCAGCTGTAATTCTAAATGTTATTCAGAAAAACAGATGTCATCGCGTTCTTTAATTAACCTTAGTGGTGTAAATGNAGAGAGAGAGAGAGAGAGAGAGAGAGAGAGAGAGAGAGAGAGAGAGAGAGAGAGAGAGAGAGAAAGACGTGGGATCAAAACACTAGTCGCCATTAACCAACAGATAGATCACTGATCCTTTTGAGCTTTAGTAGTTTTTCATTTGCATTATACATATGGTTCATTATTAAATATTTTGCCTCTTTACACATTAATGAGGCAAAATGTAATTTGAAGAGTACTAGGTCATAATATCCCAAAACTCAGCCTTTCAAAGCAGGTTTTAGCCTACATTTCTTTATACAAAACAGCATAATCAAATAATTTCCTTTTTTTCCAGCTATCTGTAACTCACATTGAGTTGCTGAAGTCAGATCTGCCTTTAGGTAATACATCAGAAATTCATTTGGCTTACAACAAAGATGGCTGAAAGGTGATAGTGATGGATTTATGCCAAAGTGAGGAGTGACACATGTTCAAAGCTTTTTCTTTTTGGCAACGGTAGAATAAAATGGATGAGGAGACTGAGATGTGTGATTGTTTCAGGGTTCATATGTTATATGGTTCATGGGCTGCTTATCTTTATGGCAGCTATTAGACTATTCCAGTATTAAAACCCCTCTGCATACTGATCTACTGTTTATAAAATAAGCGTGCCTGTCCAAGGTGGCATGTCACTTTAGAATAAGTGTACATTGCAAAAAACAAATTTTGTTTCCGTTTTTGTATTTAGCTGTGTTTGCAGTGAGGCTACTGACAGTGTCAGCACCTTTACATTGGCAGCTCACCTCTAATACACACATACTGTGTACACAGTGTATTTTACAGGCTGGTGTAATAAGCTGAATTTAACCAGATATCATCACTTTTGCTAAGGGATAGCTTTCCTGGCCATGCATATTCACATGTACAATTAATTTTTTTGTATGTTTAGTACTCAGAGGCCATATTTCCATCCAAAACTCTTATAAATTTAATCTACAAAACCCCATTCTAAATGATAGTAGAATCAGTTTCATATTGTACTAGATTGCTTTTCACACAGCATACAGAGTAGTTCACAACATTAATTAATAGCTTAGCATTGTCTAGCCTGTATGTCAAAATAAAAAGGCACAATAATAGCACAGTGACATAATAATTATGCAGTACACGTGTAACATAAGAGGACTGGGGTAGGCTATTTATGAACCGTCATCTTTTGATTGTTTAAAGTTCTGAATAGACTAATAGAAATGCTACAACAATTTACATAAACTTCCTTGACTTTTCTTATAATGTTACAGTTTTAGGGATAAATTGATGCACCTATTTAATATGATTGTTGTATGAGTGTTGTCTTTGTTTAAAAACATTGTGATGTTTGATACGGGTTGTATGACTGCTATGCAACAGCAAAGGCACATGGTCCAGATGCAGAAGAGTTCCCAGAAGGCATTTGTGGTATATCTCAAGTGGAGTTAATAATTATATTTGGTCAGGTAAAGATTATTCTTCTGGTGTGATTTGATTCCTCTTCCTACAGCACACAAACCTGGAGTACATGCAAATCACCTGACACCACCCTCTCCTCCTGCTTTTTATATGTGTGCTTGTGGAACGACACTATTGTGATTTACTTATGTGTGCTTGCAGCTCAGTGTGTTATATAAGTATGCACTTTAAAGAAGCCACTCCTTTAATTGCATGTGCATTGCAGACAAACATATGCGTGTGCATCCTAAAATGAGATATGCCTTTCTATGTGTGTGTGTGTGTGTGTGTGTGTACTTTGACACTACAGGGGACTGCGCTGTGTGTGAATCTTACCGCTTGAACCCTTTAATCTGTGTGTATTGAACTCTCCTTATTAAAAGATCTGCACGACTCAGTATGTATGTTAAGAGCAACACACTTGGTCTGATTGCTTGAAATTTGCTGCTGTAAACTTTTTTGGGGCATGCGATGAAAAAAAAACAAGACTAAACTAGAATTAAGAGACAAGCTTTACCCCTGAGTCGAGTTGCGAGTTGCACCTTAGCAGTAATCACCTCCAAGCATGCCATGGTAAGTGTAGCTCAGTTTAGAGGTGGAGCATGGACTACGAGTGGAAACATTACATGCAAATGACATATACTGCTTCATTCAGATCAAATGTGTGGGGTATTTTGATTTACAGAAGCACTGGAGCAGTGCAGGTCGAACACTGATGATTTGTTGGCGTTGTGTGGCGATTGTGAGGTTGGTTTGTGGAAACATTTGGAACATGCGCATAAAAAATAGCGCATATTTGGCAGAATCATCCACATCGATAACCAGAGCTCATTATCTCTGCTACCTTTTACATTAACTTGACTAAACCTACAATTTTTGTGGATTTTAGGTGTCTTATTTTATTATTTATATGTTTAAAGCAGGGGTGCTCAATACGTCGATCATAGGGATGTCAGGTGGATCGCGATGAAGGTTTTAAAAATAAATGTATTAGCGCTTTTTTTACAGCACAGTATCGGAAGCACTTATGCACACGTGCGCACACATTACACACACAATGTGATTCATTCTGAATCGCGATCTCTGCAAGCGAGCAGTCTGCCCCCGTCCCCATCCCCGTCTCTCTCGGTGTTCCCAAAACCGGCACGTGGCCACGCCTCCGTGCCTAAATCAGAAGCACTGCCTCGCGAATTAATCTACATTAGATAGTTTCTATTTGTGTTTTTGCATTTTATTTGACTGACAAGACGACTGAAGGACTTGATTATGAATTAAGATCCATGATTATGAATATCGGGGATGAATATTTTTTTGCAATGTCACACTCAAAATTTCTTTGCTTGATTTGCCAAGTAGCCATTGCATTGTGTTTGGTCGTTTGGGGGTACTAAAACCAAGTTTTCGCCATGCTCTTTGCTGCAATTTCTGTGAAAATGCCAATCTGAAGCTTTTCTATGCTGATTCGACAATACTTACATCCATCTATCCATCCATTATCTTCCGCTTTATCCTCTATTAGGGTTGCAGGGGGGTTCCCCCATGCCCATCCAGGGGAGAGCATCTCAGGTACTGGGCAGATACATCCAGGACAGGGGGGCAATATATCACTGTGTACACACTCACACACACTCTCTATATGGGGCAATTTGAAGAATTCAATTGACTTCATGCATGTTTTTGGACTGTGGGAGAGAACCGGAGAACCAGGAGGAAACCCACGCGGACACGGGGAGAACATGGAAACTCCACCCAGGTTGGGATTCGAAACGGGAATCCCTAACACTGAGAGGTAAACGTGCTAACCACTAAGCCAACATGCCCTCCAATAATAACATGATGTGTAAGCGGGTTTCAATATAAAAGGCTAAAAATTCTCGATGACCTGTCCAATGGAAAAGTGTGGGCACCCCTAGTTTAAGGCTTTATAAACCCTTCTCACACCTCGACTACGACCTTTTCCCCAGCATAACAGTGCTATGTTGTTTTTTTAAGCTCCTGAAGAAAAATCACATACATGCAACGAAAATGTGAAAAAATGCTACATGCTATATTTCTGCTCAGTATACTGTTTCCATTACCACTTACTTTCATAGCAGTAGTTGTGATCGAAGATGGAGATTTCAATCTCATTCTTATCTCAGTACTTAAGAGTTTGAGGACATCTTAGTGAGCATGTGCAAATGTCATAAGAGTCAGCTACACTTCTGTCTGAATGTGACCAGCCTGCCCACTTTTATTTCAATGATCATTAATCATTCACTGTGCTCTAACACTTGACTTCCTCTAATAAACAGACTTAATCACAGTGACATAACACATCCTTGCAGTAAACTTGTTAAATCCCATCAGAGGGTTGCACATAATAATGTTTTATGAATAGTAAATGAATAAGTAATAAACACTTAATAAAACATGGACCGATAATTAACAACGGTCACAACTTGATGCTTTTAAATAAAAATTTTTGAGACATTTATTTATTAGTACATATATGTAAACTTTTTATAAAGTATTTTCCAATTGGGCGGCACAGTGGCTTAGTGGTTAGCACGTTCGCCTCTCAGCGCTAGGGATTCCCGGTTCGAATCCCCATCTGGGTGGAGTTTCCATGTTCTCCCCGT
>JAFMOD010000809.1:752692-863089 GCA_019802435.1 Corydoras maculifer | reverse complement strand
GTGGACGGCGCGTGTTGCGCAATGCCCTCCGGATCTCCCCATCCAAGTTCCACTGTATCGCATTCAAAAAGCGTGTGGGCGGTATGATAGGGCGTAAACGATCGGGGTCCGGTGAATGGTCCTCATGCAGGCGGGAAAGGGCATCAGCGGCCGTATTAGAGCTGCCTGGTCTGAACGAAATGATAAAGTTAAAACTGTTAAAGAATAGTGACCAGCGGGCCTGGCGGGCATTTAGACGGTGAGCTCCCTTAATGTACTGGAGATTTTTATGATCTGTAATAACAGAAAACGGGGTAGTTGTGCCGATCAACCAATGCCTCCACTCTTCAAGAGCCAGTTTAACCGCTAACAGCTCACGGTCCCCGATGGAATAATTGGATTCGGCCGGAGATAGCTTACGTGAAAAAAAAGCTACCGGTTGAAGCGGGGACCGGCTGCTGACGCGCTGGGAGAGTACAGCCCCTACCCCATAAGCTGAAGCATCCACCTCTACCACGAAAGGTTTCTCGGGATCCGGGAGAGCCAACACCGGTGCCGACGCGAAACAGTGTTTAAGGTCAGTGAACGCCCGATCTGCCTCCGGAGTCCAATTCAGATGTTTAGGTTGTCCCTTAAGCAGTGAGGTAATCGGGAGAACTACAGCTCTAAACAAGCGAATAAATTTGTGGTAAAAGTTGGCAAATCCTAAAAACCGCTGCACCTCACGAATGGTAGTGGGGACCGGCCAGTCCAGGATGGCTCGAACCTTCCCAGACTCCACAGACATGCCCCTGGGCGACAGGTCGAACCCCAGAAATGACACTCTTTCCTGAAAAAAGACACATTTCTTAGCTTTGACGAATAGATGGTTCTCTAATAATCGTAGTAATACCTTCCGCACATGCAGGCGATGGGTCTCGAGATCCCGAGAATAAATGAGGATGTCATCAATGTAGACCAGAGTGAACTCCTCAAGGAAATCACGTAAAACGTCATTAACGAACGCTTGGAAGACAGCCGGGGCGTTAGTAAGGCATGACCAGGTATTCGTAGTGCCCAGTAGTGGTTACAAACGCGGTTTTCCACTCATCACCCTCCTTAATGCGCACCAAGTTGTAAGCGTTACGAAGGTCGAGTTTGGTAAACATGGTCGCCTGACCTAGACGTTCTAACGCCGACAGTACCAAGGGCAAAGGGTAAGCATAGCGGCGTGTAACCGCATTGAGACCCCGGTAATCAATGCAAGGGCGGAGTTCGGAGTTATTTTTCGGTACAAAAAAGAATCCCGAGGCTACTGGGGATTTAGAAGGCCGGATGATGCCAAGCTCCAAAGCTTCTGCTATGTACTTACGCATAGCCCGGTTCTCCATCACAGAGAGAGGCTAAGGACTGACCCTGGGGAGCTTAGCGCCGGGGACCAACTCGATAGCACAATCGTACTCCCGATGAGGGGGCAATTGCTTAGCTTGCCTGTCACAGAAAACCTCAGCTAAATCTGCGAATTCCGAAGGGACGCCGGTGGGTAACTTAGCCACCCCAGCGGGGGAAAGTGACACCACCTGGGAACGAAATTTACCCACCGGGTTAGTGAGACAATGGGAGAGGCAAAATTTGGTCCACCGCAAAATTCCACGCTCTGACCAGGAGATGACAGGGTCGTGCTGCTGCAGCCAGGGTAAGCCGAGGATCATCGTGGCGCTAGGAGAGTGGATAACAAAAAAAGAAATCATTTCAACATGCAATGCACTAATCTGTAAAGAAACAAGTTCTGTGTAATGAGTCACCACCCCCTGATTGACGGGCTGCCCATCCACCCCACAGATAGGTAAGGCTTTGGGTAGCTTGTGGAGCTGAAGTCCCCACTGTAATGCGAGGTCTTTGTCCAGGAAGTTCCCCTCTGCCCCAGAATCAATGAGCACCCTAGAGGTATAGGTAGTGTCTCTGCAGGATACAATCACCGGGAGATACCAGGAGCTGGAGACGTCCCATCTAGTGGTGCTTACCGGAGGAACTGCTGGCTGGGATGGACGCTTCTCAGGCCGAGGTGGTGCAGGACGGCCTCTCCTCTGGGGTTTGTTCTCGCATGAACCCAGTAGATGGTCGGCACTACCGCAATATAGGCATAAACCAGAACGGAGGCGACGAGCCCGTTCAGACAAAGAGGGAGTCCAGCTGCATGGAAGACTCGTCCGAAAGTCTCCGGGGCCCCCTCGTAGCGTTCCGGCTCTGTGAGTGCTAGAGGGTTGGATGAACCCATTCCATCAGCAGCCGGTGGTGGAACGGAAGCAGGTGTGCTGACGGGCGCTTGGTTCCGGAGGTCCACCATGACCTGTTCCTGAGCATCCTGGCATGACAGGATGGTGTGCATGGTGTTAGACATACCCAGGAATTCCTGGTGGAGCTCTCCCAGTTTCTGGCCCAACTCCAACAACAACGCCTCCGGTAATCCCGCCCTGGGGTTTGTGGCGTTGGATTCTGTCATGATGCGTGACGTCACACAAAAAATAGTCTGACCTTGCTCCAAAAAACAGAAGTGTTTATTAACGTTTTCGTTACGAAACAAATAAGGAGAAACGAAAACCAAAAAGTCACAACGAAAAATCATACACCGGCAAAACGCCGTGACGAAAACCAAAAGAGCGTGGCTTCAACGAAGCGACGAGGCGGTCCGTGGAACAAAGGGCAGGTGAGATGCCGATCGTGTTGGCGAGAAGTGCCAAACCGGAGTGCGATCCAATCCAGAGGAATTAGAACTAGGAGAACACAGAGTTAACACAGAAGAAAGCGTATCAATCCAACGCGACCGACGCCGCCACAGCATCACTTAATTAGTGCTGTCAATTAAAAATCCGCCGACTCGCCACGCCCCCCAACAGAAAGAAGACGTGGCGGCTGAGCACTTGCAGGGGATTGGGAAGACGCCGGTCTTACAGGTAGAGTCTCTGTCCATAGGGAAAGAAACGCAAAATGTCAGATTCGGTCCACACCTCGTGCTTCAGGAAATCACTGCGGAAAAATAACACACGCACTTTCATACACATCAAACTAACCCGGTTATATCAAGCAACTAACAAGCTGGAACTAGGAACAGCTGAGTCTAAAACTTAGGGGAAGAAGAATGAGCACCCTCAGGCGGAAGAGGAGAAGAAAGAGTAAAAGTGGTGACAGTACCCCCACCCGAAATGGAAAGGCGCGAGGTGGCGAAGGTAGGCTTACCTCGGCGATGCGGGCAACCCCTGCCACGTGGAGCGACCTTGCCGTGATTATGGCTGGTTATGGAAGTCAGTGATAAGTTGTGGGTCCAAAATGACTGTCGCAGGAACCCAACTGCATTCCTCAGGACCGAACCACTGAATGGAGGAACCATGGCGCCGTGAATCGAGTAACGATGACACGAAATAAATATTGTCCTCGGGTGTACCAAATACGTTCTAGATGGAGCACTGCCTGGGGAGACCAACGGAGTTTCTTATACCAAGTAAGCTGAAATGACTAATGTGGGCCCTGGAATTTGGCCCTTAATCCTCTTTGCTCCAGGGGTGTCACTGCTGACCCTGTACTCTAACCCCATTTTCACAATTACATAATGTAGTGTAATTTACAATTATTGGACTGTTGTTCTCTTCTCAATCTATTGTCTAAATAATTTGACTTTTTCATTTTCTTTTATAACTCTTACCGTGTTTCGGTGTTATCTAAATGCATTCAGCTATGTTTGTCCTGTCTGTTTAATTTAGAGCCCTAAAGTGCTAATTTTATCAACTTGCATTCGACTGCTTTAAATTCTTTGTCACGTAGATAAATACAAGCCATGGGTGAATTACACATAGATTTAATAAACCAAAGGATGCATTCACACGTTTTTGATTTTAAATGTCATAATTTTACCAAACATTTATATATTTATTCCTGGGCCAGATTCAAGTTTTAAAACTGATGAAATATTAAAATATCATATTAACACTGGGGCGGGATGATGGCATAGTGACTAGCACGTTTGCTTGTGAATGCTGGGGTTCAGGTTCGAATCATGATGTGAGTGGAGTTTCCATGTTCTGCCAATTTTCTCCCAGTTCTTCAAGTTCCTTTCACAGTCCAAAAACATGGATTCAACGTGAATAGGCTGCTTTTAGATTGCCCCATCTAGTGTGTTGGAGTGAGTGTTTGCCCAGCTATGATTTGGCATCTGGTTCTGGGTGTAACTGTTCTGTGTCTGAACTGTTCTTCCCTTGTTGAACATGGACCCACCGTGACCCTAGTTAAATAGAAGATAATGAGGTGAGATGTAAATTAGGTAGTGGCAGTTAAAGGACTGCAGAAATAACTAAAAGATAGCATCTTATGACATATTTGGGCTTTTATTTACCGTTTTGAAGAAATATATGTTGCGTGATGGACTATTTAATTCAGGTCATCATAAATAGCATGCCAGCTACATTTACAATCAAATTTGATCATTTTCTTAGTGTGGTTGGGATATTTATGGCCTGTCATCACTGCCAGAATCCACCCAATGAATACATACATATATGCATAAGTTATACATGCCTTTAATCTAGAATATACCTAAAAAGACACACATACAGATATACACACACAATTTGTGTTATTTAGTCTATTTTGCTCTAGTAATGATTAAACCTCTCCCTGCCAGAGGCTGCACATGAGAAGTTGAGTATCACATTCTCTTTGTGAGATTGAAGTTGCAGTTTGTACTCTGTGTGAAGCAAATCAGCATCAGAGCCTTAAGTGCAGTGTAAAATAGGAATGCTCTGTCTCCGGGCTCTGTCTCATTCCAACCCACATGTCTAATATATATTATTTACAGTCACACACAGCTGCTATTAAAGCATTCTAGACACCAGGTTCAACTTTAAAGTTTCTTCGATTTCAAATTATGAATTCAAATAGTTAACTACTACAGTTTTATTTTTGTTGATTTTAACTGCCTAAACCTGCACTAATCAGAAAAAAATATTGCTTGTTACTATAATGAAATAGTTTTGAACAGCTATTTTTAATAATAAGTATTTGATGGAGTAGTAAAAAAAATATTACCATACAGCTAAGTTTATTAAAGTGCCTAATTAGGTTTACAAGAATTGCCTTTGTTTATGAGTGATTATAGTAGTTGCAGCAACA
Organism: Corydoras maculifer; assembly: GCA_019802435.1. Lineage (NCBI taxonomy): Eukaryota > Metazoa > Chordata > Actinopteri > Siluriformes > Callichthyidae > Corydoras > Corydoras maculifer. The sequence goes on along the minus strand of JAFMOD010000809.1, from coordinate 857,968 downwards.
ATTGTTCATAAATATTATAGTAAGTGTTGCAAGCACTTAAGCTTCTCTTTAAATTAAACCATGTAAGAATTTCAAGTATATAATAATCACCATTTGATAGACGTGTCAATAGCTCAAAGAATCAGAAGCTGTCAGGAGCAAAAATGCTGATATAATGCTGGTTTAATATTTGGATCTTTTGTATGAAGTACAAGTATCTCAAAATTGTTCTTAGACAACTTGACAGTTGTACGATACAGTTCGAATTCATAATAATTGAGTAAATTTAAGCAGTAAATACCCCTCAATGACTGTTTCTGGTTAAATATGCATAAGACACAGGCACTTTCAAACACATTTAAAATATGTGTACTGATTAGACATATTTTCTGCAATAAATTGCATATTTTAACATTTAGTAACTTCCACTCATTAAATAAGTGTGTACAGGTACAGCAATAATAAAGTCCCACTGGCTGCTAAGGTATATTTTATGATCAGTAAATTCATATACAGTGTGTTTATTGGCTACATTTGGATTTTTTTTATTATTAACTTCATAAAATATATGTACACAATTATTCAGTAGCACAGTAGGGTAGCAATTAGGTGTACTGCCTTATTGCAAAATGTCCTTCCTGTGCCTGAATAGGTTTTCCTCCATATTTCAGTTTTCTCACAAATTTTAAAGATATCCTGATGGGGAAAATTTGAGATGATAATTGCCCCTTGACTGTATAATTTGTAAACTTTGGTTGAGGAAAGACTTAGCACATTATAGCACATCATATTTTTGCAGTTTCTTTATTAATTATTTATCAGTCCAAATGTATTATAATATATGTTAAAGTGTTTTCCACATTATTAAACCAGTATGCATTGTATTACATAACATTATATAATATATATAATTATAATATATAATATATTATCTACAGGGGTGGCCCGGTGGCTTAGTGGTTAGCACATTCGCCTCTCAGCTGTAGGTGATTTTGAATAATTTATTATTTTATAATAAACTATATATATATACAAGCTGATTTTGAATAATTTATGTTTTTTGCACAAGGCTGAAGTGCCAGCACCAAAATAAAATAAATCACAGGTTTTGTTATGGTCCTAGGACCGAGCGAGGCGGATTCGCTACTCGGAGAGACGGGTACTGGAGACGGAGATACAAACAGAGCAGGTTTATTGCGACACAGGGACGCAGTACACAGGACGAAGAAACACACAGGGTGGTGGATGATGACGTCACGGTGGGTCGGGTTCCAATACGGGGAGACAGCGTGAAGGGTACTTGACGGGACGAAGGCGACAGGATGACGAGCTGCACACAGAGAACAGAACGAGAGACAGACGACAAGGCGCAGGGCACAATGCGAGGCAAAACAGGGCAGAGACGGGGGCTCGTAGTGTCGGGGCTTGGCATAGGCGTGGCACGAGACAAACTAGCGGTAAGGGACAGGTAGTGCAGGGTATAAATAGGCAAACGTGATGGGGACCAGGTGCTCGTGATTTCAGGGGCGTGAACACACAACCCAACCCACACCACGTGACCAAAACAACCGTGACATTACCCCCCCCTCAACGGGTGCCTCCCGGCGCCCTAAATGGCTTGTCCGGGTAGCGGTGGTGGAACTCTGCGATGAGGGAGGGATCCAGAATAGCGGCCCGAGGCACCCAGGAGCGTTCTTCGGGCCTGTAACCTTTCCAGTCCACCAGGAACTGGATGCCTCGGCCACGACGTCGGGAGTCCAGCAGGCGGTGGACTGTATATGCGGGCTGACCATCAATCAGGCGTGGGGTGGGGCGGGGGGGGGTTGAGCGGGGAGTGGACAACGGGTTTGACGTGAGAGACGTGGAAGGTGGGGTGGATACGCATGGAGCGGGGCAGATGGAGGCGGATGGCTGCAGGGCTGAGGACGCGGGTGATCGGGAAGGGGCCGATGAAGCGGGGGCTCAGTTTACGGGATTCTGTCTTTAAGGGTATATTCTTGGTGGATAACCAGACGAGTTGCCCCACCTTGTAACTGGGGGCAAGGCGGCGTTTGCGGTTGGCGGAGACGACGTTGGAGGCTTGGGCTTGGTGGAGCGCTATCAGGGTGTTCTTCCAAGTGCGGCGGCATCGGCGGATGTGTTGGGCAACGGTCGGGACATGAATCTCCGACTGGTCCTCCGGGAACAGAGGAGGTTGGTAGCCCAGTGATTTTCCGGTCGCGGAGCAGCGTGCGGTGTTGACCGCGTACTCCTCCCATGCGAGGTTTTCACTCCATCGTTCTGGATGTTGGGCGGACACGCAGCGGAGGGTGGTCTCCACCACCTGCTTGGCCCTCTCGGCCTGTCCGTTGGACTGGGGGTGACCACCAGAGGTCAGTGACACATTTGTCCCAAAGAATCTGTGGAAAGCTCTCCATACCTGGGAGATGAACTGGGGACCCCGGTCCGAGACGATGTCCACAGGGATGCCGAAGATCCGGAAGACTTGCTCGAAACATATCTTGGCGGTCTCTAAAGCGGAAGGAAGCTTGGCCAGGGCGATCAGTCGAACAGACTTGGAAAACCGGTCTATAATTGATGATCTCCTCGGTGCGTGCCCCACCGGGGTGGCAGGCCCAGCGGGATTCGTGGCCCCATTTGAGCACAGCAGGGCGGGCGGCGGTGGGCACGAAGGTCCGGTCGGGTGGCCCCAGCCCAGGGTCCGGGTCCTTCTCCAGTTCGCGTTCGATAATCCGCCGAACTTCCCAGGTGACACCTGCAATCACCCGACTAGGAGGGAGAATTAGTTCGGGGTTAGTTCTCTCACCCTCGTCCTGGAAGAGGCGTGATAGCGCGTCGGGCTTGGCGTTCCGAGTCCCGGGTCGGTATGAGAGGGTGAAATTGAACCGACCAAAGAACAAGTCCCACCGGGCCTGACGGGAATTCAGACGCTTGGCAGACTGAATGTAGGCCAGGTTCTTATGGTCGGTCCAAACCACGAAAGGCTGGGATGCCACCTCCAGCCAGTGACGCCACTCCTCTAGCGCGAGCTTGACCGCCAGCAGCTCGCGGTTCCCCACGTCGTAGTTCCTCTCCGCTGCCGACAGCTTCCGCGAGAAGAAGGCGCACGGGTGCAGACGACCCTCATCAGACTTCTGGGAGAGGACTGCCCCCACTCCCGCCCCAGATGCGTCAACAAGGATGGGGGCCGAGGTGAACCGGGACTTGAGGTCGTCCATAGCGTTTTGGGCCTCCTTGGTCCAGCCGAATTTCACCTTGGTGGACGTGAGAGCGGTGAGCAGAGCCGTGATGCTGCTGTAATCCTTGATGAAGCGCCTGTAAAAATTGGCGAACCCCAGGAAGCACTGTAGTTCAGTCCTGGACGTGGGGGTGGGCCAGTCGGCGATGGCCCTGACCTTCTCGGGGTCCGGCCGCACCGACCCGGGGGACAGTATAAACCCCAGGAAGGATACGGATCCCTGGTGGAAGCTGCACTTCTCCGCCTTAGCGTACAGCCGGTTCTGTAGCAGGCGGTTAAGCACCAGCCGTACGTGCCGGATGTGTTCGCTGGTGGACCTAGAATAGATCAGGATATCATCCAGGTATACCTGTATGAACCGGTCCAGGAAGTCCCGCAACACATCGTTCACCAAGGACTGGAACACGGCCGGGGCGTTCTTGAGGCCGAAGGGAACCACGCAGTACTCGTAGTGGCCAGTGGGAGTGTTGAACGCCGTCTTCCATTCGTCCCCCTCCCTTATGCGGACCAGGTGGTAGGCGTTTCACAGGTCCAGCTTGGTGAAGACGGTTGCTCCCTGCAAAGACTCAAATACGGAAGATGTTAAAGGCAGAGGGTATTTGTAGGGGACAGTGATGGTGTTTAGTCCCCTGTAGTCGATGCAGGGACGTAGGGAGCTGTCCTTCTTAGATACGAAGAAGATCCCGGCCCCTACGGGGGAAGTCGAGGGCCTTATGAGGCCAGTGGCGAGACACTCCGACACATATCTCTCCATGGCCTCTCTCTCAGGACGGGACAGGGGGTAGATCCGGCTGGAGGGCAGCGGGGCCCCGGGCAGGAGGTCAATGGCGCAGTCGTATGACCTGTGAGGCGGTAGCTGGCAGGCCTTGTCCTAGCTAAAGACCTCCCCCAGGTCGTGGTACTCGTTTGGCACTGAGGATAGGTCCACGGTGCAGGCGCTATTCCGGGCAGGAGCATGGCTGTGGGGAACAGCGGCGAGCAGGCAAGAAGAGTGACACTCGGTTCCCCAGGTAAGGATACGGCCGTTGACCCAGTCGATGTGAGGGTTATGTTTCCTGAACCAGGGGTAACCCAGGATGACAGGAACCTCGGGGGACCGGAACACCGAGAAACAGATTCTCTCCTGGTGGTTGCCCTCCAACGTCAGCCGAATGGGTGATGTGCGATGGGTGATAGGGGACAGTCGCCTACCGTCCAGGGCCAACGTATGGAGGGGGTTGGTTAGGGGAGAGATCACCAGGCCGTGGTGGTTGGCAAAACCCGCGTCTATCAGATTCTCCTCTGCTCCAGAATCCAATAGTACCTCTACGGCCACCTGTTTCTCCCGGAGGATGAACGTAGCGGGGAGGCTGAGGCATTGAGCTTGGGGATTTGGTGTGGGACTCGACAGGACCCCAAGTCCTACTGCCGAGTCAGTCCTTTTTGGGCGAACGGGGCAATCTCGCAGTCGGTGATCCCCCTTGCCACAGTAAAAGCACAGCCCCTGGTCCATGCGCATGCTCCGGACGTCAGGGGCCAGAGAGGTGCGTCCCAACTGCATGGGCTCGGGACCTTCCGACTGTTCTGCCGTGGGGGTATCTCTTGCGGCGGCTGGTGGGGTCCGTGGTGTCGGAGCAGTACGGATCTGGCGGTCTCTGCGTCGCTCGTTGATCCTCCCGTCAATACGAACGGCGAGGTTAATCAGATCCTGGAGCGTCTCGGGTCGGTCCCGGGTAGCGAGCTCGTCCCGTAGCTGGGAGTTCAGCGCGTAACGGAAGACGCCGCGGAGTGAGCGCTCACACCATCCCGACTCCGCGGCGATCGTCTGGAACTCGACTACGAACTCCGCTACCGGGCGGGCTCCCTGGCGTGCTGAGAGGAGCCGAGAGTCGACGTCGTCCGTGTAGTCCGGCCGGTCGAACACCCCACGGAACCTGTGCATAAACGTGGCGTACGTGGTGCCCAGCGGAGAGATAAGCCCTTGCGCTGCCTCGGCCCAGCTTAGCGCGCGGCCGCGAAGAAGCCTAATAACGAAGGCGATCTTGTGCGCGTCGGTGGGGAAGCACGTAGGGCGTTGCTCCGAGGAATCCATCGTGGCTAGTTTGTAATGTTATGGTCCTAGGACCGAGAGAGGCGGATTCGCTACTCGGAGAGACGGGTACTGGAGACGGAGATACAAACAGAGCAGGTTTATTGAGACACAGGGACGCAGTACACAGGACGAAGAAACACAGGGCGGTGGGTGATGATGTCACGGTGGGTCGGGTTCCAATACGGGGAGACAGCGTGAAGGGTACTTGACGGGACGAAGGCGACAGGATGACGAGCTGCACACAGAGAACAGAACGAGAGACAGACGACAAGGCGCAGGGCACAATGCGAGGCAAAACAGGGCAGAGACATGGGGCTCGTAGTGTCGGGGCTTGGCATAGGCGTGGCACGAGACAAACTAGCGGTGTGGGACAGGTAGTGCAGGGTATAAATAGGCAAACGTGATGGGGACCAGGTGCTCGTGATTTCAGGGGCGTGAACACACAACCCAACCCACACCACGTGACCAAAACAACCGTGACAGGTTTAATATGCAAAAGGTTTAAAAGGTTTAGTGGACATGAACTATGCATGAACATAGGTGATTTCCCAAACCTTCTGTGCTAAATATCCCCCCCCCCCCTTTGTGGCATTATTCGGAATAAATTCTAGAACCGTCACTGAAGCTTGTTATGTTACATGTTGCCACTTTGATGACCAAAAGAATAAGTTCTTCTAATTCTATCGAAATAGAATAAGTTTAGCATAAAATGGCATAGATGTATATGTTTTTTTAATTTTCATCTTATTTAATTTTATAATATCTCTTGTCCAAACGCTGGATCTTTAAGAAGAAATCCTTACATTTTGCATGTTGTTGATATGTGGCAGTGTCTTAATTTATTGATTTAGTTTATTAGTCAATCTTTTATTACTGCTTTTATTATTTAAAAAAGGGGCCAAGATGGGTTAGGATTATTATTTAGTAGTAATTCTTAGAATAAAATAATCCAGGATAGGATGGTATAGAGTAGAGATAGGATAAGGCCAGATTCAAGCACACCTGAATTAAAACAAGCAGTCACAGGCAGGGTGTGTCTGCTTGAACAAAATTAATTAAACATGCTTGCCCTTAATAGATTAATATTTTTAAGCAAGTTATTGTACAAGGTATTCGCCTGTGCCTTAATTGGATTTAAAATGTGCCTAAACTATGGGTTGACCTGAAGAGGGCAGTACACAGGAGATACCTTTATAATCTAATTTTAAAGACTTTTTTCGAGAAAGAGTGTTCAGTGATTCAATGACAAATAAGACAAAATGCTGCCTTAAAATGCATCAAACAATAATTATTCATAAAATATGCATATTTTTTTATGCATTTTTTATTTAGTTTTTTTTAACTAAATGTAACAAATTATTGATCATATTCAAGTTGGAGAAGTTGAAATTATTTGTAATCATCTCAAAACCTGATATTTTAATAGTGTGTAGACTATTATAATCATTGGGTAGCGATGAAAATGACCTGTTATCGAGAGCAAAATGATCCACTTTGCATATAATGAATATTCAAAGATTCCTGTGTTTTTGTAAGAGTAAAAGTGGGGAAGTTTCCAGGCGATTCCACTCATTCATTAAGTGTTAAAAAATGTATTATTCAACATAAAGTATGCACATTTGTAACCTTTATAAATAATCTAAGCTCATTCATTAACTAAAGCCAACATATTCACTGGAGAGGCCATAGTTAAATCAGTTTAGTCAGAGTCTATCCCTCCAGCTCTCAGTTCTTTATTTCAGAAACTTATTCTTTAAACTATAAACTTACTCTTCTCCTCTTCTCACTGCCTCATTGTCTCCTCATTTAACAATCACCCCAGAGCTTAGCCAAAAACCAGGGGTACAATTAATAAAATAATGGATTTGAAACTTTTGGATGTATGCGCTTAGATCTTCTAATACCTGTGGCCTCACTGTATTTTTTGATTGTCTTTAGATTGTCTTTTTAATTAAAGTGTCGGTTCTCAAACTATTTTTTGTATCTTGAAATTCAAATCGCTTTACTTAAACTAACCACAATTTATATGTAGCTATAAAAATCTGCTTTGTAGCTAAATTACCAAATCAATTCAAGAATTTATTTTAGAACCACTAAATATCATAACATTTTGGATCATAACTACCATAGATTTCCAATCAGGGTTACATACATAATATTTTATCAAGACATACGTCATAAAAGAACAGCCAATGATTAAGATTCTGACAGAATTTGGGTATTTTGGTCTCTCTACTGCAGAGCTTTTAGATATAATGGTCTTTTGGGAGATCTAATGGTCCAACCTACTGCTGGAGACCTGACTCCACAGACTTAATTGATTAGTTGGAAGCGGTATTGGGGGATTCCTTAGTGCACTGAAGCAATGACCACATACAGAGTTGATGGGCAAGGTGGCCAATGTAAAAGTTTTTTTGATTCAGAAGTCTTATTTATTAAAAAAAAAAACTATTTATTTTTTAACATTATTAATTCTAATTATTTTTTAAAAATGTTTTTATTTAATTATTTTTTTTGTTCGTGCTATTTACAGCAACAGGAGCAGGATCCCACCAACCTCTACATTTCAAATCTTCCTGTGTCCATGGATGAGCAGGAATTGGAGAACATGCTTAAGCCTTTTGGCCATGTTATCTCCACACGGATTCTCCGGGATGCCAGTGGAGTCAGCCGAGGAGTCGGTTTTGCCAGGTAGCCATGATAACTTTGCACATACTGCATAATGTGGGTCAAATTCACCATTTAGAGGTGCTAAAAGACTTCTAGCATCTGAGTAATGTGGACATGTCTTTGAGCTTTGTTTGTTGTTAGACTTGCTTTCTTTAATTTTTTTTCTTCCCACTACTCCTCCCTGTGGTGTGTGTTGTCCGTTCTGGCGGGTGTTCAAGGTCACTGACTATGTAAGAGATCCCAACAGAGGCTCATGCTCTGCCACTCACAATGTTTGTATACCAGCCAACCAATTAGCCATTCATCCATGATTGGGTGAACAAAGCTAAATGGGGCACACAAAATAAAAGGTTAGTCACTAGAGAGTCTTGCTAAGAGACCAACACGCTAAATAAACCTTAAAAAAACAAAAAACAAATAAACCTTAATCACTATTCACTTCTATTTCTCCTTATATTGAGGCATAAAGTTGCTTGTGCACATATGTATATGTGTTATATGTATATATAATAACTAAAATAATTTATTTTTTTATTTAAATTTAAAATCCTTAATGACCCATTCTATTTATATATGGCCTTTTTCAAAAAAGCATGATTTTAAAGCAGTTTTTAAGTTCTTCACAAAAAAACTATGCTTTACAATTGCAATTCAAATATATTCTGATACTTTATTAGTTTATGCTCTAAAATAATTCACTGTACTTTTAAGCTATTTGGTTTTAAGGCTTGTCACTGTATAATAATAGTCTAATACTGAAAATATATAGTCTATACTGTAATTCCTATATACATGTTTATTAATTAACTTATTGTTCTGTAAATACCAAATTAGAAAAGTGTTATTTAATCCTCATCCTGCCTTGCAGACTGATGATAAAATTATGTACCACATCAGTGATGCTGTGTTCCTTAAAAGGTCCTGCTTTTCTGCTGTGGCTGGTTGCACCGGTCAATAGTTAGTCGATAACATTTTAGCTTCACTTCTGTACAGTGAATGAGACTATCCAAATACTGAAACAGTGTTGATTCTTCTCATTGATGTATCTACTAGACTGACATTGTTTCCAGTGACATCAAGGCATATGCAAGGCATTTTTTTGTTTTAGCAAGTGTTAATGCAGTCATTTAAGACACAAAACGTTTTAAAGTGACTGTTAAATATACTGCTGATGACACACTGTCCATAATTCCAAAAATTTGCTTTTTAAAAATAGTATAGTAAATTGACCCACATACTTAATGTTTGCTGATTCTGGAGGAAAGAACATTGTACATGTAAAATTTTTATATTTATGAAAGCCTGTTTTGCAGGCTAGAGATTGTCTCTAATTGTTTTTTTGTGAATTGTTGTGAATTGTTTTTTATTCTGTAGGCCGTGGATTTTTTTTTTGTGGTGGAAATGGTATAATGTTACAGATGGATGTTAGGGTGTTGAACATTGTTCATTTTGGATGTGATTGTATTTAAACATTCCTAAGATATCTTGCTTCATCTTTTTTCTCTCTTACTGTCTTTCTGTTGCTTTGACAATTTTTTCCCCATCTAATGTTATCTTCTACTACTTGCCATTGCCTTTCTTGGTCACCCTCTCTTTTGCATGCAATCTTTTGCTCTCTTTGTCTGCTCGGTCTGTCACTTTTACTGTCTGTCATTCTCTATCTTTCTTGTTCCCTGTCTCTCCCTCTCTCATTCTCTTTTTTTACCACTCTCTCTTTTTATGTCTTTCTCACTGTCTTTCTCTTTGTGCCTGTCATGCTCTCTCAATCCTAATCATTTTATCTCTCTTTTTCGTGACCTGTCTCTCTGACTATTACTCGTGTTCTTTCTTACTTTCCTTTGTCCTTGCTCCATCTGTCCTTTCCTCTAACTATCAATCTGTTCTACTCTCTCTATCTTGCCCTCTCTTTCTCTCTCTTTCCCAGAATGGAATCCACGGAGAAATGTGACGTGGTGATTCAGCATTTCAATGGCAAGTTTCTCAAAACCCCACCAGGAGTTCCAGGTAGGACTGACAGTGGATTGCTGCTGTGTTCAACAACCTAACATTTCTAAATAGGAAAAACATTGAAGGGGACCAGAGAGCAAATCCCAGTTGTACCCGTGTCTTGACATTTCAAACCAATGCACCTGACACTCATTCTTAGTGGAAAGGTGTTGTTACCTTGCCCTAATATTAGAATTACTCACTGATTTGTTTACACCTTAAAGTGGCTAATAATGTATTTTGAAAACAGATTATTATACACATTAGTATTGTGATCAAATCGTCATGAAGACATACTCTATATAGGTCAAGATGTGAACCAGTGTTTTACTCGAACACAGCAAAGCGTGCATTTTTTCTGTCTTTTTTCTACTAAACTTGGTGTAGTTGTGTGAAGATTGGTGGTTCATCTGGGCATGTCTATTCTAACCATACTGGCACGCATATAATTAGAACACTGTTGTATTGAGTTGATCTATTCTGTTAAATAGTTCTTCCTTACTGGTAAAAAAATAAACCTAAGTAGGGAGTTATGAATTTAGCATTATGCCCTGTGTATCTTTATTGTCTACTTAACCGTACTGATGTCATTTAACATTAAAGAACCTAATATATTCATTCATTCATTCATTATCTCCCGCTTTACCCTCTATTAGGGTCACGGTGGGGTTCTCTATGCCCATCCAGGGGAGAACGTCTCGGGCGCTGGGCAGATAGACCCAGGACAGGGCACCAATCCATCGCTGGGCACACACTCACTCACTCAGACACACTCTATATGGGGCAATTTTAAGAATTCAATTGACTTGATCCATGTTTTTGGACTGTGGGAGGAAACCGGAGAACCCGGAGGAAACCCACGCAGACACGGGGAGAACATGGAAACTCCACCCAGATGGGGATTCGAACCGGGAATCCCTAGCGCTGAGAGGCGAACATGCTAACAACTAATCCACCGTGCCGCCCCTAATATATTATTTAACTAAAATAGTTTAAGACATTAAAAAAGATTTATGGTAATTGTTTTGCTTTAGTTTGCGATGTCAGAATTTGTCCAATTGAAGGCTTGTCATGTGTTGCTTCTGGATGACAGCAAAGCACTGAAGACAGCCAGTATAAAACAAAGTGGAAGTTTATTTAATGAACACAATATAACCTTGTGTGCATGTGGAGGACACAAGGCTGCAGAAAAATGAGATAAAGGGAAACATACATCAAACAGGAAGTATACTCAGACTGTAGAAAGTGACAATAGAATGGCAATCAAACTATGAGAACGAGACAGCCCATGACTGATGAAACAGATGAGGAGACACACATGACGATAGAACAAGATAAGATGATGAATTATTAAAAGAATCACAGGAACACAAGCAGAACAAATATAACTGTAAAGAAAATTAACCAGAGGACAGTCCATGTCTGTAGCAGTGGGAGGACAAGTGGTAGTTGAGTGTTGTTGGGGATGCACTCTGGACACCTGACTGACTGCCCCAGGCACTCTCAACCACACACTAGATCTCTCAGGCAGAATAATTTTTCAAATGTCTTCCAATCCGAAGGATTCAGACTGCAACCAGGAAAGCACTGCTTTGGAATACCTCTTAGAAAAAGTAGATCGCAAAATTAAAATCACAAAATGTGATCCCAAGGTGACAGGGATGAGAAAACGAGGTCCCAAGCCCATTATTAGACTTGTTTTAGAATGTGAAAGAGTAAAGTGCAGACAGATTGCAAGGAACAGGAAAATATGTAGAAAAACAGGAAATTACAGAATCCATGATGTGAAAATCGCTAACAATTGTTTGTAGTAGGTTTATGGGCTTGTTTACTATCATGTGACTTGACATGACATAAGATCAGGACATATATGTGACAACACTGATACAACAGCCAGTGAAACCAGGAAAATAAATAGCAACCTGTGGCAAATGAAAGTTAAGGGTGAATGATATTATCAATTATGGACTAATAAAAACTTGCACTGGAAAACGCAAATAAATCTAGTTAGAAAATAAAAAACAGGAGCATGCAATACTCCTCCTGAGAGCTGGTACACACCAAGGGTATATTTTAAATGTAAAATATCATGCAATTAAATTTAATTTTTTTTAAAGTTTTAACACAACTTAAATCATGCCCAGCAAATATACAACTAATGTGATGTGATTTTTATCAAGGCTAATTTTTCTTAACACCTGCACCCCAATAATGAAATAACCCTATCACATTTTGTTGCCACTGTTAATCACAATGTTAAATTCTGTGCTGTCTCTCCTCAAATGAGTAACTAACATCTCCAGAAAAAGTTTTCAAAATATGCCATTGACATAAATTATTCATACAAGGTAAAATATAACTTTTTTATATAAAAGGGAACATTTTATTGTGTAATATGGTAGAACTCATTTCATCTCATTCTATATATGTTTAATCCTATACTAAAGACTAGGTTTATGGCAGTGGGCATTCCAGATTCCATATTCAAACTCTGCTAGAACCTTTAAGCAGTCTGTAGAAGTCATGTAGTAATACAACATTTTGGTTGAATTTCTTGAATCTAGTTACATTTACATTTAGTCATTAAGTAGCATATACAAAGCTTCTTATACAATTTAATTGTTAAGAAGGAAGTACACTGTAATATTATGACATCTGATCACAATCCAATCCAGCTTCAATGCCTATATTTGCCCGCTGTTTTTGTTGTTTTGATATTTTATTTATAGAAAGTGCTCCTGGAACAGATGTGTTTTAGTTGCTTCTTAAAGATATAGATTGGCTCACCACAATAGTAGTGAATGAGTCGTGTGTATCTTATAAAGAGTTAGAGCAGATCCAGAGATTGTCCTGTCGGCCAGAGTCTGTGCCTTGTACTGAATTCAGGCAGCTAAATGCCTGATTGTGCAAGCTGGGAGATCGGCAAGCAATGCATTATAGTAGTCGAGCCAGGATAGGATCAGAATTTGGACTAACAACTGAGTAGCCTGTTCAGTCAAGAAATTTCTGCTATAGTTAAACCTGAAAAAATTGGATTTCTAACCACCATCTTCCAGCCCGACATAACATATTTGTAGATATTAGGGTTGGTGAAAAAAGAAATCAGTATTTTGATTTAAGTGTAGTTCAGACAATCTCAATCTAAAAGGCAACTATATATTTTGCTGTAAGCAGGCCCTTTCTCTACACATGGAAACCATTAAAAGTAGTATAAGAATGGCAAGTTGTCCAGATGGAAGTGTTTCATTGTGCTTGCTGGCAGTGGGAATGTAAACAGATAAAAAGTATCTGAAGGACCATAGTCATCTAACAACATTCTCAGCAGTTATTTTCACTTAAATAACTACCTGAAACTGTTTGTTCTTGAAGTGCTTATGAAGATATATAAAGTTTAATTTAATTTGTGATCAGCTAATTCCAATGTGCAGGCACACATCTGTGTTTAATTAATTGACTTAATTTCCTCTCTTTCTTGTCATTGTTTAACATATGTTTTAACATATGATTGTCTTGTAATTACCACACACCTGTACCGCATTGAATTTACTGCATTATTCAATGTTTCCACTCTGGGGTGTTTTTACACTTAAAACCTTCTTTCTTAATAAATCAGAACATTTTTAGTCAACTGCAGGTGTGAATGGATAGGGGGTACCCAGCAGGCAACACAAAATGATGCGTCTAGCCTTAGTGTGAGATAAATTCCAGACACACCAAGTCACAATGTGGTACTGAACTCAGCTTTGATGTTTAGTTGTTAACGTCACTGGTTTTGCATGATTGCATGAGAGTTCATAATTGTACATAAACAGGAAATCGTGTGTACCACTCAACCATTCTTCCAGAAGGTGCTTTCCTTGAGCCCCAGCCTATAGAATGTCAATGGGTTGGAGCTTTTGTTTGTTCTTTAGTCTAGAGACATGTTAAAAATGACAGAAGATGTAGAGTTTTGAAAATACAGTGCAAAGCTTTGATGTCTGCGGAAGGAAAGACAGCAGACAAAGTAAACAGAGAGAGAAGAGCGAGTTTAGTTAGAGAGAGATGAAAAAAATGAGAGAGAGAAGAGAGGAAGCACAGGCTGCGACTCCGGCAGAAACTGCGTAATTTGCAATGTGTAGTGTGAAGCCCAGTGTCAGAGACAGAGTCAGGTGGATGATGGATGACTTCATCTCTTTTCTCAATACCCCCCATTTTCCCCATAAATTTATCTTCTCCTCTCTCTCTCTATCTCTCTCTGTCTCTCTCTTTCTCTCTTTAAAGCCTGCTTGAAACATTCGTCCATTGCTGTCAACCTGCAATTTACAGTTGTGTGTGTATATGTGTAACATACTCCATCAGAGCAGTTTCACTGTGCCACAATTACTGAAGTTTAGAAAGTTTATCAAACAGCAGGACTGCTATAAATCTTACATGGCTAGAATTAATCAATCTTTAGGAAATTGTGCTCATTGTGTTACACACAAGTAACACATACACACACACATTGTGCATTACAAATATTTTGTAGAAATTTCCTTACATAAATCTACAATTATACATCATAATTTCACCTTAAAACTGAATTATTTACATAATGATTTTTACATGAGTTATATACACTTGTTATATAAAACTGTATACCCACAGCAGCAGGTGAGAGATTACGAGTTACATTAGATCCAGGACAAGCCCAAGTTATTACCCAAGATCATAAAACAAGCCAAATCCTCATCAAATACAATTACTGCAAGAAAGAAAAAAAAAAACAGATTAAGCATGTGGATGTTTTCACACATCTATCTTCATTTATATGGGGGGGCTCACTGAGAGGAAATATGAGGCCAGTTCTGGTGATAAAGAACACTTCACAGGGTCTCTGGACCGCCTAGTACCATTACATGTTTGTAATAATAACAGACTTGGGACATGTCGCAATACTCATTGTTAAAGATTTAGGACCTGAACCATATGACTGACAGATTATAATAACATTGTGGAACTGGAGTCTTATATTAAATCAACCCTGATGACCAGTTTTTTTTATTTAACTTCAGCATGAATTATGATTTATTTTAAAAGATAACGGCCAACATGGATGTTTAGTAATAATTAAAATTACAATTTTTTTCAGAATTATGTCTAACTTGTTGCTATTACTGTAAATGTAACTAAAGTCACTTTAATGCATGTAAAGGTCATTTTTGTATATATGTTTACATAATATTTACATTATGTTTTAAGTATGTTTTAATAAGTTAAATATGCTTTAAGCAAATAAATAAATACATAATACTTACAAAAATACTTACAAACATGCTCACGTATAAAGAGAACTTGACAATCGGTTGGCTCACTCACTAAGCTCTCAATCTGGCATGATGATGGCCATATCCAAAAAAAGCTAAAAATGTCTAACTTTATGCGAGTAAACAGTGACAGAACTGGGTGAAAACTGATCCACAAGGCAGATGTGTTCCTTTCATTTCTCTTATTAGTTTCTGTGAAACTGTGCGAATAGCCACTTTGCTTTGCAAATACTAATAAAAAGGTCATGTTAGAAGTGTTACAGTATTTATAGGGAATAACATTTTTAAAAATCATCTTTTTGCATTACGTCATTTTGCAGATGCTTTTATCCAAAGCGACCTACAAGAATTCCAACTTGATTGTTAGCAGTTTCCACAAGCTGGCGACATCAGTTGTCATCAACACAAAGTTACACAGCACTGATGCCTTATGTACAGCATTAACCAGTCTTCATTATTCCAAAAAAAATCTGACAGAGTTCATAGAGCTCTTATTCTTATTAGTTCACCATGGCTGGTTGGCTTATACACATTATAATAGCATAGATCCCAATGTACACAGGCTTAATCAGATTTCTTCTTTTTTAAATTATTTTTCCGAGATACAAAACAGTGAATGTTGGGCACATGGCATTTCAATGTGTTAACTTGTAAAAATGTTTTAGCCTGACTGTAATTAGACTGAATGACTCATAAATATGGTTTCACGCATTTTGTACCTGGACAATGTGACTGATAAAGGATGTGAATTAAAAGTGGTGCTCGAACTAGTATGCTGTATAGCACTAACATGCAATGTTTCTGTTAAAGTATTGGATCAACTGTACACTTGCTTTGGGAAATCTAAAAATAAGCAGGCTGTGAGATGTACAGGTCAAATGGTTAATTTTTACTTGTAGTTTTTATTTATTTATTCTTAAATGGAGGATTGGCTATCATAACAATGGTTTAAAATTTAAACTTTCATTATTAATGACAGCACTCTTTTTACTCCTTTGGCATCTCAAAACAGCAGGGTAAAAGCTATAGTTATTGGGTATTAGTCATTTATTTGTTCCAAAATTTAACTGTGTGGGCATAGCAACTGTGAATTATTTACTGCAAAAAATATTTAAAAATCTATATAAAAAAACACATATCATATGTAAATATAATATAGTTCACAATTTAGCAATGTCTTGTGAATTAAATAGCAGCTTCCTACTAAGATTTGTAGCCATCCAATAAGGAAAGTGGTTCATTTCTTTTTGGACCAGATATTTTAAACCTCCGCAATATATATCAAATAATGGGTAAAAATACGACATAGATGCACATTAAGAATACAAGTACATATTAAATTAGATGAAACAGAGTAAATGTATCATATTACTACTATTACCTTAATA
This sequence comes from Corydoras maculifer, assembly GCA_019802435.1. NCBI lineage: Eukaryota > Metazoa > Chordata > Actinopteri > Siluriformes > Callichthyidae > Corydoras > Corydoras maculifer. The sequence goes on along the minus strand of JAFMOD010000809.1, from coordinate 841,351 downwards.
AACACCAGAGCCCTGGTGCAAATAGACTACTTTGTATGCTGCACAGGTTTCTAAATAAGTTAAATAACATACTTTAACACCTCGTGCCTCAAGGTTTGACCGATTATGAAATTACTTTCTTTCTGCAACTTAGAAACAAATTTTAAAACCTCAACACAGGGCTACAGGTAATAAAGAAGCCGCCCACTGCCGAATCATGGTTAGTTGACCAAAAATGTTTGTTGGCTACTGAAAAAAATTATTAAAAAATACTTAAAAAGCACTCGAGGTGTCACAAAGAGGGTCACATGTAATGATTTATAACCTTGCTTTCTTTAAGTCAGGGCTAAAGCCCATCCTCCTCCTACACCCTAATGGATTCAGCCTTGAAAATGAAACACCAAGTGTATTGATATCTAGGTTTAATGCTCAAAAATAGCAGCTCATTGATTTTTTCCCCCTGCCTTTGCGCAATAGAAAGACTGCAGCGTGCAGGCTGGAACCAATGTGGCTTTGCTACAGAAAATAATGATGGATCTGTTGCGTTTGCGCTCCGGCACTCTGTCAAAGCATATTGCCGTATATAGGAGTGAAGGTTCTTCTCTAAGAAGCATACTTGATTAAATCAAGCCTGATAGAGATGCTTTCTGTGGTGTAGTGTCCACAGCAGGATTGAGGGGTCTTTGCATTACAACAGACACTTTTAAGAGTAAGCTTAGCACACACACTTAACCTGTTTACCAAAAACCCTTTTCTTATTTTAGTTGGGGTGGTTTAAGTCCATCATGACAGTGTGTTTGTGTGTAAAGGACAAGTTAAAGGTCATGTTTTTTTTTATTTTATGAGTGCTGAGTGCTGATTGGGTCTTTTTTTTCTCACAGAAAGCACTACAACATTCACACCTGATAGCTCTAAATCTGCTCTGAGGACAGGAATCCTTTAAGTAGTGCTTAAATGTAAGCTTTGCAGAGAAGATGAAGCTCAGGCAGTTAGTTAAGTTAGGTAGTTAGATAAGGTAGTTGGTTAAAATGCATTTTAATAAGTAAGACCATTAGGGTTTTTTTGTATGTTTTGATGTAGTCTTTGGTGTTGGGTGTGTGTATATATATATATATATACATATATATATATATATATATATATATATATATATATATATATATATATATATATATATGTGTGTGTGTGTGTGTGTGTGTGTGTGTGTGTGTGTGTGTGTGTGTGTGTGTGTGTGTGTGTGTGTGTTTTTTTTTATATCCCCCCCCCCCCCCCCCCCCCCCCCCCCCCCCCCCCCCCCCCCCCCCCCCCCCCCCCCCCCCCCCCCCCCCCCCCCCCCCCCCCCCCCCCCCCCCCCCCCCCATTTACAGTTCATTGAAAGGAAAACAGTTCATGTGTTACTTATGGTTTATGCACAGGGTCCCTTATAGCATATTGCCTAAACAGCAGACTTTGGGTGGGGTTGGTTAGACTGGTGGTCCAGAACCTTATCCAATATGTAATTATCACTTCCTAATACATCCAATTTAAGTTGTATAAAATGGTGTACTCTTAATTATTGTTCTTTGGCTAACATGACCCCTAGGATAATGGACACAGAAATTTATGGATAAGGTTTTTATATGATAAGGGTATTTAATAGTGTATACAGTACAATACACTGTTTAAAACAATCAGATTACATTTAAATCACACATTGGATCTTGACAAATGAAATATTAATATTGAAATATTTCTTATATTTTGGATAAATCTTTTAGCACTGATACCATATCCTGTTGTCTTGAATGGATTGAATGGATCTTTGCAGGAAAGCCCCTCCTAGTGAGCGCAGCTCCTCTACTCATTTTTCTTCTTTTGAGGATTGTTTTTGTCAGAATAAACCACATGACTCAAAAATGCTTTTGAATCCCTACACATAGCTGTAATTATTTAGCAGCTTATTACAGTATGGGTTTCCTGTAAAAATTGTATTGCTTTTATGTCAAAGTAAGAAAAAATCAACATTTTCCATGTTTTATTTAATTTGGTTCCATTAAATGTTTCAGAAAAAGACTATGTTTTGTTGTGTCTTTCAGGATTTCCAATTAAATTGGTTGCATTTGCTGTAAAATTTAGAGACTTGAGCACTTTCCACATGCCACACTGTCAAAATGGTTTGCATCAACTTAAATTAAAAGGTTTTGAAGAACTGATCTTTGTGCACACATATTTACAGCAATAAATAACAATGCTGTAGAATCATAAAAGACAAAATGCATGTTTCTAATCTCAAAGCTTTTTCTAATATATTCTGCAGGAATTTAAAGTGGTTTAGTATGCAAGTTTTCATCTGCCATGATATTAGTGTTCTTTGATGTATGATGCCATACACACTGTCACTGAAAGCAATGTTGTTTGAAAAAACGCAATATTTACAAAGCCTAAATTAAAATACACATATATGGATGAAATGCAAAATAATCTGTGTACACTAAATATAAAAATCAAGATCCTTTTATTTAATACTTTGACTTAACATGCATTTATTTTACTGGCATGCTTGTAGTTTTGTGTCATGGTTGTTTACTTTATATATTTTTTTAAATAGAAAAACAGCATTAGATAAAGTTTTGCATGTCTTTTTTATCATTCCTTTGTATGTAAATACATTCCTTTGTATGTAAATACAAAAAGGTCCACTTTTGATCTGACCAGAGAACCTTCCTCCACATGTGTGTGTGTATAGAGAGAGAGAGAGAGAGAGAGAGAGAGAGAGAGAGAGTAATAAACAGTAGAATTAAAGCCGAAATGCAGCACATACTACAAGAAACAGTACCACCAAGGTCTGGAAGAAGTGCAGAGAGAAATGGCATGTAAGTCTGCATATGCAGCTGGTTAGTGCTTTATTAAATGCAGGTGTTTTCTCTGTTCATGCAAAAAAGAAAGAGAAAGTTGGACAGAGAGGGAGAGAAAAAGAGAGGTCTGAGAGAGCACCATGGCCCATTACACTCTGCAATAAGGCCAGAGAAAGTAAACTGCTTTATTAGCACATCCACATAACAACCTCCCTCCCTCCAATCCTCCTTCCTTTCCTCCTGTGTATGGAGTGTTTGTCTTGAACAAACTGTCTAAATATCAAATGTTAGTGAGGAGCCAGAGTCCAGGGCTCATTAGCGCCTTAGATTAGTCGAAAAAGCTCCATGCTCAGTTTTGAGCCCACTGCACCCAGCACAGGCACTGAGCACAATGCAAACAATGCTCCTGACCGAGTGCACTCCCACAGATTGTGAAATGAGATTATTGCTCAAGGGCACACAATTTCTCCCAGCATGCCCTGCTCTCCAAGCAAACAAAACTTTAGAACACACTGGGCTTTGATAGCTTGATTTCAGAATCTCAGAGGTATTACTGAACAGAGTGAAGTGCTGTTTAATGGGTCAGCCCATCATACACGCACTATCTCTCTTTCTCTCACTTAACTTCTCACTCTCTCTCTCTCTCTCTCTCTCTCTCTTTCTGGGTTACTGTATTTATCACACACTACTTTTAAGCCTTGCTCACTTTTAAAGATTGTTCTTTACATCATGTTTGTCAGAAAAATACAAACATGTTGCTGTTTTGCACTATATTTGTTTACTTTTCCTCTGTTTTGTTTACTTGCTGTTTCACACCCTGGTTTGTATTATTTAGTCCATTATGTTATCATATTTGACCTCTTTATTACCCATCATGTCTTTTATGTTATTGTTTTAATGTATTGTCTAGGTCCATTTAAGCTTATTCCAGTTTTATATCACTGAGATGTCAAAATCACTATTCTGTGTTCTGTTAGTTGCCTGTGTTAATAACCTATCCCTTATACTGGTATATGCACTTCTGCGGCTCCACACATTGGAAGTGGTGACCACAGATTGAACGTAATGAAAAAGCAAAAGTACAAGTTTGGCGATGTGTCTAGTAAAACAAACAAAATACAAATAGTGTAGGTTTTTTTATGGAATTTGCTATTCAAAACATCATAACACATGGAACTTCATTCTTTCAGCAATGATATTCAGCTCATAAAATTTGACACACTTTCAATGTCATGTGTTAGCAGCCCTGAAAATGAAAATGACATTGCAGATGTTTAGAGCTCATGCCCCTGGTTCTATGCGTCTATGCTTCTGTATGGGATTTAAAACTTAATAAGAATCATTTTTAAGTTAGTTATAAGATATGCAAGATAAGCAGAACTTCTTAAACACCTTAAAGAACAATTTGCTGTCGGGGCAAAAGGAGGTTCAACTTACACATTATAGATGTTTTAACTTATATGAGGGTATAGAAATATTGACATGTATCCAGTGATCTCATAATGATCTGATTTCTGTGATTTGTGCTGTAATGATGTCTCTGTGTTGCAGTCAGTCAGTGTTTTGTACATGTGTATAATTAAAATATGGGCATTTTGCAATTGCTTCTCTTGTTTGTTTGTTTTAGCCAAAAAATTAAAGTTTTTTTTTTTACTTGAATCCTTGATTATTTTAAAGAATATCAGGAATGAAAAATGTGGGCAATGTGGGTCTGAAGTGTAACTGTACAAAGATAAGATAAATCTTTATTAGACAATAAGGAAATGTTAATTTTCATGTGTTGTGTTCTTATATTAATCATCTTAATTATAGGTTTATCATTATACAATGAAAAAAATTGCTATTCACTATTATAGGTCTTAAGATGGGTTTAAATAAAGCAAAACATTGAATACAGCAGGGGTATTATACATTAAGCATTACGTACGACACGATACAACTTGAAAAGAGGTGATGCTCTACATGTAAAAACAAAAACACCAAAATCAGAATACACAGTATGTGGAAATGTTTACTTGCGAGGTATTTTGTTATTCCTGAGGTAATTACTAAATTGCTGCACTGCATTATTTATGTCTGCTGCCTTTCCCCTTGGTAGAGTTGTGATTGATTTATCTCTGCTGTGACATACATGGGCGAACTGAGATTATCATGTTTGTAGCAGATAAAGCAGAGGAGAGAGTGGGAGTAAAATGATCCTTTGGTGAAAACGATCACATCTCGAGCACTCTAATAGCTGTGTGTGTGTGTGTGTGTGTGTGTGTGTGTGTGTGTGTGTTGTGTGTGTGTTTTTGACCTGGCAGGAGATAAGCAAGGGATTTAGGCTTTGAGAGGGAAGCCCATTAAGACATCCTAATGTGCTTTTCTTTATGAAGCTTTAATTGAAGCTGGTAGATGACTCATGTGTGTCTAAATCAGACTGATTTGATTTCGCGCACACATACACAAGCCTGCACACATACTTATCCACAGTGACCTGCCAAATTAACAACGCTTTCCTTTTTTACTCTCCTTTTTATTCCCTGTAGGAGAATTGAACACGACAGCTCATTCAGTAATGACACGTATAGCAGACAGTAATGCATTTTTTCCAGGTCCGTTAGAAATCCGAACCCCTAATGGAGTGCAAGTCTGAATTAGCTTGCAAATCTTTAAACGGACACAAATGTGACACGATCCACTCTCCTCTCCAAGTCTGGATGTCTGGTACATGCTGCTGGTATAAGTTAGAGGGATCATGCAGTTTGATACACCACCAATCCTTTTAAAAGCCTAGTGAGCAAGCTACATGCCTGGGGCCTTTCACCCCAAAGCTTGCAGAAGTGGCTAGACAAACAGTAAAGATCTCATTAAAAAGCAGGAAATGGCTAATATGATTATGTGGACTTTGTATTCTGCACATCACCTCTCTCTTTTCTCTGTTAGTTTCCCTGGTTTATCATCCATCTCTCATCCTCTTTCTGTCTCCACTGAGAAAGGATGTCAGACAGTCCAATGGTATTTACCTGCCTCGGCACAAAATAAACAAATCCAGGATCAAGGATCAGGCCTGATTCAGGACACATCCTCTTATAGACAGAACCTGGGTTCATCTATATTCAACACTAGAACTGCACGATTTCACTCAAAAGTCATTGGGATTTCTTTAGGAAATTGTGCTTTGCCCTAAGACAGCTGCAATGAAACGAGAATATTAGTTGCTAAACACTTGCAAGCAATTTGATATTTCTAGTAATTATATATACATCAGAGAGCTTTTTTATATAACTTTTTACTTCAACATTGTCCCACTGGACTGAGTGATTGACTTCAGTACGCCGCATTTCAAGATACATTTTTACAAGATATGATTTTATAAGAAAACAAGATATAAAATAAGATATAAATACAATATTGATATGTAAAATATAATATACAATATACAACTATAAACCTGTTAGCCGCAAAAAAAAAATCGGCTACACGGGAGGAATGCGTACGCCGCTTGCGCCTTGTCAGCGTTTCCTGGGAACAGCTGTGCGGAGAAAAATGCACACCCCGGTCTGTCGGAAAAAACAATCCCACAGATACAAGCCTGCGCGGAAATATTGCGCAGCGCCATACCATGGTTGAGCGCGGAAGGAGAGTTCGGAGACATCGGGATGAAAACAAAACAGGGTTTATTCTTTAAAAATGGTGTAGGGACACCAACAGAAAGGGAGGAATGAAACAAACGAACTAACACTGGGATTAAAGCACAACAAAGATATGCACGGGAAAAAGGGAATACGGAAACTAAATACAATAAACACCCGGTCACGTGCACAAAATAAACCAATCACCCAACGGAGTCCATGAATAACACAAATGAGGGACAGGTGCCCCAGGCACCTGTGACGAAACCAATATAAATATATAGAATATAGAATATACAACTATTAATATATAGAATATAGAATAAACAAATATAAATATAATCTAGAATATACAGCTATAAATATTATATATGCACATCACCTCTCTATATATATTGTACATTAAGGCATTCACTTCCAGTCATGTCCAGTCCAGACTGCTGTTGTCATGTAAATTCCTCATTGCCTTTTGTTAAAATTCACTTTTGTTTTATTCACAAATGCTTTCATAATTGTTTAAAAAAATATTTAAATGTATGTTTCTTATCTAAAACATCTACTTAACATGTATAACATATAACACTACATATATATCCTTATATCTTGGCAATGTTGTCACAGAGCTTCAGAATGTAAATTTTAAGTCATGGTCTTTTAGTTCTATTTTATTCACATTCATTTGCATGTGTACTTTAGATTGTTCTGTTTCTGGTCCCCCACATGCACGCAGGTGGTTTGAACAGGATAATTGTTAAATTGTTAAATCTTTATGGGGATCTGCAATGTTAGATTTCCAACTCTATTTGTAATAGGCTTAGGATAGTACAACTAAAGATTTCTGAATGTCTGTTGTTATTAGGTTGTGTTTTCCATGAATACTAAAAATGGAGAAATCTTCTTACAGAGTATTAAGAAATACTTTTAATAAACATTTTGAGATACCAAATCTCAGTCTCTATTAACGTGTAAACTATAGCTTATAGCTTTTAGCACATTTTCTTATCCCCCTCCCCCCTTTTTTATGTTTTTATGTTACTTGGAATGTTTTGTATTTGCCTGTTGGTAATTTGCTCCCACAGTCTTATGAGTCACTGACTCCACATTTTACCATAGCAAAAAATATTACAAATAAGGTATATAAAATGCAAATGTGTCAGAAATAAATGTGAGATTCAGGTCAAGATTTGAGTGAAACAGGGCCTCCAGTCTCTAGATATAACAACAACAAATTAATCAAAATTAATTCCATTGCATAACTTTTAAAATGCTTTTAAATGTGTTACACATAAAAGATGAGTATTCACAGGAATTAGTTTTTTGCAAATAATAAGAAAAGTATATATCTAATTCTGCTGTTATTAAGCAGGTAAAAGACGAGCCACGAACCATAATACGTGTTTTTTATTAACTACTAGCTAATAACTGTTCTTGTTCATGAACTCACCTGTGTGTCTAAACAAACCTCCACTCAAGGATCAGATATTCATATTTAATTTAAGCTTCTATCTACACCATCTAAATTATCCATAATACTTTTATTTATTAATGTCTCCCTTTTGCTCTCTCACGATTTTGTCATTTTTGTAAGATATATGAAAGATAAATAAGAAAGTTTAGCAGAGTGCTTGTTATATGATAATACCAAAAAAATTATGCACCAATGTGACAAATGGCTAGTTATGATCTCACTTTACACTCTATAAAACATAAAGGTCTTAAACCTGTATGGACATTCTGAGGTGTAGGGGATAGAGTAAGCAACAAGGAAGATTATGTAAATGGAAGTGTGAATTTTGTGTTTATTTTTTGGCTTAAAACCCAGTGTCTTATGATTAATGGATTATCTCATGAGTACCATATGGAAAACTACTACTGTAATATCCAATTTTTTTAAATGGTCTTGCTAACATCTTTAATATCTTACAGGTTCCATGCAACAGTATTGGGAACACAGGCTAGTAAAATTTGATTAAACTGGTTGAGCAGCCTGAAATAATTAATGATGTGGTATCAATGACAGATCTGGGGTTTGAATCATGCTGTAGTGCAGCTGCTTACACCTTAAGTCTAGACTGCCTGTGGATCCCTTAAATGCACCTTCCTGGGTTTTCTGATGTTTATTCTCATACAGTCGTCTTGTGTAAACAAGCAGTGTGGTGCTCATAAGTGTTCTAACCTAGATGTCGGTGCTATTTGCCTATGTCACATATTTTAAGCATCCCTAGAAAAAAAAGTGTTTTATGGTTTTATCTAAGGATGACAAAAGAATAAAACAGCGGATGTTCTGTACAAACAGTACTATAATGTAGGTGCAAACACTTGTGAAATAGAAGCCAGCTAAACCAAAGATGACATTGCTAACTGTCATCGTGCACATGTGTATGCAAAGTTCAGTGGCACACAAGTTTTGGCATATGTACCTTTTTGCTTGGGGTTAGTCACAGATTTACCTGCTTCTCAGGCACATGGGATTTCCTTGTTTTTCTCCCAGGCACTAAACACCCACCTCCAGCCTGTGCAGTGTTATGCAGCGTTGGCACTTGAACAGAGGCTTGCAGAGGCTGCTATTAGAGCGTAGGCGATATGGAGACGCCTGCGTCGCTAGGGTCACACACTTCTTTCACCCACACCTTGCTGCACACATGCCGAGAATAAGAGAACACAGAACATACTGTGCCAGGACAAACACCACCCTGCCTGTTGGTAAACACAGCCATGATTTCCACACTCGGAATCTGACATCACACAAACCCTGTAACAGCTTTTACCCATTTTTTCTTTTGTTGTTCTACAGCCACAGTATTTACTGCTTCAAAGAATAATAAATCAGAAATAAAAAAAAATCAGTTTGAGCCTTTTTTAAACTTTTAAAGATAATTATCATGAAAAGTTGCTTAATTTGCATCTGAACAAAAATTCAATCATTATTTAATTGCTTAACGATGTTAGCAGCTCATTTTTCCCCCGGGAGTTCGGCTACGCGGGAGGAATGCGTACGCCGCTTACGCCTTATGAGCGTTTCCCGGGAATCAACTACGCGGGAAAGAATGCGTACACCGGTCCGTCGGGTAAAACACTCCCACGGATACAATCTGCGCAGGAGTAATGCGCAGCGCCGCACTGTGGTTGAAGCGCATTACTCCCGCGCAGGTTGTATCCGTGGGAGTAATGCGCAGCGCCGCACCGTGGTTGAAGCGCGGAAGGAGAGTTCGAGAGACACCAGGCATAAAAACAAAACAGGGTTTATTATTAAAAATGGTGTAGGGACACCAACAGAAAGGGGGGAACGAAATGAACAAGACTAACACCGGGACTAAACCACAAACAAAGACGTGCATGGGGGAGAGGGAATACGGAAACTAAATACAAAAACACCCAATCACGTGCACAAAATAAACCAATCACCCAACGGAGACAACGAGTACATTAATGAGGGACAGGTGCCCCAGGCACCTGTGACAGACGATAAGAAAATCCAGATTTGTTCTGGACTGGTTGGCCTGGGTCTTTCTTTAAATGTTCCTCTAATTTATTTATTTATTTTTGGAGTGGCTTTCTCTATAGCTCTGATTTTACAATTTAAATTCAACTAAATTTTAAATACTACGGGGTATAAATATGTGTTAAGGTGTGGGTGTGTCTATTCTTTGATATATTGGTCGTCAGTTTTATTGTCTTCTTAACAAAAAAATGTTTTAGTCTCCAGCACACAATAACGAGCTGTTCAGTTGCAAAAACAGTCTGATATAAGTTAAGAACTGCTCTACTCTGTGAAATCAATGCGTATATTCATCTAGTTTAGTTTATGTATACAAACTAATGCATAATATATCTACTAACCACCCATCCATTCATTATGGTCCGCTTTAACCTCTACTATAAATCTATAAATCTAAAAGTCCAATAAGGACCACTAATAATAAGTAATGTAGTTTTTCAGTACACAATGCTAAAAATTCAACTGAAACCAGGTATATCTTTATAAAATTACAAGAAAGTTATTATTTTTTTAAATTAAGTTTAAAGGAAAGTAAAGAAAACGAGTTTGCACAAAACACTGTTGAAAAAAAGTACTACTAATATATTAAAACTGTATTAAGATTTTTCCTGGCGCCTACACCAACTATGACGGGTGACTTTTTAGGTGCCAACATTCTTATAAATTGAAAAACTGTTAAAAATGTATTAGTAAAAGCATTACTATGTTCCTTCCACAATCCAAAAAAATATTGGGTGAATTACAGATGTGAAATTGACCAAGATGAGTGAATGTGTGTCTGCTCTGGTAACCTATCCATGGCATTTTCTTACCTGTCACCTAATGAGTAAAGGCACATATTTTAGTACCCCTTTACTGCAAACTTGAACTAAATTTAAAAATTATTCCATTCCTAAATTAGGAGATGGCAACCTATCATTTAAAAAGCCCTTAGGACCAAAAAGTAGCCCTTTAAATGTAGGTCACAAAGCATGTTATTGTAAGTAAGCCTGATAACAGTACAAGTTGGTTTAAATCTTATATTTAAATATTAGTGTAACACACACTCACTTACACAGACACACACTATATGGGGCAATTTGGAGAATTCAATTGACTCGATCCATGTTTTTGGACTGTGGGAGGAAACCGGAGAACCCGCAGGAAACCCACGCGGACACGGGGAGAACATGGAAACTCCACCCAGATGGGGATTCGAACCAAGAATTCCTAGTGCTGAGAGGCGAACGTGCTAACTACTAAGCCAGTGTGCTGCTTGTATTATTATTATTATTATTATTATTATTATTATTATTATTATTATTATTATTATTATTATTACCACCCTGTTGTTGCTTAACAGTATAACATAACAAAACAAACACTCAAATGCAAATAAGTAATCCAAATTAAACTACATATTTTTTACTTACGTATGTAAGAATTAATTTAAGCATTTTACAGCAAAAAAAAAAAAAAAAGTTTTTTTTTTTTTTTTTTTTTTACAAAGTCAATAGAGAGCTATGGGTTGGCCACATGTTTTCTAATAAGATGTAAAATATGCTAATTCTGGATGATATAACTGGTTTTACTCCCTTGCCTACATGTAAATGTCAAAACTGTATTTTTAAATAGAGATACCAGAATTATAAATCCTCTCTTTAACAAACCAAAAAGTTGCTTTAAAACCTTGTGATACGTGGTTCTAATAGTATGGAATAACTTTGGTTGGTGCATTGCAAAGCTCTTTTGTTTGTAAGTTTGTATGTTATGCAAGCTTTTGCACCAGTCTGTTTTTATCTTATACTTAAATATTTCTTTAAGCTGAAAACAAGCGAGGGTCATAAAAACATTGGTATAAATCACGCAGCTCTCAGCAGGAACTCTCATTTGAATGATCCAGCGGTTAAGGCAGGCACATCACCTCACCGCCAGTCTTGCCACAGTTGCTTTTGGACAGGAAAGAAAGCAGGGGAAAATGGATAAATGATGAAGGGCGCTCCCTCTTTCTCGCCTACAGGAATGTGTGCCGCCCACGGTGAGACCTGCAGGTCTGTGGGAGCGCAGCAAGAGCTGGCAAGCCGGCCGTCGACCCTTCCATTAGAAACACATGTCTGTCTTTTTATCTGACTCTCTCTCTTCCTCTGCTCCATTTCCCTATCTTCCCATCCTCTCTCACTCCTCTCCCATTAAAATAGCCACAGTGCATGACCCAGAGTTAATAATCCGCTTCCTCCAATCTGTCTGTTTAGATCAGTTTTATGGGAACACTTACCAATAGACACAAAACCATGAAAGTGAAAAGCACAACCCGTTTAACATGATTACACTGTTGCACCTTAATGTTTGTGTGTGTGAAACTAAATCCAGGGTGTAACTTTATTAAACTAAAATGGAATGACAAGTTGCTAACTGTCAGTACTGCTATTGGTCTGCATTAATTTATTTTTTTGTTCTTCAGAATATATTATTTTTCTTTTTTAAACAAATTATTTGTTTCATAATATTTTGTTATATATTTAAAAATCTTTTTAATATTTTAAGAATTTTTTAAACATTAGAGTGCACAATTTTTTTTTTGACAAGTATCTAAATTTAATTCAAAAACATATTCAAGATGCCCAGTTTTCTGATCTAGAATTATTGGTAAAGTTATTAAAAAAATTAAAATTTAAAAAAAAAGGAAAACACTTTCCCATCTCAAGCATTCCCTATCCAAGACTCTATTGCTGAAAAAAGCATGTTAAAGCTCATTTAAAGTTTGCTGCAACTCTTTTAGACAAGTCTGTTAAATATTGGAATAATATAGTCTACTTAGATAAGTTTGGTATTCGAGAAATTGTTTTGTATTTTGTACATTTCTTCATGTCTCTTTTCTAATAAACTGACAATCAAAACCTTCAACCAGGTTGACAATGAGAGGGTTTTTAGATTTTGTCGGCACGAGTTAGTCACCACTTTAACCGAATCTTCTTTAAGTTTTTTCTTGTCTCAAATGTCTTTACAGATTAAGTAGTAGTGGTCTGTGTCCTGAGTTGTAGCTCTGAATTCACAGTTCCCTTAAAAGCTTAATTTGGAGATTGCACATAAGTATTTCATGTTCTATTCAACAATTCGCTCCATGCAATGTCTTAGCAGCTAAGATAAAGTTAGTCAAATTCTTGGTGCAGGAAATTTAGTCATATGAGTCATTTTGATTTCTGTTACCTGTTACTTCACCCATGGCATTGTACCCAAAATGGTCTTTTTTATTAACAACAGCTACTTTCGTTCCTTTTTGTTATTTCTGCCCTGTTCACAATGTGTTCTTCTTGGTGAAATTGTCATATCAACCTGTCATATTTAGCTGGTTTTGAGGTTAAGACAGTCCCTCTTCATTATTATAATTTTCAGCTTTCGATGTTTTAAATCAGCAACTGGGCACCTGAACCCCTACTTTCTGTCATGGAAGATCCTAACAGGAGACAAAACATAAGATAATACCAGCTTTTGTTCAATGGTATTTCATAATGTTTAGTCCAATATGCTGGTGATAGAATTACACAAATATGTGCTTTGGTTAGTTCACAAACCTTGTGTCTCTAACCAAACGTTGTTCTTACTGTTGTCTTCTAACTTTTTACAAAGTGCAATGAAAATGATTACTTTTTGATGTATATATTTTATTTGTACCTAATATATATTTGCTTTTATACAAAACAAAGTGCCAGATTATACCAAGAATTATGCACAATATTATGTACATGCACACAAGTAATGAGGATTATTTTGTGTTGATTGTTTGTGTTTATTTTTGTGGCATCATGGCAAAGTTTAGTTCATTAAGGCTAATAGTGAGGGTCGCCTGAAAAAACACTGACATTTATTAAAGCTACTGCCAATAAAATCAGAGCCGTCCTCCCTGCCATCATTACACCAACTCACCCACCAGCTGGGTGCACTCCTGTCTGCCAGGGGTGAATGTGTGTGTCTGTGTGTGTGTGTGTGTGTGTGTGTGTGTGTGTAGTGTAAGGTTTCCCTGGGTAATATCCAGAGTGTGAAAGCAAGTCAGAGATCAGACGTACAAGCTGCAGGCTTACATGACTGAGGAAAATGGGAAAATACATTTATTCCGCTTTACTTAATTTATTGACCTTATTGTTACTTTCTAATACTAGACTTTACTTTACAGTCAGTCCAATGAAATTTGGCAAAAAAAATGTACATGAAGCTACATCCTGCAGAATTAGAGCCAAGAAAGAACAGCATTTTAAATAATATTATCCCTGACCCTACAGAACATTTGAACAGGAAAAAACAAAACAGACTGTGACTAAAATAAACCAACAAATAAGTAAAAACAAAACTGGAAACAAGATTCCCCTCACTAAAAGGCAAAAAGAAAATAAAAATGTCCATAGTACTCACTACTAAATATGAACAAAACATAATTTAAACTTTAATGGCTTCCAGCCGCTTTTTGTCGAATTGAATTGAATTGAATTGAACAGAAACATGCACACCAACTGAAAGAATCACATGACACTTATGCGCCTAACATACTGTTATTCTAATGGAGCAGAACATCATCCAGGACACAGCAAATACAACTAAACAAATAAACAAGTTACAACAACAGATTTCACACTTTAAAACTTTGTATTAAAATAATCTGCAACTCCACCCAGATGGGGATTTGAACCGGGAACCCCTAGCGCTGATAGGCGAACGTGCTAACCACTAAGCCACCGTGCCACCCGATGAAGATTTTGTTTTTTAAAATAAAACAATTACTGTTACTGTTTCCTTGGCTGTGTTGCATCGACTTGCTGTTTGGGGGGTTAAACTTAGAACACCATTTAAGCTGCTTTGAGATGATGCACTATTTTAAGAATTAATATAAAAACCACTGTTTTATAAATAACGTAAAACTAAGTAAGCTGACATCAACATAATCTAAATACACACCATGCCATCATATGAAAATTCTGGGAAGACTTGTGGAAGTGGCTAGTTTTCATTAATTATAAACAAAGAGAAAACAAACAGGGAATATGAAGATTAAAACAAAAACAAAACTAGTAGGCTAACCTTGAATACCATTTAACAATATGACTGATGAAATATGCTTAACAGAGAAAAGAATCTACACATACAAGATATTAAACACAATGAAACTGTACTGACTCCTGAAATATAGTTAACAAACACATTTTTGTGCAAAATTTTTTATTGAACTTAGACAAACAAAATTGATATACAAGATTTTTTTTTAAACTGGACCACACAACTAACTGTTTTTATTGGAAAATCTGAAAAAAAATAAATTAAAAGATCACATGACACAGCAGATTTTGTGTTCAAAAATGTCCAAAATACCACCTGTGTGCAACAGATATAGCCTTGATAGCTAATGTGGCTATAACCCCCCACACACATACACACACTGGTATAAATAAATAAAGGAAGCAGCTAAAGAGTTCCTACACATTGTAGATGCTATAATTGCTGTAATCTGCTCTCACGCTTTCTGAACTGTGCTCAACAGCACTGGCCCGTGTGTGTGTGTGTGTGTGTGTGTGTGTGTGTATGAATAATGAATAGGAATGTGATGACAGGGCTGCAGGTGTAGATACAAACATTATAGGCAGGTGAAAGGAACACACAACATCCACACACACGCACCAATTACCATATATCACTATATCCTGGTTCACAATCCCTGCTTTTCATTTTACATACCTTTGTTAGCAATGTGTCTCAAATGTAACAGACAGATGCACACTTACTTACAAATGTGAAATTTGATTGAGATGATTAAATCTCCCTCCTAAGTAACTGCTGGTTTGCTAGATCCCTTCAGAAAAATAAACATGCTTGAATACTTTTCTCAGCATTTCAATTTTACTACAGTCAGGTGAATTGTACTGAAAAATAAACTTGTAGACATGTATAATTCATAACTGTATTATGTAACGTTTGCCTTTACATAGCCACAATAGCATGAGTAAACTGTCCAAATGGGAAGTATAGAATTACACAAATTAAGACATACCAATCCACTATATTTGTTTGTTCTTCATTTTTATACAACCACTTTATGATCCTCTTAATTATTATTGTCTTATATTTCTCCTCTTCTTTCACCATTACTCTCTTTCTCTTACTCTCTCTTTTTTATTAGGCATATTGAAACAGACTTTTCTTTTGTCCTTTTTACACAAAATCAAAGGTGGATCCAGTCACTTTTTTTACACAAGCACGTAAAACACACAATTTAGAAACAGATGCTTAGCCTGTAGCATTAAATTAAAGTGTGATGTTCCAAGGTAGCGGGCATTTTTATTTACAAAATCTGCCATTGTGATCATGTTTGATACTATCTTAGAAACTAAACAAGACAAACCATTACCATACCACTATTTAACCACTATTTAATTTTTTATAACCATTATTGTGGCATCATGCCTCTTACACAGAAGTGCAGAAGTCTATCTTTGAACTGGCAGCAGTTTTCTTATCCTCAACTTTAAAATTTCAAATATTTTATTTATATCTCATATATCATATTTGTCTTGTTTCCTCACTTTCAAAAAATTTTTTACTATATTTTTTTCATATTTACATATCTTACATACTGTCACACTCGCCTACCTCGAACAAAAGCGGCTGCGCATATGAAGCGCAAAGCCACAGCGCCTTAACGCGCTGAAGGGAGCCAGGCATGCAGGTAGCAGAATAACAGGCTTTATTAAAGGTGTAGACACACCAAACAACATAGAGGTACTAACGCAAGTGAACATAAAAATAAACAACGTGCACGGAGGAACACAGGAAATATAAATACATATAGACACCCGATCACGTGCACAAAACAAACCAATGAAAATGCAGAGTTAATTAACTTAAATGACGAAGAATGAAAGTTCATTCATTCATTCATTCATTATCTCCCGCTTATCCTCTATTAGGGTCGCAGTGGGGTTCCCCATGCCCATCCAGGGGAGAACGTCTCAGGCGCTGGGCAGATAGACCCAGGACAGGGCGCCAATCCATCGCTGGGTACACACTCACTCACACAGACACACTCTATATGGGGCAATTTTGAGAATTCAATTAACTTCATCCATGTTTTTGGACTGTGGGAGGAAATCCCTAGCGCTGAGAGGCGAACGTGCTAACCACTAAGCCACCGTGCCGCCCACAGAATGAAAGTTAATTAACTCAATAATGAACAACAGAAGAACAGCAGAACAGGAGACAGGTGCCCTAGGCACCTATTACAGTACCCCCGCCCCTGCGTGGGGTTTGCCCCCTGGCTGCATGTCGAGTTGGACGCCCTCTGCGGACCAGGCATGAAGAGCGCCCTCTGGCTGTGTGTTTAGGTGGATGCCCTCTGCGGATGAGGCGTTAAGGACGCCCCCTGGCTGCGGGGCGAGGCAGACGCCCTCGGACTGCCTGGTCAGGTGTGCGCCCTCTGGCTGCATGGTCCGGTGGAGCCCGCTCCTCGTCTGCCGAGGGCGTCCACTGGACCACGCAGCCAAAGGGCGCCCTCAACGCCTCGTCCACAGAGGGCGCCCTTTGGCTGCGTGGTCCGGTGGACGCCCTCGGCAGACGAGGATTGGGCTCCGCCCTCTTGCTGCGTGTTAGGTGGACGCCCTCTGCGGATGAGGCGTGGGGTTTGCCCCCTGGCTGCATGTCGAGGTGGACGCCCTCTGCGGACAAGGCGTGGAGAGCGCCCTCTGGCTGTGTGTTTAGGGGGACGCCCTCTGGCTGCGTGGTCCGGTGGATGCCCTCGGCGGACGAGGAGTGGGCCACGCCTTCTGGCTGGGTCACGGCCCCTGGTGCTCGGACTCGGCTCGGGCTCGGCAGCGGGTGGCCCCTGGTGCTCGGGCTCGGCGGCAGGCGGCCCCTGGTGCTCGGGCTCGGCGGCGGGCGGCCCCTTGCGGACGGGCTCGGCGGTGTGCGGCCCCTTGCGGACGGGCTCGGCGGCGTGCGGCCCCTGGTGCTCGGGCTCGGCGGCGGGCGGCCCCTGTTGGACGAGCTGGGCGGCGTGCGGCCCCTTGTGGACAGGCTGACCAGCGTGCGGCCCCTTGTGGATGGGCTCGCCAGCATGCGGCCCCTTGTGGACAGGCTGGGCAGCGTGCGGTCCCTTGTGGACGTCCTCGGCGGACCTGCTGGGTGGACCTCGGCGGGCACGCACGCTGGGTGAACCTTGGCAGGCATGCACACTGGATGGACCTTGGCGGGCACGCACGCTGTAAGCGCTGTGGCAGGAATGGCACACTCGGAGAGGCTGGTGTGTCCAAGCTGGCTTGCACCCACGGGCATGAGGTTGTAAAGATCGCCCTCTGCTCGGTCAGCTGCGCCAGCACACCCATTTCTCCGTACACTATTACATAAAACAAAGTTTAAACATACTTTAGCTTGAATACTGATAAGAGAACAGAAATTACTGTTTTTTTCATATAGGGAAAGGTAACTCTTAAAAAGAAACATTCTGTATGTTCTACATCTCTGTGAAACAACTGTAAATTAAGCAAGTTTAAAATACATAATCTGTAAAATAAAAAAAGGTATTCAGACAGTCTGTGGAAAAGATCTTGTAAATATTTGCTGTATGCTTGCATATAAAATTGGTAAAACAACAGGATGTGCATAACAAAGCAGAGATCCAGCTTGTATAATCTAGTTCAAGTCCTTTCAGCGGCTTTGAAGATGGCAATCGTTTTCTCGCTCTAACTGAGAAGCTGGCAGAGGTGAGTGAAATGTTTTTTAGCCGCAAGGGTGGATTAGTCACTGAAGTTGTCTGGACAGCACAAAGATCACCAAAGAATGGTTCGTTTTGCATTTAAAAAAAAAAAAAAAAAAAAAAAAAAAAGGGTTATAAGTTGTGAAATAAGATGTCAAACAGAAAAGCATTTTAATTACATTAAAATAAAGGTTATTTTAATATTTTAATAAAACATTTCTGACGAAAAAGCAGTATTACATGCACCAATTATGATATTATAAACAACAGATAGAATGCAGTACTTAAAAAATTACATTCAATGTAATGCTTCTCAATTTAACCCATTAAAGTTCTTCTTTGGGTTTTAAAAGACATTTGACTTGCCCACTTGATTTTTAATAACTATTGTTTTGTTTATTTTTATTTTTATTGCACAGTCTGACAGTTTGGTGACCATCGACTCCTTCTGAATTCAATTTTCTTCTACTTTCAGACTTTGATAGATCCTACTACTTAAAAAAACTAATTGGTTACAAATTACTTATATATTTTATATATTACTCATATATATTACTCACTTATTAATTTTGACACCCACAGATGTGTAAAATATTATTTTGCTTAAAAAATGGCTCCATATAAAAATTTTTAATTCTTCTTTGTTTAATGTTGTATCTGTTGTATCTTGGGAACTCTTCCTCTACCTCATCAAACCCCTAATGAAATTATATTAATGGAAACATCTTGTCTGTAATCAGTATATTTGATCGGCATTTATGTAAAAGGTACTAGTAATGCTGAGGCTTATATTAGTATTTTGGAAAGACATGTGCTGCCATCAGGATGATGTTTTTGTCCCAGGAACTTAATATTTATAACAGCAGGACAAGGCAAAAAATAATTTAAGCAGACTAATTCTGCATGAGTTACAGCAGCGTGGCTTCATTGATAAAGAATGTGTGTTCTAGATTCACCTGCATTCAGTCTAAAATGGAGGAAGCATTATAAAAAGTGAAATCAGACAATGAATACCACAGACCTTTAAACAGCTCAAGTCTTGTCTACAGCATGAATGAGCAAAATTTCCACTTAAAAAAATGCAATTGTTTTTTTTCTCAGTATTCAAGTATTAAATAATGTAATGTAATTCAAACTCTATCCAAACTATTTTTGAGTGTGTTGCAGACATTAGACTCTAACTTTGTTGTTATTTCAATACAATGCATTTAAACAAACAGTACAATAAATCTTTTACTTAAATAACAACAAATCTTTTACATTTTTTAAATCTTTTTAAATAACAATAATGGGTTGTGTAAATCAACAAATTGAAGATTTCAAATGTTTAGCTTTTTAAGAAGCTGTTCCAATTTTTTTTTTCTTATACAGTTTTTTTGTGAATAAAGTGCAAAAATGCTACAAATTGCTTAATCACAAAAGCAAACACAAAAAATAAAACTGTACCATGGTAAATAATATTTTTGATGTTCTCATTTGTAAGTCGCTTTGGATAAAAGCGTCTGCTAAATGATTAAATGTTAATGTAAATAAAATAAGTAGAAAAAAGGTAAGACAGAAGGCAAGTAGAAGCTGATGTGTCTTTTAGTTAATAGATATGTAAAAGTGTGCTTGTTTTGATGTCTGACTTATTAGAGGAAATGCTTGCCAAATATGGAGTCTGAGCACCTCACTGAGAAAGAGGGAGAAAAGTTGGAATGAATATAGGGGAACAAAAAAACTTGATAGGAATCAACTTCAAAGGCAGTACTTGCTTTGTCTTCACTTCTCCACACTCTGGACTTGAGTGAATGCTCAAAGTGTAACATTTTCTTTTCTTGTTTGAATCCCTGATGGTCAGCATTGCTTAGGTTGCCACTCCATCAGCCTACTGACGGTGACCTTTAACAGTCCCACTCACTTCCCTGCCTTCTTAAAGCATGTGCTTTTGTTCCTTTTTTCCTCTTTCCCTTATTCTCCTTCTCTCACAGCACCCTCAGAGCCACTGCTGTGTAAGTTTGCAGATGGAGGTCAAAAGAAACGACAGAGCCAGAGCAAATATCCTCAGAATTGCAGACCGTGGCATCGTGAAGGAGAGGTGAGAGCCATTTCAGTCATATATGATAGATTAAATTGTGTCTGTAGCATCAGATAGCACTGATCATATGAAAATGATCATATGAAATTAAATGTTATTGAATATTTTGTGCAAACCTTTATAAAAACTGCTTATCAAAGCATACAGTATAGTTACAAGATTATGATATATACATATCTTTAAGCACATTTTATTATTATTATCATTTTTTAACACAATCCAACCATTCCAATTAAATTAAGCCATTTTAATAATTTTGTGTCTGCTGCAGCTCCTTCAATCCACAATCTGGCCTCCTACTAACCAAACATAATCAGTTTTATCTATGTGAAATGTGTAGAGTACATTGCAGGACTGTAACAGGTCGTTCCATTAATGTATGCCAGGAAAACACTTGCCTATCAAGTGTATCTGTAAAGGTTTTAGCACTAAAATTTGGAATCCATGTCACAATAAACTGTTCACAAATCAAGCAATAACATGACAATAAATAAAAACCAGTATGCTGATCATAATAAAGAAAATTTTATTAAAATTAACTGGAATGAAAATTGTATAAAATAACTTTTAAGTGATTGTATATCAAATCTTTCCTTTTTAAACAAACAGATATTGCAATTACTGAAGGGAAACGGCTTGTGAAATCTTATCTTTTAATTGTTTAAGTGTTTACATTTGCATGTACTAAGATCAATTTTTTACTACAGGACTGTTTCTTAATTAAAACAGAAAGTGACAGTGTACGTGTTTAAAAGAGGTGACAAGTGAACAAGGGTTAACCCTTGATTACAAACAACAAAAGAAATTGGTTTGATAAGGTGAACAAAGCTGAGAGACAAATGTTTCTGTGTGGCATGGAGAAGCCAAATCTGTAGGATGAGAAGCAGCCACTTCAAGCCCTCTGTTCCTGCTCATAGGCAGAAGAAAGGGTAGAAGGGTGAGAGAACTTGAAAGAAGGGGGTCCTGCTTTGACTGATAGACACATCTGGTCTTGCTTAAGCTCTGTACCCCTCTCTCTCAGTCCTATAATCTTTGCTCAGCTCTTTCCCTAGCGGCAAACTAACTAGACAACACCACGGCACAGAAAGAAAAAATTGGGAAGCCCTGGCATTTGCTGAGAGGCCCAGCTGCTGGCACATTAGTCTAGTGAAACATGCCAGATGCCAGTCTTTCCCAAATTCACTGTGAACTCCCATTACCAGAACCTGGCAGCGGGTAGGAGTTTGACTAGACAGACTCACACAGGTGGCTCTGTTTGTACGCGATCTTTATAATCTCTTGCCCCAGGGGTCTTCAAAGGGTTGCGAGGACTTACAGTAACCCACACATGGCTTGTTCCAGCACTTCTCCCACTACTCTGTAGGTTTTTCCTTCCTGCCGAGAGCTTGGTACCCTGCACTTTGCAGTATATAAGGGTTATTTGTCCATGTCCAATCCGATACGGGTGCATGCAGTGCCGCCCTCTTTTCTTATTCACTTAGCCAGCATGGCAGTGTCAACATGAGCAATGTCTTTTGCAGCCTTGTAAATACCAAATAACTGTGTGCTGTATCACGCTGCTCGCACCAGCCGACTATGAGAGCTAATAGATCCTGCACTACAAGGCCCAGCCTGAACTCTTAAAGACATAAAGAGCCCTGCTGTTCTGGAGACATGTCTCAGTAATATTTACAGCATCCATCTCACGTCTAAGTTAGTCTTGCCTTGGCGTGGGCACATACCCATTGTTACAGTTTTTTTTTTTTCCTCTTTCAGAGTGGAATGGCGTTACCCTACGACCCTGCTGCAATGCAGAATGGGTGAGTCTATATATATATATATATAGCTTTTATTTTCCCTGACAGTTCCCATCAGTCATAAAGTCTAAAGTCTAATTTTCGAGTGTAACCAGCTCCTGTGCACGCACATGCAAGCACACATGCAGAGAAGCTGTCCTGTCCCATCTGTGTTTGCAGCACTGTTGCACTGCAGGATGGCAGTGTTTCATCAGGTACAAACTGCAGGCCAGAATGCGGCTGCTGGTGTAAAGTATAAATGTGAGCCTGCTTGCCTGCTAGTTCTTCCGGTCCAACTGCTGGTCCAAAACACTTTACATACACTTTAAAGACACAACTCGCAATGTCTATCTTTGTCAAACGCTTCCTCTTTGCTGACTCATACCTGCCTAATTTATCTTTATCTGCATACAAATACTGCACTTAGATTTTAAGTCTGTTCACAACTAGATTTAGACTTGTTTTAAAATGTTTCCTGGGTGATTACTTGTGTTCTGATATCATTTTTCAGCAAGGGTAATCAGCCTGTTAATTAAATGCAACACACACCTATTATAGGCTAAGTAAACATTTAAATAAAGCATAGCCAGAATTGTAAGTTTATTAAGTATGTGAATAAAATACAACCACTTGTTAAATAGTCTGTGAATGAAGCATTATATTCACTATTGATTATATAAGTGCATGAATGAAACACAGATTTTATATATATTTATATTTTTCTGATCTGCTTTTTCCTATTTTGTATCTGTTTGGAATTGTCATCCTGGAATACTCCTGTGTCATCAGAGAGGAAAAATATAACTTCAAGAATAACCTGGCCATTTCAGTACATTTCTACCCAGTCCTAACGTAACCAATTGAACCAACTTCTAATCAGAACATTTTAAGGTTCCGGCGATGTAATTTAGAAACATGTGCTTGTGTATGTATTTGTACTGTCCTTACCTAATATTGTATCTAATCACAATTTACTCTTAAAGCTAGTAATGTTCTTGAATATGATTCTGATCCTAATTGAACCTTTTAAAGTGTCAAATGTTATCATAGCATCACAGATACTTAGCAACAAATTGCTAACATAAATAAGGCCTGGGCTGGCATGAACATGTACTATATGGACAGAAGTTTTGAGACACATACTACCAAAAGGAGATGTTTAGGACATCCATCCATCCATCAGCTTCCGCTTAATCCTCTACTAGGGTCGGGGGGGGGGGGGGGTAGAAGATTTTGGGCGCTGGGCAGATACACCCAGGACAGGGTGCCAATCTATCGCTGGGCACATACTCACTCACACAGGCACATACACAAACACACTCTATATAGGGTAATTTGGAGAATTCAATTAGGAGGAAACTCCTATGGACACGGGGAGAACATGGAATCTCCAACTAGATTGGAATTCGAACCGGGAATCTCTAGTGATAAAAGGCGAAGGTGCTAACCACTAAGCCACCTTGCCACCTGTTTAGGACATATTATTCTAAATTGGTATATCAACTTCCACACTTCA
The DNA here is from genome assembly GCA_019802435.1 of Corydoras maculifer. NCBI lineage: Eukaryota > Metazoa > Chordata > Actinopteri > Siluriformes > Callichthyidae > Corydoras > Corydoras maculifer. The sequence goes on along the minus strand of JAFMOD010000809.1, from coordinate 817,347 downwards.
CAATAAGATTTTTTTCCATAAGAAGGAATTTTTAACACATCCTTACAGAAAAAGTTGGGCAGCAAGCCATGTTCTAGTTTATTCCAAAGGTGTTTAATGGAGTAAATATCAGAGCTGTGTGTGAGTCATGTAAATTCATAACCCAAATTAAACTACCATGTATTTATGGACCTTACTTTGTGCAAGCAGACACAGTCATTTAAAACAGTAAATGGCTTAATTTTATACACCTGTAGCAAATTGATAAAATACAAATAAAACATCAAAATTGAATGATTGTGGTCCATGTCCTAATACTATTCACTATGTAATATACGTCTAAATCCAAAATCCTTTCCCCAACAATGTCAGTGGTTAAGTAGTCATATCTTCCTATGCTCATTTCTTGGTCTGCTCAGCCATACACTCCATTTGGGTGACACTAGATAGTTTGAAAGTATTGTTTTGGGTGGCATGTTGGGGCAGAAGCAATTGAGAAGACAGCATTTCACTTCCAACGCTCCATTACTCACCCGCCAGCACTCCAATCGATATGGCATAGCAACAAGCCTTCCAAATGAAACATGTCCGCTCTAGGTACACAATGCTAAATAAAGTCACGCTTCACCTCCTCACAGGCAGACTGCTATAGGGTAACACCAATGTTAAGAATCAGCTACACATGGCTCTCTGTTAAACAAGTGTATCTGCTTGGATCACACAAACTCTGATGTTAAATCAGTAGAAATTGTGTAAAATAAATATGCCTGACCTATTTCCAACATGAATGCAGTGCCCTTGGGCAGTTTGACCCAGAAGGACATATGCATAGATATAAGTTCATTTTGCAATAGTGGACGCTTAATAATTTAGATACTGCTCCACTGAAGGTTGAGGGGTTTATTTAGTAACTTACAGAAGCTTAAATGCAAAATGCCACTACTATTAGCGTATCAGGCAGATAGCAAATTTTTAATGATATGAATATTAATAATTATATATTTTTAAACGTGTTAACTGATTTTTTTATAAGAATACTTTTTATAAATTAAGTTCATGTTTAGCAGAAGGCATGGGTCTGAAAAAGTCTCTTTGAAAAATTAAACAGAACGCAATGAGACTGGAAAGCAGTGTTGCATAAAGTATTTAGATCCTTTAGTAAAAGTACCTTTAGATCATTTATTCAAAGTATAACTAAAAGTAAAAGCTGTGGGTTTTAAAACACATAAACAAAAGAGCTAGCTGAAGTGACAGTGGCAAGAAAAACTCCCTGTTATAGTTGTTTTTTAATGAAGAACCTTTGGGAGGACCAAGGCTCGGGGGGTGCTCCTTGAGTGGCCAGGCAGAAACAACATTGTAGTACACTCATGTATAGATTTTGCAATGATCAGAATCGTCTATTTTCAAAAATATGAAAATCTATATCAGTTTAGTTAGGGCATCCTAGCAGGACTGCAAGGACGCTAGTACAATAGCCACCTTAAAGGTATTAGTTTATGCCCTGCAAATAAAGCTCCAAAGTCATATCACATTGTTGCCTTTCTTCACAAACCCATCCTTATCTGAACAGCCTGTATCACTCTCAACTATCAGACATTTATAGCATAAAGAAATGCATGCCACTTTTATTTTGATGCTAACATCATATTAACAAAATAATGAATTAATAAAGAAACAAAGTTTGGCATTCCATTTTGCTTTCTCTTGTGTAGTTGTCTAGCAATATCAGTAAATAAAAGTGGCCCATTAGTCATGTGTTGATATAAACAGACCGGCGTTGGCAACCAAAAATGTCATGGGAAAGGAGACCAGTGGTGGGAGGAAGGAATAATTGCATTCTGGTACAAACTAGGAAAATGAACCATGTATAAACGTAGTCCCAAAACATGTCACTGTGTGAACTGATCACTGCCAGGGAACACAAAATGTGAGTTAAAGTGATGTGCAGTCCTTTTGGATCAATTGCAGCTCTAATCAGTATAAAGCAGAATGGTATAAATGGTTTATATGCTTCTCTGTTACTCAGACTTTGCCACGTAGCTCTCTGTGACTGGTTCCAAAAAAGTACTTTATTGATAAAGTATGACTAATGCATGTCTGTTTGTGTGTGTGTAGGTTTTATTCCTCACCATACAGCATCTCCACCAACCGCATGATTGCCCAGACATCAATCACACCATTCATTGCTGCCTCTCCAGTCTCCACATATCAGGTAAGGCACTTGTTTTGGATTACGACACACACACACACACACACACACACACACACACACACACGCGCGCGCGCGTGCGCACACACATACACCCTGACAAGTGGCATGTAAATGCACAAGCTCCACCCAAATATAAGGTAAAACTTTGATATTTGGTATCAACATTTGAATGATCAAAAAATCGGCTAGACAATTTAATTTTATTAAGCAATCACCAATTTCAGATTAAACTAGTTCATAGTGATATTATATCAAGTGTCTAACAAAACAACTTTTATAGACATTGAAATTTATGTGGAGGCATGGTATAGTGACATATTAAGGAATGTTGACATGTAGAACATTTTAATTATATTGTTGCTAATTATAATTTATTTATTTTTTAATCTATATTTTAGGCGGCCGGGTGGCTTAGTGGTTAGCACGTTCGCCGGTTCGAATCCCCATCTGGGTGGAGTTTCCACGTTCTCCCCGTGTCTGCGTGGGTTTCCTCCGGGTTCTCCGGTTTCCACCCACAGTCCAAAAACATGGATCAAGTCAATTGAATTCTCAAAATTGCCCCATATAGAGTGTGTCTGTGTGAGTGAGTGTGTGCCCAGCGATGGATTGGCGCCCTGTCCTGGGTCTATCTGCCCAGCGCCCGAGACGTTCTCCCCTGGATGGGCATGGGGAACCCCACCGCGACCCTAATAGAGGATAAAGCGGGAGATAATGAATGAATGAATTTATATATTTTTTTCTTAGATTATAATTGTTGTTTTCTTAAAATAGCAGCCTTTAAATTGTTTTACTTTTTTTCTAATTTATTCCAATAAACATGAAAATAGTGGCAAAACACAACATCCCCAGGTTAGTGCAAAGAATCCAAATAAGACTTGCTTTTTAGTGGTCCCATATGACATCTACAGATTAAGAACAGACTAAAAAGTATGAAGAAAACAGATGAACTAACGACTGTATATTTAAAAACATGAAAAAATATCTATATATTATATGGAGTTTACCTAAGCATAGAGAATGTGAGCGCTAGATAGAATGAGAAATTGAGAGAGCATAAGACTGAAACACAAACTGATGAGAAATATACAGAATAATAGCTAATTAATCTGGTTTAATCTTAACTAAACACCAAAAAAAATAGTAAAACAAGCAAAGACATTTGAATGTTGAACTCCTTCCTATCCTCACAGCAACAATCCTTTAAATGTACACACCCACCCACCAATAAAGAATTATCTGGATTATGCTTGCAAAAACATACACACATGCACATGGGAAAAAAGGATCATTTTAGAAACATGAGGTAACCAAATATATTTTCCCAAATTTGTGTGTGTGTGTGTGTAATATCAGAAAATTGTATTTGTTTTGGGGTCAAACGGTGTTACTACACCACATGGAAGTATTGGGGCAACTATACTTTATACCTACAGAAGCATTTACACTCATAAGTGGTTTCTCATTTTGTAGCCATATGAGCATTCACATTTACACAAAATATTTGAGTGTGTCTATGAGATATTATGCTCATTCATCCAAAGGGGCATTTGTAAGATAAGACTTTGAGGTCTGACTTGCAATCTCACTTTAATGCCAAAGGTCTAAAACTCTGCAGCTATTGAGTCAGCAAGAATATTGACAACTTTATTGTGTGAAGCTCCTTAGCACTTGGCAGCCCCACTCTGTAACTTTACCTGGTCTGTCAATTTGTGGCTGATTTTCTGTGGTTCTTAAATGTCCACTTTTCAGTAACACCCCTTAAAGTTCCTGCATGACTAAAAGCTTAATTTTATATACTTGTACTTATACTATATACTTAAAATACATATCTTCGCTCAATATTTTGCCCATATAGTGTAGATAAAGTAAAAAAAATGTAACTAGCAAGAGGTTGGTGGTGTATCCTGTGGATGAGGTTTTTCATCCTTGGTAACGTTTGTGACATGAGATTTCGCACACTTAAAAAAAAAAAGATTTTTTAATCACAATATATATAAATCAGGAACACTTGCATTCAATCTGGTTTATTTTTTATTGATAGGTTAAGTGCATATTTTTTCCTAAAAGGCTTTGGATTTAGAAACCAGACTTCACACATCAAACTAAAGGGAAACAGTGGGTATAAAAGCATCCTAAAAAGATCTCACTGCCACACACAGCCCTTTTTAAATCACTGAAACATCTGTGTTCACATTAATTATTCATGTTATACAGATATCTGATATTTCTGTTATACAGATTCCAATATACTACAAACTCTGCATATGAAAATACTTACACAGTTTTAGAAGATTTTGTTTGCTACCTACAGAATTGTTATGATCTCTGTAGGCACCAATTTGGTTCAGTAGCACTGAAATGATCCTTACTTGCAGTAGTGTTTTTCACATGGGAAGAGTAGATTATAATTAAGTGTTGTGATATTTCATGCAAATTTTTCATCCAGTCCACATTGATTAATATTGAATCACACACTGGTTAACACAGAAAGGCAAGTCCAGCTTGAGTCGACCAGAAATCGATGCAAATCACCTCCATTTATTCCCTAATCTCCCCAAACTCAAAATGTAACTGTATCACTTGCCAATTCTTTTTTTTTTTTTGAGGGGGGGGGGGGATTAAGGATCAAAGACACAAAGACATAAATCTTTGTGTGCATATACCTTCACTCAACACTAATGAATGTGCACATGCCTTTATGGCCAGTCACTGAGAGATTTGCCAGTCACTGAGAGATTTTGAGTTTTTTTTCTCACAATTAAGAAGCACATCTGACTGTGTATTCCTCATCTGGCTGCTGTTCACTAACTCTTGGCATTGTAAAAACATTGATTGCATTCTGTCGAGGCACAAATGCAAAAATAAAGAATATTTGGGAAGCGTTTTATGAGCAGAACTGCAAGGCGCGGGAGATGAAAGTCGAAATTTTGGGCCAGACGCAGCTATGATGATGAAACTGCCGCCACGCTGCTGTAATTAGGAGACAATATTGCTCCTCATGGCATTCCGATCCCACTGTAATTATCAAGCGATATTTCTGGCTGCTGCCATTGTTGAACTGGGTATGTTTGGGGAGATGGGGGATGGTGGAAAATGCAAAATGTGAAAATGCTCTTTTTTCCATAGGTGCAGAGTACATCCTGGATGCCTCACCAGCAGTATGTTATGCAGCCTGCTGTAAGTATGTTTTTGCTAAATGTGCCTGGCTGTATGTCTGTAATTGTTTAAATGTAGGACTTAAGCACTGTAACAGACGATGTTAGAATCATTGTTACACTAGCCTTCCTAGGGACTAAAGCGGCTGCGCATTAGAAGCGCAGAGTCGCAGCGCTCTAACGTGCTGAAGGGAGCCAGGCACGCAGGTAGCAGGGAAACGGAATTTATTAAAGGTGTAGGAACACCACAAAACAAAGGTACAGGACGAGTGAACATAAGGTTAAATACGACGTGCACGGAGGACAGGGAATAACGGAAATAAATACAGACAACATCTGACCACGTGCACAAAAAAAACAATGAACGGAGACCGTTAATGAAAGTAAATTAACAGACGTAGAACAGGTGCCCTAGGCCCTGTTACAATCATGTAATGCAGGAACAGTCTTTTCCACTGTTAATCCTACCTTATTTATATATCATTTAGGTTTGACTATTGTTTTATAATACTAGTCCCTAGTATCGGATTGAAGTGGAAGATAATAAAATTAGATGAGGCCGTCATTACAAGTACAAATGGTTAAACAGTCATAGACAGCAATTTTGCGTTGTTTAATTGAGTCCACAAATCTTAATCCTATAGAGCAATTCTGGCATGAGGTATGATGTCAATACAGCGTATATACATTATATAGACACACACACACACACACACACACACACACACACACACACCCCCCCCCCCCCCCCCCCCCCCCCCCCCCCCCCCCCCCCCCCCCCCCCCCCCCCCCCCCCCCCCCCCCCCCCCCCCCCCCCCCCCCCCCCCCCCCCCCCGCTTGGTCATTAGCTAATGAGTTAAATCATATGTGTTTGATGAGATGCTAAATTCTACTTCAGTGTGGTCTAAAGTCTCTCAAAATTTCCTCCTGCAAATTCAATTTAGCTCCATAAGGACAACCTGGAGGACAATGTTTAAGCCTGGTGCAGCATCTGGCTACAATAACTACAATACAATAAATTTACCTTACATTTGGAGTCTGAAATGATCATTCTGCCCCAATATGGCCATCATTTAGACATTTACATTTAGTCATTTAGCAGACGCGTTTATCCAAAGCGACTTACAAATAAGAACACCACAAGTCAGTAGATATGAAGAAAACCAGCTACATTTTAGGATTATTAAACCTGATTGTTATCTGATCCTGCCTAAAAAGATGCATCTTCAGTAGTTTCTTAAAAATGCCAAGTGACTCTGCCTTACGGACAGGCTTGGAGAGATCGTTCCACCATTTTGCAGTAGTGAACTCCATGGAGTGAGAATTAGCTCCTTGGTGAGGTGGAATTACCAGGCAGCAATCATCACTAGAGCGAAGTGAATGAGCTGGAGTGTATTTTGAAAAGATAGAGTGAAGGTAAGAGGGAGCAGATCCAAAAATTATTTGAGAGTGCAGCTGGTGTCTCAATGAGAGTAAATGCAGGTCCACTTGTTTCATCTGCAAAATTTTGCTTCTTGATCAAATGTGTTGCAATTACCTGAGCTTGTCTTAAACATCACCACATCACTCACCCATCATCAGCCTTTACTCTCTTAAACGTCTGTTCTTATGTTTGCCTTGATGATAACAACACAGGAAAGATGCCTGCCACCTCAGGCTTGGAAAATTTGCCACACTCGCACGCACATGTAAACAACCTCTGTTTTGTTTTGTTTTTTCTGACCCTTGAATAGTTACCCTGAGCACATGTTTGATTCCCTCTGTCTACTTTCCATCTGAACTCCAGTTTCTGATAAGCCAGGACCTAAATTCCAAACAGACCTAGAGTGGGACTTTTCTTTGTATGACCTTCATATGTTTCAACCACATTCTGATCCTGAGGGTTAAAAGGATGTTAGAGACAATCCGGAAGTTCCTGCAAAAAAAATCAGTCATATGAGACATTAGGTAACCCACTCTAGTGGGACATAAGAGGAAGCTGAAGGAAGGAAGGAAAAGATAAAGTAATACAGGATATAAAACCATCTAGACAGAAAGATAGTCTTCAAATATGTTGTGACCAAAAGTATATCTATGCTTCTTTTAAATAAAAAGCACTAAAACATGGAATGTGCTTGTGGGATTAGCAAAACAAAAACAATAACAACTCCTAAATAGCACTGATGGCCTTAGTGGTTGTTTTTTAGAAAGGTTTTACCAATTCTGCAACAGTTGCTGATTAAGGTACCAGCACTAGAGATTGGGCAATATTACACCTAACTGCTCCTATGGTCATGACTGAACAGCTTCAAATGAGGATTCAGTAATATTGCTACCATATGAGAAAATTTTAAGGCATATGATTAGATTATTTTAGGTAATTTAGTAGATGCTTTTATCCAACGCAATTTACAAATGTGGGGTAAGAACACAAGAACATACAGTGCCTTACCTAAGGACACACATTTACAAGTAATTTTCAACAATTTAGTTGTTGTTACTATGGACATATATAAATGTGGACTTGGGAAAAGCTGGATTTAAATATGAGTTTGATTTGTCACATCACATCAAAATATTCAAATTAACTTTTCAGGTTAATATCCACATACACAACACAGCATTAATTTGTAAATTGTAAGTCCCAATTCTGTTGCTAAGTCAGAAAAAAGCTGAATGAATAAATAAGTTGAATGAATTCATTACTAACAACAGATCAGCTGCGATATTCCTGTTTGCAAAAGTGAGTAGTAACCTGCAGCATATGGCTAATGAACATATATTGATACAGTAATTTGTTAAAAAATATATTATATACAAATAATCTAACTTGTTTTGAGGGAGGGTTGAAAATGAATAGCACAGTAACAGTGCCTGATCATTTAGCAGGCACGGTTTTCCATTGGGAATGAAGGGGAAAAAATGTCCAGGTCAGTGTTACTATGAAGATTTCTGTTTCACCTTAAAATAAAAGAAATACTGGGTAATTATAAGCTTAATCACATGGGTTGTTATGATTGTTTAGTCACTTGTCAATGTAGAGATGTGGAGTCCAAAGAAAAAAAATAAGTCCAGTGAAGTGTCCTGGTTTTCTCAGTGTATAGACATTTTAATAGAATGCCTGCAATTCTTATTATATATATATATATATATATATATATAATAAGAATTGCAGGCATTCTATTAAAATGTCTATACACTGAGAAAACCTGATACATTCGACTTCAGTTCCTTCACATCCTTTAATACACCTCACCCAGGGGATGTAGAATGGCAATGTGAATCGTCCCCAAATCCTTCTCAGAAAATGAGCATTAACAAATCACCAGCATAGTGTATTAGCACAAAGCCGCTTAGTGCGGAACAGCCACTGAGTGGGAAAGAATGGAAACCAGACCCTTTCCTAAATCACTGCCAGTCACAGCCATTTGCAAAGACAAAGGAACAATTGTTTGAATGAAGATTTTGCTTTTTTTATCAGTTCCCTATCACAGTCTATTTCTTTGGAAGGTGCTGTGTTTGCAGGGCTTAAAATGCCAGCAATGCTTTAACAGTTACTGTATTATGCTGCATTGTACTGCTCATATTTAAGTAAGAAATTACTGGATAATGTGACTTTCAAAAACATGTCTATTTTTGCATAAATTAAAAATAAGTACTTTAAATACATTTTATTATTAAATTAATATGAAGCAATGCATATTTCTTATTTAGGCATGTATTTCAGGATAGTTTAGTTTAGATTGACTTATTAGTAGGCTATTATTATTTCATATCTGTATCAGAAAATCTGTATCACAAAACTATTATTTACTGAATTTTTTAGCAACAATGATACATTTATTTATTTTTAGTCATTTAATTTTGAAAATATAGATTGAAGGTAAGGGGGACAGATCCAGAGATTGTCCTCAGGCCAGAGTCAGTGCTCTTTGTACTGAATGCGAGCAGCTAGAGGGAGCCAATGGAGAGAGATTAATAGTGGCGTGACATGAGTCTGCTTGGGCTGATTGAACACAAGTCGGGTTGCAGAGTTTTAAATTTGTTTTAGAGGCCTGATTGTGCAAGCTGGGAGACCGGTAAACAATGCTTTACAATTATCAAGCCGGGATAGGATGAGTGCTTGAACTAACAGCTGAGTAGCATGTTCAGTCAAGAAAGGTCTGATCTTCCTGATGTGTACAGAAAGAACCTGCAGTAACGCGCCGTTTTAGTGACCTGATCAGATAGATGATCAGATTAAGATGTGAGTCAATTATGAATCCAAGGTTACAGACAGAGTCATTGGAGCCATTCATTTGAAAAGTCATCTCATGATGGATTGAGGGTTTGGCTGGAATTCTAAGAAGCTCTGTTTTTGCTTAATTTAATTAGAGATGACGAGCCTTTATCCAGACAGAGAGAATAGAATAGAATAGAATAGAAAGCCTTTATTGTCATTATACACAACATACATAGAATACATAGTGCAATGAGATTGGAAGCTGCTCCTTAAAGTGCCCACAGCATAATATATAAAGAGAAAAACTAAGAAAAAACTAAGACTGCTGTGCAAAAACGTTACTGTGCAGGAGACTGAACATGTAGGTACACAGACAGACAGATAATACAGACAAAACAAATAATATATTGTAATATACTAATATATTTAATATAGTGGTGTCTTTTGTTTCAAAAGACAAATGAAACTGAGTGTTGTCAGCAAGCAATGGTAAGAAAGCTGAGTTGAAGTTCCTTTCTGTTAGATAAAATCGAAACCATTCAAGTGTCATACCAGAGACGCCTAGTTTGAATAAAGTGGATAGTTGAATCTGATGATTTACTGTATCAAAAATACAGAGGATTGAGAGCTTGCTTTTTACAGATTTAAGTGAGTCAATCACAAAAGGCAATGCTGTCCCAGTGGAATGACCACCCCTAAAACCAAACAGGGATTAAACAGGTTATACTGTGTAATCAACATGGAGACCTGTGTGGATACTACACATTTAAGTGTTTTAGAAAGAAAAGGTAAAAATAATACAGGTCTGTAGCTCTTGACCAGATTTGGGTTGAGAATTGGCTTTCTGAGCTTAAGGTTTAACTATGGCCTGTTTGAAATAATCAGGAAAAATAGAAGAGGTGAGAGAGTAGTTGATGATGTGTGTGAGTGCTGGTATAACAGATGAAGCAATGGACTGAAGAAGGTGAGATTGGACAGAATCAAGGGGAAAAGTATTTGGGTTGCTGGCAAGAAGAATCTTGCAGATGTCCGATTCAGAGAAAGAGGAGAAAGAGGAGAAGGTTGGTTGATTGGATGTGTGAGATGTAGTGTTGTGGAAATGGGGGTATGAAAGAGTTTGCTGATGCCCTCTAACTTATCTGTGAAGAAGGTTGCAAAGACATCAGCTGACAGAAAGGTGATGAGAGGGGCAGAAGGTGGACTAAGTAAAGTGTTATATGTACTAAAATAAATGCGAGTGTGTTGCCTTGGACTGGAAGAACAAGGATTTAGCAACGGTTACGTATTTTGAAAAGGTAGCAAATGAAGACATGTATGTTTCTAAATCTAAAGACAGACCAGATTTATTTTCTCAGACAGACCATTTTCTTTTAGCGGATTGAAGAGTAGTGCATTGTTTTTGAAGCACCTCTATGAAACAGGGACTGGAGGGATAGCTGTGTTTTTTCTTAGTGGATATTGGTCTGGTCTTTGTGGAAATTCGGAAATTTACAGTAGTAATGTAATGGCATTATATAATATACATTTGCTATGTGTATTTCAGATTTTCAAATACACATAGCAAATTTTTGTTGAATTTAATTGAAAAGGATTTGTCCACTCAGTCTTTGTCATTCAGTAGGTTTCCTTTCTTAAGAACTAATGCCAAATTGCTTTTCATTTTACATTTTTAAATAGTGTCCACATCTTACAGACAGGTCCTAAACATTTTTTGTCATTTGTTGCAGTGATTCTGGTTATTTTGGTCAATGTACTTTAACAAATTATAATTGTAGTTTGTTCTTTGTTTTACTGCAATGTAGAGAATGTGAGTTAAAAAATGAAATGAAGTAACTGACTAACTGTACCAAGCTGCTTGAGCTGAGAAATCTCCAAATTACAGAAACAGTTAATCTTTCTTATAACGGCTCTCTATCTTTTTATCTTTTAACTGTTTTCTGTTTTTTTTTTATCATCTGTTGCCATATAGCCTCTGTCATCTGTTAGTTTCAATACTACCCACAAAAATCAGCTGTACACACTTAGCCCAGCACTCTTTCTTGTGCCCAACAATATTGTGTGGTTTGTTATCTATTGAATCTCACAACTATTGTATATACTGTGAAACTAAATGACAATATATAAAGAATAAATAATAAAAATGCAATGAAAATCAAATGATCTGTCATAGTGCATTGGTGTATGAGGTATTTTTCTGTACTACTTGATATATTAAGCCCAAGGGAATAATGTTAATGTAGGCTGTACCTCCGTACCTTGCCGATTGTAATTTGGACATTATAATATTGAAAAAGTCACACTATGATCCCTGCACAGAAATATTGTACTGTGTCTCTAAAAATATGTCAGCTATTTGTTAGAAAAGAGAAAAAGCAGGAGAATAAGTCTCTATGCTGTGGGGAACCTGTGGGGATATGTAATCATCTGTCTTAGTCTCTCACTGGTATAAGTGTAAATGAGAGTAGAGAATTATACAGTGTGGGTTTCTTTTTTCCCTTTCCTCATTATGGGATGGTGTTGAGGGTGGGGGCTAGTGCATAGTTGGAGGCCCGGGGCGTATTGAAGATGAGAGGAACAGCTCCAACAGTTTAGCTCTGACAGATTGGATAAAGACAGAGATCTTCTGAAGCTGAGTGTCTGTGCAGTTTATTCTTTAAACAGACTCACTGATGGCTGAGCTGCACTCACACTGAGACTGAACAGAGACTGTGCTTCTAGTTCCTGTGTCGAAAGATGACATAGTTAAGTATCTTTTCAAAGAAACACCTAAGATCCATAAAATGTACTAGTCTTTAGCATATATAGGCTGCGGACCATCATGTGTGGAGCTTTTGGCAGGCGCATCAATTACTGTAATCAACATCCATTGCCATCGGCTCCGCCTTTTCCCCTCATCGTCTCAACACCCCTACCACTGATAATTGGACAGCACTACTATAATTTTAAGTATGTTTATTAACCTGTTAATAAATATGCTTCATGTTATATGAGTGCTGTCCCAGTTTTACTGTAAATAATGCAGCTTGAGAAAGGATAAAAACTTTATAAAAACCTTCATACAATGGTTATTTAGTCAATGATTGTATGCTAACTCTAATGTTAGCAACAGTATGTGCTGATTTCTCATAACCTTTGTTAACTGCAGGGATGTATAGCAGTAAAACACAAGAAGTGGGTGTTACAAGTCACAGCATGCGGATACATGTTCGCATGTCAGACCCAAACACAAAACAAAACACCAAGAGACAAATAATAGTTTATTAAATTTAATATAATAAAAAATAATAATTGAGTAAAATTCTTGCTCATTCTACATACCAAGTATAGCATTAAAGATGCACAGGTGACCCTGCAAACTAAACCAAAAGTCCGGTGGTGCTACTCTTGCTACTGTGTGTAAACAATGATATTTACCTTTAAAAGCATGCACACTCTACACAAAATAAATAAAAAAAACAAAAGGGAAAAATTGTGTATAACGATCTGGATCTGACACTGCCGAGACACTAGGAGGTATATAAGCACCTATGGAAGAATACTACATATTCAATGTTATGTTGCAGAGCTGGAGCTCAGGTTTTCTGAGCATTTTAAATGCTTAGTGCTAGGATAAATAATTGGCTCTAGCTGCATCCACAAATGTAGCGATTTGAGGTTGAATCTGAGTGCAGCCCATGGCCAGAGGAAAAAAAAAACTCTAGGCTTAGCTGTCACATACAGTGGGTGAACAATGTTCTTAATCTAATGTTAGTCAGTTTCTAAAAATTTTTGAAGTTGTGTGGCTGCTGGCTCGGATTTTTCATCAGCAATGCTAGGCTCTGTAATAATGGAATTGAACCACATCCTTGTACTCATCCTTCCACTTTAATTTTCTTTTTGGTTCATTGCTAATGGACTTTGCCCTTAGTATTAGAGTCTTTATTTTTAATCACAAGCTAAAGTTCTACACAAGGCTTTGCTATTTTGAGTAGTTGAATCAATAGTCAATTCTTTAAACCCCAGCTTGTATATGTAGGAAATTTTTGACTTTATTCTGTGATCATTATTTTTTATTCTTTTATTTATTTATTTTTACTTAGTTCATATACATTTACAGTCATGGCCAAAAGTTTTGAGAATGACACAAATATTATATTTTCACATGATCTGCTGCCCTCTGGTTTTTATGTGTGTTTGTCAGATGTTTTTATCACATATAGAAAGATAATTGCAATCATATTATGAGTAACAAAAGCTTTTATTGACAGTTGGAATGAGTTAATGCAGCAAGTCAATATTTGCAGTGTTGACCCTTCTTCTTCAGGACCTCTGCAATTCTCGCTGGCATGCTCTCAATCAACTTCTGGCATTTCAACCAAATGCTGCTTGATAGCAGTCCATTCTTGCACAATCAATGCTTGCATTTTGTCAGAATGTGTAGATTTTTGTTTGTCCACCCATCTCTTGATGATTGAAGTTCTCAATGGGATTAAGATCTAGGGAGTTTCCAGGCCATGGACCCAAAATCTCTATGTTTTGTTCCCTTAGCCATGTAGTTATCACCTTTGCTTTATGGCAAGGTGCTCCATCATGCTGGAAAAGACATTGTTTATCACCAAACTGCTCTTGGATGGATGGGCGAAGTACCATTCTTTATTCATGGCTGTGTTTTTAGGCAAGACTGTGAGAGAGCCGATTCCCTTGGCTGAGAAGCAACCCCACACATGAATGGTTTCATGAGTCATGAGACAAGACTGGTGGTAGCGCTCACCTTGTCTTCTCCGAATAAGCTGTTTTCCAGATGTCCCAAACAAACGGAAAGGGGATTCATCAGAGAAAATGACTTTACCTCAGTCCTCAGCAGTCCACTCCCTGTACCTTTTGCAGAATATCAGTCTGTCCCTGATGTTTTTTCTGGAGAGAGGTGGCTTCTTTGCTGCCCTCCTTGAGACCAGGCCTTGCTCCAAGATTCTCCGCCGCACAGTGTGTGCAGATGCACTCACACCTACCTGCTGCCATTCCTGTGCAAGCTCTGCACTCCTGGTAGCCCGATCCTGCAGGTGAAACACTTTTAAGAGACAGTCCTGGCGCTTGCTGGTCTTTCTTGGGCGCCCCGGAGCACTTTTTGGCAACAATGGAACCTCTCTCCTTGAAGTTCTTGATGATGCAATAGATTGTTGACTGAGGTGCAATCTTTCTAGCTGCGATACTCTTCCCTGTTAGGCCATTTTTGTGCAGTACAATGATGACTGCACGTGTTTCTTTAGAGATAACCATGGTTAACAGAAGAGAAACAATGATGCCAAGAACCAGCCCCCTTTTAAAGTGTCCAGTGGTGTCATTCTTACTTAATAATGACAGATTGATCTCCAGCCCTGTCCTCATCAACACCTACACCTGTTTTAATGTAGTGATCACTGAAACGATGTAAGCGGGTCCTTTTGAGGCAGAGCTGCAATGAAGTTGAAATGTGTTTTGGGGATAAAGTTCATTTTCTAGGCAAACTATATTACTTTGCAATTAATTGCTGTTAAGCTGATCACTCTTTATAACATTCTGGAGTATATTCAAATTGCCATTATAAAAACTGAAGCAGTAGACTTTAATATTTGTATCATTCTCAAAACTCTTTGCCATGACTGTACAGAGCATATTTCCTGTTATACCATGACTTTGGGTAAACAATATTGTTAACCATTACTGTCTGCTGTTTACTCTGTAAAAATATATAAAGTATTTACTCTGTAAAAATATAGTTATTCAAATATTCATTCATTCATTCATTCATTCATTATCTTCCGCTTATCCTCTATTAGGGTCGCGGTGGGGTTCCCCATGCCCATCCAGGGGAGAACGTCTCGGGCGCTGGGCAGATAGATCCAGGACAGGGCGCCAATCCATCGCTGGGCACACACTCACTCACACAGACACACTCTATAGGGGGCAATTTTTTTTATTTTTTTTTTGGAAAATTCAATTAACTTGATCCATGTTTTTGGACTGTGGGAGGAAACCGGAGAACCCGGAGGAAACCCACGCAGACACGGGGAGAACATGGAAACTCCACCCAGATGGGGATTCGAACCGGGAATCCCTAGCGCTGAGAGGCGAACGTGCTAACCACTAAGCCACCGTGCCGCCGTTATTCAAATATAGTTATTCAAATTTAAAAAGTAATCTAAAGTTAAAAAATGTAATCTAAAGCAATCATTGTTGTTAATATATTAGTTTGTCCAAGTCAAAAAACCCAAAACACAGGCTTATAGGTTTACTGTCACTGTCTTTTCTGTCATTTCTTTCATAACCATGCTCAGAAATAATCATTCATTTATTCATTCATTCATTATCTTCCACTTCATCCTATATTAGGGTCGTGGTGGGGTTCCTCATGCCCATCCAGAGGAGAACGTTTCGGGCACTGGGCAGACACCCAGGACAGGGCGCCAATCTACGGCTGGGCACACACTCACTCACACAGACACGCACACACATACACACTCTATATGGGGCAATTTTGGAGAACTCAATTGACTTAATCCATATTTTTGGACTGTGGAAGGAAACCGGAGAACCCGGAGGAAACCCCCGCAGACACGGGGAGAACATGAAAACTCCACCCAGATGGGGATTTGAACTGGGAATCCCTAGTGCTGAGTGGCGAATGTGCTAACCACTAAGCCACCGTGTCGCCCCAAAAATAATCATATATATATATATATATATATATATATATATATATATATATATATATATATATATATATATATATATATATATATATATATATATATATTCATTCATTCATTATCTCCCGCTTCATCCTCTATTATGGTCGCGGTGGGGTTCCCCATGCCCATCCAGGGGAGAACATCTCGGGCGCTGGGCACATAGACCCAGGACAGGGCGCCAATCCATCGCTGGGCACACACTCACTCACACAGACACACTCTATATGGGGCAATTTTGAGAATTTAATTGACTTCATCCATGTTTTTGGGCTGTGGGAGGAAACCGGAGAACCCGGAGGAAACCCACGCAGACACGGGGAGAACATGGAAACTCCACCCAGATGGGGATTCGAACCGGGAATCCCTAGCGCTGAGAGGCGAACGTGCTAACCACTAAGCCACCGTGCCACCCTATATACAGTATATATATGGGCACACCCCGTGCCGCCCCAGAAATAATCATATATATATATATATATATATATATATATATATATATATATATATATATATATATGATTATTTATGCCCATATATATACTGTATATAGGGTGGCACGGTGGCTTAGTGGTCAGCACGTTCGCCTCTCAGCGCTAGTGATTCCTGGTCAAGGAATCAAGTCAATTGAGTTCTCCAAATTGCCACATATAGAGTGTGTCTGTGTAATTGAGTGTGTGCCCAGCGGTGGATTGGCGTCCTGTCCTGGGTGTATCTGCCCAGCGCCTGAAACGTTCTTCCTTGGATGGGCATGGGGAATCCCACCCCCGCGACCCTAATATAAGATAAAGCAGAAGATTGGTGAAAGAAAGACAGGATGGAAATCATTGGCATGACACCATTCTGATTTTTCAATCCTGAATTTATTTCACATTCATTCTGATTATTTTTATAGGCATTGAACTGACAATTAAGTGGACAATTTAACTGGCAATATCATTAGCAAGATTTTGAGTTAAATGCAGAAATGTATATAGATACACAACTGAGATGCTTCACAGACTCCTGATAATGCATGTTTTCAAAATTGTGTTCTTAAAGTCAGGAATACTTTTCTTAGTACCTGACCAAGTGCCTCTGAGAAATTATTAATCATAATCAAGGCATGATAATGCTTTATTGGGAGCCATATTTTTTGCCACTAACACTCACAACAAAAGGATCTTAGGTGCCCACATTGTCTCTTACAGTGTCGCACATATGTAAACACTTATGGAGCAGCATATCTGAAACATAAACATAGATGCATTGTCTTCAAGTCTTAGAGCTAAGTGTGCAATGCATCATCTATACAGAAGTATGTGAGGGGCACATTTGGATCACATTATTTCATTTGTTGGAGTGGAACAGCACATGTCTGGCGCCCATAATAGGGCCCAGCTGGAAAGATTCTGATTATTACATCGTTGTGTGTAAGCGTGTGAGAGAGAGTTTTTTGAATGTGAATTATACTGTGTATTTGTTGTATTAGGGGCATTAACTCTGGTTAATGTTTCATCTTAGGTTAAGATTAAAGTTAATACTATTTAGACTTTATTTAGTAGGTAGTCATTTTACTTGTACCACATCTGATCTGTCTCTCATTTTATTATTTTATTTATGTGTGTGTGTGTGTGTGTGTGTGTGTGTGTGTGTGTGTGTGCATGTGTGCATGTGGTGGGCCCACCTACAGGGTGCTGTGATAACACCCACCATGGACCACACCATCTCCATGCAGCCAGCCAACATGATGGGGCCCCTCACACAGCAGATGAACCATTTGTCTCTGGGTACCACTGGCACTGTAAGTCAACTCTTAATTCTCTCTTATCATGCCTACTTTTGTTGCATAATTTTGACTGCATCCTGTTTGCAGTACATGACCGCAGCAGCCGCTGCGGCTCCTATGCAGGGAACCTACATTCCCCAGTACACTGCGGTTCCTGCCTCAGCCATCTCTGTGGAGGTAAATCTAGTGTTAATTCCGCTAACACAGTTCATTATATGCACTTATGTGTATCCTAGTAAACATCAATCAAATTTAATTTAGTTAATAATTAATAAACTAAAAGCAAATTGACAAAATACTGTTCATACTAGACTGATCCAGCTGATCTCTGGTTGTCTGTGTGGAGCTTTTATGGTTTCCTTCAGTTGAGTTTGGATTTTCTCCAGAGGTTCCGGTGTCCTTTTCCATGATCAATTGGAGATACTAAACTGCCTTAGGTCTGAATGTGTGTTAGTGTGTGTGTGTTTGCCCTGCAGAGGACTGGTGACCTGCTTATGATATTTTCCCTCCTTTAGCTCAATAAGCACTGAAATATGAATGCCAAGGTTTATGAAATTATTCATCAATTTTATTAGACAGCATTTTTGTCTGATACAGTACAGTGTACAAATACTGTACACTAATCTGCAGAATGTATTTATCAATTTTTTTTGAAACAGCATTGGCATTTAAGTTTGCTGAAGTAAAACATGAACTTGGAATGTCTGTAATGTGTATAGTGGTGTTTTTGCGAAAAGTTTTAAATGTGCTTTGTATTGTATTGAATAACTTGGGACATTTATTAAACAAATGCTTCATATGTAAAGTGGACGCAACCAAAGTTAATTTTCATTTTGCATTTTGCACAGTGCAGTATTTTTAATTTAGTATCCTAATTAATTCTAAAAGAGCTCATTAATCAGGTTAAGAAACAATCTGATCCTTGTTCAGAAAAATGTTGCACACTGAACCATAGTGTAATTTTTTTTTACAGTGTAATTTCCTTTTCATTTTACAGTGTACGATAATGTACTTTCACATATAATACATATTTATAGATCAGGAAAATGTAAAAAATTTAAAAATATCTCTTAGTAGCCTAGCACTATTGTAACACACTGCCTCCGAATAACTGTAAAGCTCTGTATGGTTAAATCAAAGATGTAATGAAGAAGAAAATGAAGAAGAGAAAATAAACTAAGATAAATAAAATTAGAGGTAAGAACAAACAGGTCAGCTGTGACTAAATAACGCAAATGAGAATTACAAATGTGACACAAGCTGAAGCAAAAATAAAAACTAGAGAATTATAAAACCATTGCAACTAAATAGGAAAAACATGTTGCAGTGAAAGGACCATAATAATAAAGAACTAATACAAATGAGAGAAAATGAGCAATAATGAAATGGAACTGTGACAAACAAATGACAACAGTCTTTTCAAAATCACGCCACAAACGTGCAACTGACAATCGTGGTGTGGTGTATTACAAATAAGTCATATGTTTATATCAAAAACATTATTTGCTATTGAATTATAAACATTTTGAATATGGCCAATATGCATATGTCCAAAATACACATACATTTCAGCTTTAGCTTCAATTAACAAGGAATTACACTGTGTAATGATCTTCTTTCAGGGAATGGTGACTGAGGCATCACCACAGAGTGTGCAACCCTCTTCCCATGAAGGCAGCGGGCAGCAACAACCTATCTGTGTAGA
This sequence comes from Corydoras maculifer, assembly GCA_019802435.1. NCBI lineage: Eukaryota > Metazoa > Chordata > Actinopteri > Siluriformes > Callichthyidae > Corydoras > Corydoras maculifer. Next base: position 797,623 of record JAFMOD010000809.1, on the reverse strand, counting down.
TGGAGCTGGCGATCACACGCCCACCTACTCCTACCAGCCTGCAAAGTTAGTCTTTTTATATGTATAACATAGTCCATGCAGTTACATTTACATTTACATTTAGTCATTTAGCAGACACTTTTATCCAAAGCGACTTACAAATGAGAACACCACAAGTCAGAAGCCATGGAGAAAACCAACTATACTGTAAATTCATCAAACCTGATTGTTATTCGATGCTGCGCCCCCCCCCCACACACACACACACACAGTTTTTTATTTTTTTTTTCTTCTCTACAACAGGTATTTTGTTAAAGAGATGCGTCTTCAGTAGTTTCTTAAAACTGTTTAGTGATTCTGCCTTACGGACAGAGTTGGGAAGAACGTTCCACCATTTTGAAGTGGTGAACGCCACGGAGTGAGAATTGGCTCCTTGGTGAGGTGGAATCGCCAGGCGGCAATCATCACTGGAGCGAAGTGAACGAGTCGGAGTGTATTTTGAAAAGATAGAGTGAAGGTAGGAGGGGGAAGATCCAGAAATGGTTCTGTATGCCAGAGTCAGTGACTTGTACTGAATGCGAGCAGCTACAGGGAGCCAGTGGAGGGAGGTGAGTAATGGAGTGACATGAGTTCACTTGGGCTCGTTAAACACAAGTCGGGCTGCAGAGTTTTGAATTAGTTGAAGAGGTCTGATTGTGGAAGCTGGGATACCGGCAAGTAGCGCATTACAATAATCAAGCCAGGGTAGGACTAGGGCTTGAACAAGCAGTTGGGTAGCATGTTCAGTCAAAAAGGTTCTGATCTTCCTTATGTTCTAAATAAGGAATCTACAGGAACGGGCGGTTTTGATAACATGATCAGAGAGTTTAAGGTGGGAGTCTATTGTGAAACCAAGGTTCCAGACCGAATCGGTTGGGGAGATTGTGAAGCCATCAATTTGGAAGGTCAGGTCGTGATGGATTGAGGGTTTAACTGGGATAATGAGAAGCTCTGTTTTTCTAAGTTTAATTTGAGATGACGGGCCTTCATCCAAACAGATATGTCAGTGAGGCAGGCAGATACCCGATTTGAGATGGTGGTGTTGAGATGGTGGTGTTGTCAGGGGCAAAAGACAGATGAAGCTGAGTGTCATCAGCATAGCAGTGGTAAGAGGAACCATGCACCTGGATGACTGTGCTCAGTGATGTCATGTATAGTGAGAAAAGGAGAGGACGAAGTACAGAGCCCTGAGGCACACCAGTGCGTACTTGGTGAGAGTTAGAGATCTCCCCATTCCATGACACTTTGAAGGTCCTTCCTGTGAGATAGGATCGAAGCCATTCAAGTGTCGTATCAGTAAAAGCCTAATTCAGCTAGAGTGGACAGTAGAATCTGATGATTTACTGTATCAAAAGCTGCAGAAATGCCCAGCGATGAATTGGCACCCTGTCCTGGGTGTATCTGCCCAGCGCCCGAAATGTTCTCCCTGGATGGGCATGGGGAACCCCTCTGTGACCCTAATATAGGATAAAGCGGAAAATAATGAATGAATGAATGAATGAAAAGCTGCAGAAAGGTCTAACAAAATGAGGAACGAGGATTGAGATTTGGCTTTGGCAGATTTAAGTTAGTCAATCACAGAGAGCAATGCTGTCTCTGTGGAGTGACCACATCTAAAACCGAACTGATTGGGATCAAGGAGATTATTCTGATGAAGAAATTTGGAGACCTGTGTGGATACCACCCGTTCAAGTGTTTTAGACAGGAAAGGTAAAAGAAAAACAGGTCTGTAGCTCTTGACCAAATTTGGGTTGAGCGTAGGTTTTTTGAGTAGGGGTTTGACTATGGCCTGTTTGAAAAAATTTGGAAAAGTCCCAGACGTGAGAGAGGAGTTAATGATGTGTGTGAGAGCTGGTGTGATGGAGGAGGCGATGGATTGAAGAAGGTGGGATGGGATGGAATCAAGGGGGCAAGTAGTTGAGTTACTGGCAAGAAGAATTTTGCAGATGTCAGATTCTGTGACAGAGGAGAAGGAGGAGAGGGTTGGATGGCTGGGTGTGTGAGATGTAGTGTAGTGGAAATGGTGAGTATGAAAGAGTTTGCTGATGCCCTTAATCTTTTCTGTAAAAAAAAGTTGCAAAGACATCAGCTGACAGAGAAGTGTTAGGAGGGGGAGAGGGAGGAGTTAGTAGTGAGTTGAAGGTACTGAATAAGGTGCGGGCATCTGAGATGCATGTTACCTTGGACTGGAAGAACAAGGATTTAGCAGCAGTTACATCCTTCGAGAAAGTGGCAATTGAGGACTGGTATGTTTCTAAATCTGAAGACAGACCAGACTTATGCCATTTTCTTTCGTCGGAACGAAGAGAAGTACGTTGCGTTCAGAGACATATATATGTTCATCCCAACACCACTGTGTCTGAGAATGCTTAGAGCTCTGTGTTATACCTTTAACAGTAGTAGTAAGTTAACAGTAATTAGTACATTTGCCAGTAAGCAGTTTTATACCTGGGTGTGGCATGTTCCATTTCCGTTTCAGCTCTGATTCTAATTAAATTTACATTTACTCTTCAAGAGAACTCTTAATAAAATGACCCTTAAAAATTATGTTAATGGGACTTAATTTGTGGATTAGTGTGGGTCAGCACACAGTGTGAAAAGCAAATAAACAGATTGCCTGTCTATCCTTTGATAGACACACAAACAAACACATTCATACCTAGAGAAAAATCATATCACCAGTTAACTTAGGACAAGGTTTTGGGACTGTGGGAGAAAAAATTTCAGAAACCCCTCTCACAGATACTGTGAGAGAATACAAATATACAAAAAACATCATCCACCTTACCTGGGAAGTGAACCCAGGACATATGAGTGGTAAATCAATAGTGCCACTATAGCTTTATTGCATCCTGTAAATTAGGGCTATAGAAGTTTAAAAAACTAATTTATATGATTCTTTATGATCTTAATAAAGTAATTCTGAGAATAAACCCTACTTTGTCTCAGATAAAACTTAATAGCAACCGTTTATTTTATTAAAGAGTTTGGGGTTTTTGAACTTCGGTAATGTGTTCATGTAAATTTGATTGGCTTATGATTGAATATTTGTGTACTTTTCAGTTGATATGTTAGTTGGTGACGTTAGCATGTGTCAAGCCGGTATTATTCAAGAGTTTGAATCAGCCACTGTAGTGTTGTTCATTGTTTTTAACTCCTTGGTGGTGGTGCTTTCAGAATTCAAATCATTAGAAAATGGAGTATAGGGGACCAACAGAGTTTTGGGCTGCAGAGTTTTGAATTAGTTGAAGAGGTCTGATTGTGGAAGCTGGGATTCCGGCAAGTAGCGCATTACAATAATCAAGCCGGGATAGGACTAGGGCTTGAACAAGCAGTTGGGTAGCATGTTCAGTCAAAAAGGTTCTGATCTTCCTTATGTTGTAAAGAAGGAATCTACAGGAACGGGCGGTTTTGATAACATGATCAGAGAGTTTAAGGTGGGAGTCTATTGTGAAACCAAGGTTCCGGACCGAATCAGTTGGGGAGATTGTGGAGCCATCAATTTGGAAGGTCAGGTCGTGATGGATTGAGGGTTTAGCTGGGATAATGAGAAGCTCTGTTTTTTCTAAGTTTAATTTGACGGGCCTTCATCCAAACAGATATGTCAGTGAGGCAGGCAGATACCCGATTTGAGATGGTGGTGTCGTCAGGGGCAAAAGACAGATGAAACTGAGTGTCATCAGCATAGCAGTGGTAAGAGAAACCATGCACCTGGATGACTGTGCTCAGTGTCAAGCCTGTATTATTCAAGAGTTTGAATCAGCCACTGTAGTGTTGTTCATTGTTTTTTACTCCTTGGTGGTGGTGCATTCAGAATTCAAATCATTAGAAAATGGAGTATAGGGGACCAACAGACACAAATCAACATGCAACAAGGAGGTGTACCTAATAGTTCTACAGTGAATATATATGTCTACATTAACAATAAGGATTTTGTAACAACTTTGCTGTTTTATTCTGTTCACATGTTCACAATTCACAATTAAAGGTTTGAGTGTGTGTGTTTAAGCTGTAAGCTCTGCCAATTATTACCTACAATGGGGCTTAAATATTTGTAAACCCCTTAGAATTAGATAATACAATAATAAGTAGTGATAATAATAGGAATCTTGTATTGCAAGATATTGTGTATGTTTGCCGTGACACTAATCTGACCTAATATATATATATATATATATATATATATATATATATATATATATATATATATATATATATATATATATATATATATATATAGTTCTCACATTTATTGTTTTTATTAACATCACTGTTACTGTGCTAATTGTACCATTTGTTTGCAACAACAGATAACAACAACAGGAGGAGAAGGTGTTTAGGTGACTGCGTTGCCTTGAGATTTGAGACTAAATGAGAGGCTGAGCAGAATTGTAAAACATGGGGTCCATGTTTGCACAAGCACCAAAACAAAAAAAAAAACATAAAAAAAACAGAATTTATCAAGAATCCAGACAGAGCTGAAGAAACCCTACATCATGACTGGAGAGGAGAGAGTTACGGTTGTAAGCTAAATGGATTTCCTTAAAAGACTTGTTCTTCATGAAGTGTTGACTTGAAGTACAAAGTACAAAGTTTTCCAGTTGATTTCTGAATGTGCAGGTAGGTTTTCAGCTATAGTAAATTTTTCTATTAGAGGAAGCATTATAAACAGAATGAGAGAAAATAGAGAAAAGGAAAAAAAAGTCTTCCTCGAATTTTAAGCTACTTTCACTTTAATTTTTTCTATGGGTTATATTTTAGTTTTCTAGAGAATATCAATGTTTATCTCTGTTGCCTTAATTTTGAGAAATGTCTAGGACTTTTCCCAAATTGTACATCTTGTTGAAAAGAAAAGATGATTGGTAAATAAACTAAAATGATGGATGGCCAGAACGATGGACAAAGGGATGGATGTAGGCAGATTGCAAGCGTATCATATAACCTGTACAGAGGAAAGAGGAAAGTCTTGTGAAGACATTTTAAATTATCAGTGGCGACTTTGTGTTTAAAAGAAAGGACAGTTAAAAAAATATGGTGATGTGTTTAAAGAAAGTTGTTTTTAGAAAAAAAGAACAATGTTGAATCACTGCATCTTGAGAAATGCAGTTAATTGTGTAGTGCAGATCATTTTTAATGGCATTATTGTTTTTACCTGCAATATTTTTATGAGCTTTAAGGTGTTTTCAGCCTGCTTTGCTTGTTTCATTGTAAGGGCAAAAAAAACTAAAACCAGGAAAAAAAATACATCTGCCAGTGCAAACGTAGTTAGGAGCTTTTGAATTAAGATAAAGCTAATGTGTGCAAAAAGCAATAGTAATAGGAAATTGTTGACAATTTCTTTAGTCTTTCTTAGCTGTGGATCAAATGCAGCCCATGGACGGCATTTTTTATACCAAAGATGAAGAAACCCCTTAGAGACAGTGGAATAGATCCTTTTCTCTTGTTATTTGATATTTTTGGCCTTGTCGTTCTCGTCTCTGTGTCTCAAAGGAGTTTGTTTGACCTTGACAGTCAGACCAGTGCTCAAATTTTGATTGGGTTGGGTCTAAGGGGTTAAACATTATTCCACTGCTGCAGCTTTTCTAATCACTTCAAATCTCCTGTAATGCATGCATTGTAGTAAGTGTGGCATCTTTCCGGCAGATGGCATTAGAGACGCTGCAAAAGAAATTTCCTCATATTCTATGGCACAGCGTCCATGATGCTTTTAAGCCCTGACATGGCTTTTCAGATTTTCTGAAGTGCCAATATAAATACAGTTGCTTAAAGAAAATCTCTCCAGCTCTGTGTTAAGTGCAGTCATAACATTTTCCAAAACAATCTCAGTAAAGTTACATGTGTATTTAAACTCTTCTGCTACCTCAGTCAAGTAAAAGTCATTTACTGGTTGTGAACTATGTGTCAGATAACAAGATGAAGGTTTACCCTCAAGAAGACTGAGTTTTGTGTTTGTGTCATTGTGTAACTTTAAACCCTGATACAAAAATGATAAGGTAAGGTCTCTTATTTTAAATACAACTATGTGTTAGTCTAAATGTAGCTCAACCAGCTACATTTATACAAACTTCCCAGCCATCACAAAGATACTCCAAATACAAGTTTCTCAATAAGAAGGTTAATGTGAAAACATACCACATTATAAAGAGTGTAGAATTGCACTCAACACCATCTTTGCAACCTACTCTTAGGTTGTACACTAGCACACCTACTGTAATAAAATAAGTTAAACACCTGAAGGAATTTGAGGTTGTATGTATTAATGAATCAAGATAAGGCATGGGTAAAGGTTAGGTTGTAATTTAGCACTGACCTAAGAAACTTCTAATTAAATACCATTAGCATTTTAAAGATGGTAAGCGTGTATCATGATACAAATGTTAAGGTTAATCAATTAATTAATTAAGAGATCATTAAATAATCAGTGTGGAATAGTGGTGTAGTGGTTAGCACGTTTGCCTCTCAGTGCTGGGGATTTAGGTTCGAATCCCGAACTGGTTTTCATGTTCTCCCTGTGTCCACGTGGGTTTCTCCGGGTTCTTTGGTTACATTTCACAGTCCAGAAAGCATGGATTCAAGATAAATTGGATGGATTCAATGTCTGTGTGTGAGTGAGTGTGTGCCCAGCGATAGACTGGCTCCTTGTCCTGGGTGTATCTGTCTAGCGTCCAAACGTTATCTCGCAAGGATTTTCTTGCTGTCATGTAAAACTGCTTTTTGTGCCATCCACAGATTTTTTTTTTTATTTTTTAAGCCAGGTTAGCAATTCTAATCAAACTTAAGGTTGAGGCTTAAGGTTATCTACTGGTATCTCTGTTTGTATGCTGGAATAACATGTAGGAAATTGTGGTTTAAAATACCAACTACAGACAAATAAGTTTGAATTAGTGTTACATGGCCAAAATATAAAAAGACTGTAAACCAGTACTAACAATAATATTTTAATAGATCATGATAGACAGCAAATATATGTGAAACTATTAATAATTTAAAATTTGTTAATTATTAACATTAATTGAATGATTTGAGTTATGGCAAAAAGTTTTGTAGGTGATTGGGGTTGTGTACTAGCAACTGCGAGAGGTTTGTTAAGTTGTATTGTGGTACAATCTAGAAGGGGTACACAGTGAGTAGCACTGTCACTTCATGGCAAGTAGTGGAAGATGTTATCCTCATGTGTATATGGATTTCTATCTGGTTCTCAATTTTTCTCCATTGTAAAATGTTTTGCCAGGAGGTCAATTCAGTGGTGTAGAGTCAAATAAATTCTACAATAGTAAAGAAAATTGATTTATCATATTGGTCTTGGCAGTGAGTTGGACAATGAGTACAGTTGAATGATAAATTAAGTACAAGAATGCAGAAGCTGTTCCATCTACCTGCAGTGTACCTGTTACCATCAAGCGAAAAGTATGGCTGTATATTGGTACCATTTTTAGGAAAATGTGCTTGTGCAGTAGTTTCATCAAAAGGAAGATGAAGTAATCATCTTCTAGAAATCTCTAGAGTAATTTGAGCTTTACTGATAATAATTTGAGGAAGGTAAAAGGTTTGTGCTGATACCATCTATCAAAAGGTAAGATTATGTACTGGTATAACCTATAGGTTTGTTGGATTGTATACTTATACAGCCTGAATAAATGTGAGGTTGTTTATTAATATTTACCAGAACATGCTATAGTAGGAAATTAAATTCTAGGAGTTGTCTTGTGTCTTCAGGTTGGGTAACTGGGAATTGGATTTACAAACATGAAACATCAAATAGCTACTGTATATTAGATAAAGAAATCTCAAACTCATGGCAATATGAGTTGAAATAGGAGTCCTTTTTTAAAAGGTAACAATTTATATTACAAGGAATCTGATAACCTTAAACAGTGGCCAACCATGTGACATTTAAATAACGGCTAGTAAAAAAAAGTCTTGTTTAGTCATAAACTATTTGGTGCTTTTCTAAATACACACATACATGTAATCCTGGTGTGCTTTAAACAAAGCTACATTATCAGTGTTATCGTCCTTCTTTTTATTTTAATTTAAATTACATTTTTTGTTTAACTAGGTAGACATACCCTTGCATCTCTTTTCTACTGCATCCATTATTTGTATTTGTTTTCTTCGTCTTTTTTTTAACATGCACTGGCATGCATCTTATACATATGACAACAGATCCATAAGCCAAGATGCGTCAGTCTTACTGCAGTGCTTAGGATTTTTACAGAGACATTTCCTACATTTGTTTTCAGTGTTAAAGCAAAGTTGGCTGCTATGAACCTAGAGTGCAGATTTCTACTGCCATAAGAAACATGTGTTAGAGAGACAAACACTGCAGTTGGGGAGGAGACCTGGGCAGAGATTTTGTTTTGTAGTAAATATATTGGATCAGGGTTGGTAAATGTGGATTTTTCTATGCCACGTCTTGGTGAATGTGATGTGTAAGCTACATTTTTTTCAGTCATTCAGTAAAGCCGTGTTCAAAATACAATGCTCAGGCTAAATGCACACGTCCAATTCCACAAGTCCGTCTATTTTTCTTTTTTGATGCCTTTCTGGAGACTTTATCACATAATTGCTGCTAACAAGCATTGGCATATGAGATGAGATTACACAAATGACTGCTGCTTTTTTAACAACCAGATTATCAAAAAGACCCTTACAATCACTGAGAGACTTCAGGGCTGTGTGCCTAAAAGTACATCCAAGCAACATAGAGGGTTCAAATACAGATGCCGCCGGTTGAAAACTGTATAAATGCTGCAACTACAGAAGAGGCTGTGTTAAAGTGCACAGCACAATTCTTATTTTTAATTGATGTACTGCACATGTTTTTACTTTGTAAAATTCACCTGCAAGATAAATTAGTAATTTACTACAAATTAATGTTAAACAGCTCTATTCATAGCTGGGCCAAACTTGCAATGAAAAAAGGTACACAAAAGTATTCAGAAGCCTGCTATGTGCTTTATTAAAAAGCTGCCTGAGTTCTACAGAAAGGTTTTTTAAATAAATGTATTTTATTATAATAACAACAGTTATCTATAACACCTCAGATTTATTAAACAATTTATGACTCGTGGGTGTCACATCAGTCACCATGCATTCCGCCTTAATTAGAAATTAAATTTAAGAATTTTTTTGTAATAAGATGAGAGCACTAACCACTGTCCCCCAAAAAATGTTTAAGATCATAACAATTTATTTTATTTTGCTAATCTAATTGGTCCCTTGTGTCTCAGAACTGATGTGACACAAAAATGAATATGCAGAATCAAGTTGAGCCCATCCCAGTGAGGTGGAATGAATGTAACAACGGTTTGATTCTGTGCTTGGCAAAGCTTATTTGCAAAAAGACTTATTCTTATCTAGTTGGCCATTTCAGGCAACACCCATGCTTTTAACGGTCAGATGTAAAAAAATAAATAAATAAAAAATCTTTTTTTGAGCAGTTCAGCTCTTTAGACCCTCTTTATAGACACCTTGATTTTGTCTATAAAAACTGATAAGAAACACATTTTGCTTTACATTTTGCTATCATTGTTGTAGGCTTAAGACTGTCCTGTATCTGCATACAAATGTTGCCTTTAAACATGAGAAAAATGTGTTTTTTCAAGTGTCAAAATATACATCATGTGCTATATCATAGTAATGGTTTGAGTGGATTGAAATAACCTACTGTAAATATTTTGTGTTGATAAGCTAAGTCAGACTAATAAGCTGTGGTAACTGCACTTAAAGGGCTCGGATAATTTTTGCGGTGCCAGGTCAAATTTTTTCTTTCTTTTTTGCCAAAAAGTGACTCATTAGATATTGAAGGTTGGTGACACCCTATTTGGAAGAATAAAGCATACATCAGGCTTCAACCATCTTAAAAGTACTTTGAGATAGATTCAGTATTTGATATATTATTCATGAATATATAAATTTATTATAAGATTTTGTTTATGTAGTGTTTCGCTGCCAGTGTAAATAATATAAATGAGCTCATTGCTCAGTTTTACTGTGCACTGTATGTGAAATCTCCTCTTTCATAATCGATTGGATATTTAAAAACATTGGTGGACAGATCCAACTGGCCATAATCAGGACTCCTTTCTGACAAATCATGACCTCTGACTCTGGACATATTGTGTCCAGTTCTTTTGATCTGCCAAATGCAGTGGAACCATCCAAATCCTCTACAACGCATTACTGAAATTTACTGATGGAAATAACAAAGAACTATTTATAGATCTTCTTGTTTGTGAAAGATTATGAAAATGAAAGGACTGTAGAATGCTACTTTTATCTTGCTGCACATCCATGCCTCCTGTGTGTTGAAGTCGTGATTCTGAGAGTTTCTGTAAATCAATGGCTGTTCTCTTTATTATGAATTATTATTTCGATGAAGCTTTCAATAAAGAAATGTCAAAATCTCATTTGTTTCTTTTTATTACTATTATTTTGTCATTGCCTGTGTTAATGAGATTTAGGTAAACATAAATATGCATTAATATTGTTTTTAGGAACTTTTGTCATCTTATATATTTTTCCGAAAGCATTTTGTAGATTTGGGCGTTGCACAATATAGGAAATGTAATGTTTGCAAAGTTTACATCACAAGCACCTGTTAAGGTACTATGACAGGACATTTTTAAGTTTTTCAGAAAATATTAACCCATTAATTCGGAACAGCATTGTGGTTTCGCATGCTATGGCATGGTATGTTGACTTTACCCAAAGATGCCTTTCTGTACCTTCCTTTTTGCACTGCTCTTTACATGCTGTAACAGAAAAGTGCCTGTTTTTATTTATTTTTTAAAAAAACATATTGTGTCCCAATATTTTTGTCTATATTATATATTTTGTGTGTACGTAAAATATTTAATATCTGACTAAAATGGTATGAGTAACATAAACACTATGCCGCAATGAAGAAATACTAAATAATAATAATAATCTTATAAAAATAATGTAATCCTTGTGTTGAATACAATGTAAAAGTGCCGACAAGGAGACAAAATAACCGACAAAATATTTTATTAATCAATTTTAGAAAGCTAAAGCACCTTTATTTTGCTTTTCCGTGGTTGGTTAAAATGCTGAGTGGATGGTTCATGTAGTTCCATGTGAGATCACCGGAGGGAGCTATTTAAGCACAAACGTTGGGGTTGGTTTAATTTCTACAAAAGATGTAGTCATTGCGCTTCACCTTTGGAGGGCAGTACAAACAACACATTATCACAATCGGTAAGTTTAAGAACTGTCTGTAATCCATTTTCCTGTAGTAACAGACTGTTTGAATTCTATAGATTCAGTACTCTAGCAAATAAACCAGCAGTCATATTCATAACACAAGGAGAATTTAAAACCGTGATAATAAACAAAGATTTTTTTTTAATTCACCTTTTGAAGGGTAATGCAGCTGTTCCACATTTGTTTTAAATGAATACTCACCTGATAAACTATTGATTTCATCTACAATAAATGCAAATCCCCTTTTACACAAACACATGAGTCCAGCTACAGACAGGAGGTGGAACACCTGGAGAGATGGTTCAGGAAAACAACCTCTGCATCAACGTGAAGAAAACGAAGAAGATGATTGTGGACTTGAAAAGGGACAGACACACCCCCACCCCAGACGTCGGAGGTTCTGCAGTGGAAGTGGTCTCCAACTACAGGTACTTAGGTGTGCACCAGAGTAACATCCTCACCTGGAGCTTCAGCACTTCCAGTTTAGTCAGTAAAACACAACAGCAGCTCTAATTCCTCAGAAGGCTGGAGAAAGCCAGTTGGATGCCCAGTCCTTTCCTCCTTCAACAGATGTGTGGTGAAAAGCATCCTGTGCTCCAGCATCAATGTGTGGCATGGAAGGTGCTCTGCTGCCAATAGGAAAGCTCTGCAGAGCGTGGTAAATGCTGCACAGAGGTCTGTCGGCGACAGCCTTCCCACCACCTGCCCACCACCACTGACATATACACCTCCAGATGCATGAAAAGGGCCTCCTGCATCATGAAGGACCCTATTCACCCAGAACACACACTTTTGTCCCACTTCCTTCAGGCAGAAGGCAGTGGAGGATTAACTGCAAAACAACAAGATTAAGAAACAGCTTCATTCCAGAAGCTGTAAGATAGACATTTCTTAAGGTCATTCAGTCACCGCATATTTTCTTTCTTTTTTGGACATTTTGTCTTTTCGGATTGCAGGATCATTGGTTGCCAGGTTTTTAATTTTCTCTGCCCATCCCATCAGAAGGACTTTTGCGGGAGGTAGCTTCAACTAGTAGTATTTTTCAACTAGGTAGTATTTTAAGTTGTTAAACCAGAGCCTTCTGGCGGACTAACATTATGTCAGCGTAATGCCTCTGATTGGAGAGTTCTTTTGATGAGTGGACCTTTTTAGCCGATTAAAACATACAATTAAACAGAAATACAACTCGACTCGGCTTCGATGCTAATATAAAAGGACTTCTTATTTGAAGTAATTAAACTCTTTTAATGGAAAAAAGGAGGATAGATTTTGTAGATTTCATGTATAAGTAATCAGGATTTAATCAGCATTTTTGGTGAATGTTATTTTCCTCAACAATGTTACATATAATTCTCAAAATTGCCCCATATAGAGTGTGTCTGTGTGAGTGATTGGCGCCCTGTCCTGGGTCTATCTGCCCAGCGCCCGAGACGTTCTCCCCTGGATGGGCATGGGGAACCCCACCGCGACCCTAATAGAGGATAAGCGGGAGATGATGAATGAATGAATGTTACATATAATATATTTATTGTTATTGTTGTATTTTTATATGTTATTGTTGGTGATTTTTATGTGTGGCTACATTAGTGTAATGGGATTCGTGGGTACTAATGAGGGCTGAAGACAGGATTTCACAGGTTCATATGTCAAGGCTTTATTTACACATTATTTTCAATTCATTAAAACACTTTTTGGCCAATGGTTGCTCACATTCTTGTAAGTCCCCCTGCATAATGAGATGTTTTTTGTAACAATTATAGTTGGTCAGGTGGTTTGATTCAGACAGATCATTACTAAAGGCCTAGGTGTGAAATGCATGGCCTGCCACTGATCAAATCATCTGTATTCATACATTAAGATTTGTCAGCATATTAAAATATATTCAAACAGTGTTTTTTATATGCAGTTTTGTTTATAATTGTGCATTAATAGCAATAAAAAATACCAATAAAAAAAGTTTTTTTTTTAAATCACATATGGTATGGGATTGAAGTCACATAAGATTTTTATTTTGTAATTCTATACTGTAAACTTTGTGTAAATAGTATTCAAAGTTTTATCTGTTTCTTGTATGTTTATTTTAAAATTGCTGAATGATCAAAAACATATATTAACAATGCACCTTTGAAACAGATGTGGAAGTAGCCTTTTTACTATATATTATACATGCTTTGTTGCATTTTGCTGCTGTATTCCAAAATAATCCTTCTAAAGTTTATTAAAAAATGTAAATTTATAAATGCCAACTGTGGCATTGCGATAGAAAGAATGAGGGGTCACTGGAATCCAGACCACATTGCCATGCCCTGTGACCCCTTCATACCCGACCTTCTTCCCACTGTTTCAGAGCTAATCGATAGCAAGATTGTTCTACTACACAAGTAAGTGTTTCAAGCTCTTTGGTGACCTTTCACCCTTCCTCCCTCCATTCAGAAGCTTCCCACCCTGAATGTACAATACTCATCTTCATATTTGACATTAAGCTGGACAAAGCAGGATGAGGTTTCCCTCTATCCAATGGCTGATGTGTGCATCTTTTTGAAAAGATACTTACATCTCTCATTTGCTTGTGTATATCTATATATGGTTGATTAAGACAAGTGTTAATGCCTAGAATATGCTCATATGCCTCCATGCCAGATTCCTGCTCATGTAGTTAGCTGTTGGAATGTAATGAGGCCTTTGTGCAGAATATAAAGCTGTGCTTTGCTATGTATGCTATGAATTCTTTAGACTCTCTGTGACAGCATGTTTCATAGAAACTAGCCATTAACACACCTGCTAATCCACATTATAAATCCGCTTGGCAGACTTGTACAGCTGCCATTATTGTGTAGCTGAGGCATCAAGGAGCAACGACAGCAATGCAAGTTTGTGTCTAAGTTTTGAAATTTTAAATATATTTCTCTGTAATTAGTATTTATGCAATATTTTGTGTTTTATTATTTTTACTTATTTATAAGTACTGAAGTCTATTAAAAAAGAGCAAGTTTAAATCTGACTAACTTGTAAGGGTCACTCCACCCTATCTGATTCCACCAAATTAATTTTCAGTATGGACAAAATATGGAATAAATGTGACTTACATAATTGTATAATTATGGTAAATATGTGCACAAATGATGAATGCAAATTTTTTGCCAAAATACTTTCTCTTTGGATGTTATTTATAACATAACTTATTTTCACTTAGTAAATTAAATAATGCATAGACAATGATTTCAGGTGTGCCTCACCTTTTTCATGGGACTTTATCAGAACATACTGTACGTCTGCCATACATCCAGGAGTGTTTATTACAATTATAGGCAGATAGGATTGAGTGGGTGGTGTAGATCCTGAGATATTAAGTTTATTTTTTCAAATTAAACTGTTTTTGCTTCTGTAAACATGTCGGCAGGCAACAGTACTGTGTCAGAGTAAGTATGAGTAATCAAGTAATGCATTGTTAATCTGTCACTATTTTAATTAGTATTGCCACATGCTTAGATATTTCAGGATAACCTATTTGTTCTGCCATGTCCTGCTACAGAATTAGGCACTCAGTTCCATTAATGATTTATGCCGTACAGACAAAAGAATCCAGTGCAGTCATTTCTCAAGGCTAGAGCATTTAGCATGACATGCCATCATGTGTTCAGGGAAAACTGGCAGCCCTGTCTGAGCAGGTTGCCTGCTGGCCAAGATCTTTACACTTTATAAACATTCTACACTTTTTTAAAAGTCTTCACTTTCCATAATCTGTAGCATATATTCTTTACCATTTACATATTATGCACTCTTTGAACAGTCTATATACTCTACACAACAACTAAACATTCTACATTTAACAAACTTCATACTCTCAACACACGCTGCATACTTCACGTACTTTCTACGCACTTCACACTCTAAAAATTACTTTTTACACATGTACATGTACAATCTGCACTCTCTGTCCACTCTGCACATTCTACACACTCTGCAAAAAGTCTTTGCTTACTTTAAATTATATAAACAAAAAAAAAGTTTAAACTTTGTTAAATAAAGTATTTAGTTTTATTATTTTTATTATTATTATTTGTTTATATTATTATTTTTATTTGCACTCTATTTACTCTCTGTGAGCACTACACCTACCACATAATATACTCTTGCATTCCTAGTACAAGCTACATTACCCACACACTCTATACTATCTACACTCTATAACAGGATTTGGCACCCCTTACTACCTAAAGAGCTATTTTATATAGAAAATGAAGAATCCACATGAGGTGTAACAATACTTTTTAAATATACTTGATTAGCCTAAATACAGCTGTCAATATTATTAATAGGATTGAAAATACATTCATTCTTATTGTTTATCATGCAGTGGCTGTGATAGACAAGTTTAAATACACATCAACCATTATTATAGAGCTAAGCATTACATCTACATTTACATTTGGTCATTTAGCAAATGCTTTTATCCAAAGTGACTTACAAGTATCCCAACTCCATCGGGGTCAGAACAAAGGGTTGATACAGTGCCACTGGAGCAATGAGGGTTAAGGGCCTTGCTCAAGGACCCACATTGGTAACTTGAGTAGACCTAGGATTTAAACCCACAACCTTCAGATTGAGCCCCCACAGAAAGACTAAAGCCCAGTACTGTATATAGCTCAAGAGCGGTTGTTTGCCCATGTTTGCTAAAACTGGGTCAGTTGTTGGTTAAAATTTGGAAAGAACAATTACTGAATAAGGTTGGTTTATTATGACCAACAAATTTAATACTTACATCCCTTATTTGCTTTTTGTTATTTAATACATGTTACTTTCTTTTGATAATTCCTTGGAAACTGAAACATTTTTCTGCATATTACATTGTGGATTTTCCATGCTATCGCTCCACATATGGTGAGCTTAACAGCTGCTTAGATGGCTAAAGCAGTTTCCATGGCTCCTACTCTATCAACAGCCATAAACAGTGGCTTGGTGTGTATACTTGTGATGGTGTGAGTAGGTGTATTTAGTAATGGCACAGGCCCTCGATAGCTGCATTCCATTGACTTTCACTCACAGAAGTTTAAGAATGTTGTACCTTTTCTGTGATTTCTGTGAATATGTGTTTGATAATAGCATATCCGCTTCTGCTGGTCAAATTAGAGGAATGTCGATGTCCCGGTAAATGAGGGGAGGAGATGACAGGAGAGAAACACAAGAATGAGACAACTGTAGTTCTGCAGGCTGTTTGTTTTCGCACATGGACTGAGCTGTACCACAGCTTGCTCAGTGTGTTTTTCAACTTCCCCATGGATCACTGAGGCAGTATCTGTGTGTGAGAGAGAGAGAGAGAGAGTGAATATGAATCTGTGTGTGTGTGTCCTCGCATGGGTTCTTAAGATCCTCTGGAATATTCCACTGAACTGAAAGGGTATTATGTCTTGGCAAGGATAATGTTTGCACAGAGCAATGGACTAATTAAATAGGTTTCTACCTTAAGCTCACTGGTATACCAAAACAACAAAAGCCAATTAACCACAAGCTGTAGTAAAAAAAAAAAATAAATAAAAAAAAAAAAAAGTTTAAATGGTTTTTAAATTTTGTTTAAATTATGTGTTTGACAAGAAACGACAATGTAAACAAATAGAACATTTATTTAAAACAATACTTTTAGGTTCCTTCCTGAATCAAATCTTTTTGCATAATTTTATATTTATACAAAAAATAGGATTGTGCATAAAATTCTGTAACTAAAATGAGCAGTATTAGGTTAGCTTAGCTGGCTGGCTTTTTCTAACATAAAAACATCTATTAATGAACAAATAATTCAAAATATATTTATACAAAAGTTTACCATAGTGCATTAGCCTTTAAACAAAACTAAAATACAGACTTTACAGTCACAGTGCATTTATATTCTGCAAATCTTTAAAACTTAACCTTAAAAATAAAATAAATACTTCAGTCTTTTTAACTATATTGAATCAACATTCGCTACATTTTTAGAACGTAAACTTAAATATTAAATATATTTTTAAACTTTTTTTTTTTAGTTCAGGGTGATGTCGTGCAAAATGAGCTCGCGCATTTGTCATATTTTCCATGTACCTCGATTTCATTTTACACTCGTTGTAAACAGTTGTGTTCGTGTCGAGCTCTCTCTTCCTGTCTTTAAAAGCCAAACACCCACTCTCCCCCAGTTCCATGCTTCCTGCTAGCAGGAACTAGCATGCTAGCGAACTACAATAGCAGCTGGTTAACAAGCGTGCTGTATGGTGGCCGAGCGGATATGTAATGCAATATGCAGTACGCTCGGGAGGCGGCGCCAAAAAAACTTTAAAAATCGATTCTTGGGCATTTTGAATTGATCGAATCGCGATTCTTTGAAGAATCTATTTTTTTTTCAGCATCCCTACTTAACATTACCTGAATTTTTGCATCAATTGTCTGAGTGTAGTCTCTAGAACATAAAAATAAAATAAGTAAACACTTCAAACTGCTAAAACTAATGAAACATAATTAGATTTTGCAGAAGTGACCTATTTAGGCATTTTATTACAGTTGAACTTCCACAATTTAATTCCAAACCTCCCCAAAACTGTTTTTAAAAATATTATCCTAACACAGCTTCTGCTTAGCTTCATGTTAAAACGTGCTCACATGGATGTTTTATAAAGTTTTTTTAGCTGTGATCATTGCTCCCTCTTTGACTGCAAGCTGGTTATAACCTGATACAATATAAAGTAACATCTTACTTATAAAGTATAAAGTGCAGATTATTGTATTAAGTAATATGTTACTCTTTATGCCTCATGTTCAGTTATTCATCAAATACAGTACATGTTTTCAAGAATTAGAGCAAGTCAATGCAGAATTAAGAACATAAAATCAAATGAGACATGCATCAAACATGAAAGTCTAAGTAAGCCTGCTTTTTCACACAGACTGGCTTATAATATTATTATTTATTCCTTCATTATTTTTCACTTCATCCTATATTAGGGTCGCGGTGGGGTTCATCATGCCCATCCAGGGGAGAACGTTTCAGGCGCTGGACAGATACACCCAGGACAGGGCGCCAATCTATCGCTGGGCACACAACTCACTCACACAGACACGCAAGCATACACACTCACACACATATGGGGCAGTTTGGAGAACTCAATTGACTTGATCCATGTTTTTGGAACATGGAAACTCCACCCAGATGGGGATTCGAACCGGGGATCTATAGCGCTGAGAGGCGAATGTGCTAACCACTAAGCCACTGTGCCGCATAATATTATTAAGTCTTTTATTTTTTGAGTAGCAAACCCACTTTTCTGTAGGTAATAATCTAATCCTGCCTTCTTATTTTGACCTGGTTCACCTGATTTGCTCACACTGGGTAAAAGCATTTGTATAATTTGTAAATGTATAGGACAAGCATCTTTTAATTTATGCTAAAATATTTTAAGCTTAATACTAAATTTCTGTAGCACAACAAGCAACACTTTTGTGCAGAAAATCAAATAAAATCTGTTGGAAAACATCAGTTACATATACATATAGCAGCCATATTATGTATTCTCACTACAGAAAGATGTACATTGTAGATCTACAGATGCTTTATTGACTCTTTCTATAGGTTTCCTATTCTCCCACCCTCCTCAATTCATCAAAAGCAAGTGGGACAGGTTTGTTCATTTCCAATACATGGAAATTTTCTCTAGCTAACACTATTTATATGTGATTTATAAAGTTACTATTTATATACCATATACTATTTATAAAGTTTAAAACAAGTTTCTTGCAGCGATATAAAGGTATCTTATCCCATTCCTCATGGGCAAAGGCCTCTGGTTCATTGACATTTGTGGGTTTGTGTGCTGCAACTGACTTCAAGTCCCACCAGAGATTTTCTATGGGATTTAAGTCAGGTGATTGTGATTGATACTCCAGAATATTCCAACCCTTCTTCTGCAACAAAGCCCTGGTGGAATTTAAGGTATGCTTGGGATCATTGTCCTATTGGAAGGTCCAACGTCTCCCAAGCTTCAGCATGCCATTTTCACCCAAGATCACCTGATATTTAACTGAATTCATGATACCTTGCACACAGTGTAGATTCCCTGTACCAGAAGAAGCCCCAGAGCATGCTTCACAGTTGGCAAGGTTTTTTTTCATTATAGGCCTCATTCTTCCTCCTCCAAACATATCTTTGAGCCATAAGCCCAAAAAGTTACAATTTTGTCTTGTCTTGTCGTGTCTGGGAGTTCTGGCATGGAAACCTTCATCTCGCAGTGTGCACCTTATCGTCTTGGCCAAAACCTGAGTGCCTCCCTCTGACAAGTCCTCGGCCTCAGCTGTCAGCCAGGGATTTTTGTCCACCTTTGGTTTCAGGTAACAGACAGCAGTCATTAACAGCAACCTCTTCCTGCCACACCCAGGCACTGTACCTTTAGCTTTAAACTTATTATGACCTTTAGCTTTAAAC
Organism: Corydoras maculifer; assembly: GCA_019802435.1. Classification (NCBI taxonomy): domain Eukaryota; kingdom Metazoa; phylum Chordata; class Actinopteri; order Siluriformes; family Callichthyidae; genus Corydoras; species Corydoras maculifer. Next base: position 777,933 of record JAFMOD010000809.1, on the reverse strand, counting down.
TGAATTATGCTTCTAATTGTGAGTCTTGGAATGTTTAATGTCTTTGCTATCTTTTTATATCCACATCTTTGCTTATAAAGAGAAATCTCCTCTCTTGACCTCTTTGATCATTCCCTGGACTTCACCATGTTGCAAAGATAGTATTTACTGTGTAAAAGGAGCTGAATATCTCAGTCCTTTTAAATCTACTTAATTGCTGCTCATTATGGCTCTGTTCACATCTTCAGGTGCTTTCAATGCCTGACTGAAGACACCTGATTGAGACGTTTGTTCTTGAGAGTGGTCATTTTAAGGGCTTGAATTATTTTGTCACTGAAGAAATCACAAAAAAAGTTTATTTGTTAATATACTAGAAATAATATTGTTCTAATTTAAGTTGCATTTCTTTATCTTAAAGTCCTTTTTTGACCTGATTGTGAACAAGAAAAAAAAATAAATAAACGTCAAACTTGCTAAAACACTTCACTGTAGTGGGGGTTGAATAATTTTTAACACACCTGTATGTCACACCTCTATGGTTTTTAGAGATGGTTGTGGGAGGCACCTTTTGCTGTCCTGGATGTATCTGCCCAGCCCCCCAAACGTTCTCCTCTGGATGGGCATGGGATGCCCCCCACAAGACCCTAGTATAGGATTAAGCAAAGGATAATAGATGTATTAAGTAAACTAGAAGAACTAACTGTAAATATACCAAGAGTATATGTATGGAATTAGATAGACAAGGAGTGCAAAATCATGAAAGGCATAAGCAATAAAGTGGTTGCAGGCTTAATTTTCTTTATTCTTGTTTCTTGTTTTTTTTTTTACAATTTTAAGCTTTTACTTTATTTAAATATAATGCTTTTTGTGTGAAACAAATAAAATCAGTCTCATTCATTTTCAAAACATTTTACCACTAGCTTTCAGACTTCACAACATGACCTTTAGAAAACAGCACATGTAAAGCATTGTGGTAAAAGAGTATTAACAGTGCCGATACAAAGAGGCAATTAAGTATCTTAAATTTACCTGACTTTTGGACTGTGGAAGGAAATTGGAGCTCATGTAGTAAACCCATACATACACAGGGCGAACATGCAAACTTTACAGAGAAAAAGCCCAAGCCACTCCCATAGGAATTGAACTTAAGATCGTATTGCTTGCAAGTACTAATCTAAAGGTTCACAGAAATTTGTCATTTAATCACAAGTATGTCTCTGCCAAAAAATGGCCACAAAGTATGAATATGAGCAAAGCATTAACATTAAAAATGAAGTGAAATAAACTGATTCGAGGAGGTGCTCGTCTGGTGGAAAGATGAACGTGTGAAACTAGGCAGCAAGAGAAAGGGAGGAGGTGGTTATTCAGGCTACATACCAGAGTGCTGAGATAGCATTGGTAAGTGTGGGCTAGAATCAGTGATAAGTGTACTGTGCACTTTATGATAAATGAATTTATCTGTGCCACAGGCTGTAAACGTACATTTTTTTTAAAAGCTCAAACAGAAAAAAAGGAGAAACAGCTACAAGTTGTATACACATTTTTCCAGACAGGTCACATTTATCATCTCTGGCTAGATGGCTGTGGTGCAAGTACACAAGTAGTATGACTCTGAAAAACTTAATCACATGCTAATTCAGAATTCTATTGAAATGTAAATCTGAATTTACTTAAGCCAAAATTAATTGTTAAAGTTTCAGCTTTTTAAGGCTGAACAGTTTTGTACAAAGAAAACTAATTTTGGTTTTAAAATCTTGAGGCTAAATTTGAGAAAAATCAGTCAGCCTGCAAGTTGTATGCCTGTAGATTGCAGATTGCACCCATAGGTTTAAACACTTGGCCAGCAGATGTCAATTATAAGTAGTTCAACACAAAACAGGATTGTAGTAAATGTGACAAGGTGGGAAGCAATAAGACCAAATTCAGGGTTTCTTGAGTCCAGGACTTTACTTTATGATTTTATAATTTGGTTTTCTTACAGACTGTTTTAAAAGGACATTAAAATGCAGACAGGCGTTTCTGCTGCTTCCAATCACTTCCATCACACATTAATCATCGGAGCTGTTGGCAGGTGCATTAATGCAAATGCAGATTTAGATGACACAAACATGGTCAAATAATTAGTATCTTGTTTAGTGCTGGCTGCATCCCTATAAACTACTGTTTACAATTTTGGCTTTTCAGAGGAAATACAATATTTTCTATCTCATCTTGCCTGATGAAAAAAGACAGTAAGGTTGCTTGTGCTTTTTGGAGCATTATGGCTGCATTTTTTGAGCAACCAAAGCATATGTGAAACTCCTTATAGAAGGAACCATAACAATCCAGTACTGCTCAGCCTAGATTGGTTTGAGGTGGTAACCCAACACATTGTGCCACCATGTGGATATCACAGCTGTTATTATAGTTATTATTTTTATAACAATTCATGTTTTCCATGGTAACTGTAAAACCCTACAGTTTATTTTGGTTTACCACATCCCAGTTTACACATTTGCGCCCAACTCTGTTTTCTATCTCACAAAAATATTATGCTGTCCAGGGTAGTAAAATGTATTTGTATACCCAGTGAGTTACAGCAAAAATGTAATATTAGTTTGCTAAAAGAAAGTTCATTTTCAGATGTGCATTTATGCTACTTATGCTACTATCTTAAAGACAAAATGCTTAGTGTCTCACCACAGACAGCCTATTTACAATGATTACATGAATTATTTAAATAAAATGGGTAAATAATTCAAGATTAATTTTAAAATGGTAAAGTCTTTGTACTGCACTTCAAACTTCATTTTGTATTTTATTAAGTTTGTATTTTTTTTTTTAGAGTTGTACATCCCTAATTTTCTCAAAGTTAATTACTTGCCTTGAGCTGCTCTAAGTAGACAGCATAGTATGATTTAGAAACAGTGATTGAGTGTAAAGAGAATGTTAGTGTTGGCTTTATGCCTTACTTGGGCATGTCACCCTGGAAAGACCAAAGTCAATATGTTGACACTGGAGAGCTAATTGTTGCTCCCTATGGTACAGTATAACATTGCTCATAGAAAGCCTTTAAACATGGCACTTTCATTAGTCTTATAGGTTTAGACAGCTATATAAAATACAGTTTTGCTTTTTCCACATGTGGCTTCATACTTACTGCCAAAATAAGTTTGGTTTCAATTTCGGGCTATTTTTAGACCTTATGATTTATCTCAAGAAGTATAAAATACAAATTGGGTGATCAATGTAGACATAAAATTCTGGTGAGGGTTTTCAAATTGCAGGTGTATCTATTTTAAAAATTGAAAAACTATTCAATGTTTTTAAAGAACTGTCAAACAAACCAAGGCAAAATATTTTACCTACAGATTATTGATATTTTGTGAGAATTTATTAAGTACAAGAATCTATGATTTGCTAATTTTCTTAAACTTTAATTCATTGAGCACAGTATGAAGAAAAGCTGTCATGCTTTCACTGACTAATCTTTTCAAGCTTGAATATGAACATATTTTGAATTTGATGTATGAAACACTTTAATGAAAGGAAAAGCATTTGAAGTTCAAACTGCATATTAACTTCACCAATTTATTTAATTTTTTATATTCATAACAGGTGAAGGTACTGTAATGAACAGGCAATCTGTCTAGCTTTTGTCCCTTTATCTAAGTACCTGGGCACCCAAATTACCCTAGTTAGGTTAAGCAATCAGAGATGCAATGTTGTAAATGCTATTTACATTATTATTGATAAATAATACATTCAATTAAATGTATTCAAATGCTTTAAGTCTTGAAGGTGCAAAAAATAGCATTTTCATTAAAATAAACTGTACTTAAACTGGCGGCACGGTGGCTTAGTAGTTAGCACATTCGCCTCTCAGTGCTAGGGATTCCTGGTTCAAATCCCCATCTGGGTGGAGTTTCCATGTTCTCCATGTGTCCGCGTGGGTTTCCTCCGGATTCTCCGGTTTCCTCCCACAGTCCAAAAACATAATCAAGTTAATTGAGTTCTCCAAATTGCCCCATATGGAATGTATTTGTGTGCATGTCTGTGTGAGTGAGTATGTGCCCAGCGATAGATTGGTGCCCTGTCCTGGGTGTATCTGCCCAGCGCCTGAAACTTTCTCCCCTGGATGGACATGGGGAAAACCCCCCATGACCCTAATATAGGATAAAGCGGAAGATAATGGATGGATGGATGTACTTAAACTAGGAGTTAAAATGGGTATATGCACTGTGGTGTGCATTATTTAGAATATAAAACAAGGACTTTGTTTTGAATTATACACTTTGAATTATTATTGTGAGGTCCTGTGCAAGCCTTTCCTAAGAGATAATGACATCACCCACAGACTCACTGGCCAAATCCCTAACTGGCAGCCCACATGGCACACTTCCTGTCAACTCTGGTTGTTTTGTGTAATGTTGCACAATTAGTCATAAATGACAGAGTGAGAGTATTGTGTTTCACTTTGCCCCTAACTTACTTTGAAACAATATTTATAGTGGTGCTCGAAACACTGCTAAGCATTCAGAAATCCATATAATTTTGCATAACCCCCCCCCCCCCCCCCCCCCCCCCCCCCCCCCCCCCCCCCCCCCCCCCCCCCCCCCCCCCCCCCCCCCCCCCCCCCCCCCCCCCCCCCCCCCCCCCCCCCTCTTAATTCATTTCCAACTAACCAATGAAACAACTGTGTTAGTGTAGCTGTCTTTGTGCATCGACCATTTTTTCTTAAAATTCAAATTAATTTCACCTTTTTTCAGCATTTATTAATTTATTAAGCTCATAGCAACAATAAAGTGCTACCATTGGTCAAATAGTGTCCTTTTTTTGAAGCCTTCTAACTTTCTTTTACAGTCTAACACACAAGTCGGACGGAGATTTTTTTATTGCGCTTAGCATAAATGTGTGTGTATAAATGACTGTGTGGCAGGATCGCCGAGGCGTGGGGGGAGGGGGAGGGTGGAGCCGGCACTTTGATTACGTTATTTAATGCACCTGACATGGCTCCACCTAATAAGTGTGTGCAATCTTTTAAAACCAGGACCATCAGAAGACGTGGAGAGAGAGAGACCGACCACGAGCTGGAGTGATGGTGGACCTAGCACGGCTACGGGAATTGTTTGTTGGTATGAAATCCTGTCTCCATTCTCTTCATCCCCACTACAGACTGCTATGCAATGGAGGGGCTATTTGGAAAAATAAAGACCTGCAGTAATGCAAAGAATGAAATTGTAGCAGAATATATTTTTTTCTAACTGAATTTGCTGGTGTTTATGCAGAGAGAAAAAATTATTATTTTACATTACATGACTTTAACATATACATTACATGGTTTAACGTATATCTACAGTTATTAATGAAAATTTGATATGAGTGAGTAGGTAAGGTCATTGGTAAGAATAGCAAACCAGCATGGTCAGTACAGACAATGATTTGTGCATATATATGGTAGGTGTAATTTCTGTTGTGCTGCAGCATCGTAACCAAAATGTAGTTGCTGAATCATTTAATGTAAAAGAGCTTTTAATCCATTGCCTGTGTTGGATTTTTGCAACTTTAATTATTGTATTTTTTATTTGGTTGGATAGTGACTGGACTGGAAATGACCAAGCTTTTTGCACACTTAATGATATTGCTTCAACTGTTGACCACTAACTATTAAATCTACAAATGACAAGTGCACTAAAAATTAAAGCTATTTAAGCTAATTAAAACTAAAAATTAAAGCTATTAGCATGTTACTAGTCACAAAGTGGGACATAATAGGAGGCATAGCCAAACACAAGGCAATAGACGGACATGCAAGAACTTCAAAAAAAACAGTTAGAGTTAAAGTTAATTTATTATATAGCACTTTTTTACAATAGTACAGTGTCTTAAAACAGTGTTCTAAGCCTAAACCCCAAAAGTGCAAACCGAAGTGACAGTGGAAAGGAAAAACCTCCCTGGTGTTTTTGGTTTATATGAAACCTAAGGACCAAGGCTTAGTTAGGACTCAATGTGTAGCAAGTGTGCATTTTTCCAAAAATAGAAAAACTAATTTAGGTTTCAGAGTCAGGGGTGTGCATTCTACATATGAATTACACAACTGTAAAGTATCAGCTAAATTAATATTAAACACAACCCAAACTCCCTGCTCATGTGCCATTCAAACAATGACATTAATTGAACAAAGAAAAAAGCTAATAGACAATAGACACGTGTAGTGCACAAACCGACATATCCCCTTTCACAGGGATTAGAACTTAACATGGGGTGGATCTAATATTTCATTATCAGTTTGTTCCTTAAGCTGTTACTGCACAAATGGTATGTGTGTGTTCCCACAAGCATAACATCCTCGAACAAGAATTATCAGCTGTTATTTTTCTCGGGCAGAGATTAGCATCCTCTACTCCCTCTCTATTGTAGATAAGGCCAAAGCCTCTGCAGTAGTATATCATTAAGTCATATGAGCTGACAGCAAGTGGGCCAGGACAGTAGGGTACAAACACACAGGCCTAAGGTTATTGAATCCTTGTTTTCCTGGTAGAACTTCCTGTCCCAGGGCTATACTATGGTTTAGTTATAGCCTGATCCACTGTGGAAAGAAGAGATGGGTCTATTCCAGAGGCAGGGCACAATCTGATCGTAATGACGACAGTTTTATTTAACCGACTGTCTCAATAGCATCTAAGCTCATTTAGGATATGTAGTCGTGCTGTCTGGGTGCTCTGGAAATATTCCGTGAGAAAAAAAGCTTTTTTGATCTTGAAGTTTAGTGCTTGTTTCGTCCCAATAGTCATTTTGTCTTTGTACTGAACACTCAAGGGGAATATGTAAACTATGTACATGATACAAACCACATTTTATAAACTCTTATTTTATTCTTAAACACTACGCTTGCTGCAAGGGTCTTGTATCTTCAACCACCACAAGCTAAGCCTGTAATCATCCCCTTTCTGGTTTTAGTCCTTTGCTTTCATGTGTTAATGATAGACCTGCTCCTCATTATGGATTCTCAGCCTCTTACAGATTCCTAACCAGAGCAGCCGCATCCTCCTCCTTTATCAGGGTTTCCTCTTTGACTATAGGGTTTATCTCAGTAATGCACCACCCCATTCCAGTCCATACAGTATGTAAAAGGTTCAGAACAAACCCATGCCTGTATTCCTTATACATCTCTATCTCTCTCTCTCTCTCTCTCTCTCTCTCTCTCTCTCTCTCTCTCTCTCTCTCTCTCAGAATGTAGAGTAAGAGAGAGATACATACATTACCAGGCGGCACAGTGGCGTAGTTAGCATGTATATCTGGGTGGAGTTTGGTTTTTTTTCTGGGTTTTCTCTGTTTTTTTCGGTTTCCCCCTACAGTCCAAAAACATGGATTAAATTTGAATTGTCTGCTCCAAATTACCCCATCTAAATTGTCCCTAAATAGTTGTGAGTGTTCAGAATTGTATTGGCACCCTGATCTGGATGTATCTGCCCAGCGCCCAAATATTTCTCCCCTGGATGGGCATGAAGAACCTCCCATAATCTAGTCCCTCCTAGAGGATTAAGTGGAAGGTAATAAGAGGAAATGAAAGAGACATACGGAACCAGTTAAAAGATCCCACCTTCTTACCTCATTGTCTATTTTCTTGACTTACCATGTAGATGGACATTGCAGTTTTACAATTAAGTTCAAGTAATTTATTTATATAGCACTTGCAACAGTACATTGTTTCAAAGCAGCTTTACAGTGTTATGAGCCTGAACTCCCAAAGAGCAAGCTGATGCGATAGTGGCAAGAAAAAACTCTGTTATGTTGCTTTTTAAGGAAGAATCCTTGGGAAGACCAAGGCTCAGTGGGGGACTGATCCTCGTTAAACAATCTTGCAGCATTAACACTGTAGAACAGCTGTGTACAGATTGTGTAGTGATCAGGGTCCATTTTTAAAAATTACAATATATATATAAGTATAGTGAGGGCATCCTGGCAAGACTGCATGTCACCAGTCCCACAGAAAGCCAGGTTCCACCAATATTTGTCGTAGCCACAGTAACATGGACATTAAAACAGCTTAAGGAACAAACTGATCATGAAATATTAGATCCACCACATGTTATATTCAGGCTTATAACACTGAAGAGCTGAAGACACCTCAAAGAAGCCAATGTTACCTGCAGTTAAATGCAGTTAGAGCTAATAAAGCAAAGTAATTATGTAGTAGACGGACTGTAGTACATCTGTTTTCTTTTCTTTTTTTTTTGTTTTTTTTTGTTTTTTTTGCCTGGGCAAGTAAAAGGTTACCACCTGGATTCAACTAAGCAAATACTAGGTAAGAGCATCCCATTGGATAATTGCATGGGTGATGATGTTTCAGCTGCAACGTTATTTAAGACTGAGTGATGCAGTGAGCTTTTCATTTGTTAAACAATTATGTTGAAAGACACATCCTTTAGTCATGGCAAAGATGTCAATCTGTAAAGAAGTGTCAAATTGTGAACAAGTAGTTTAGGGAGCATGAGACATAATTTTTACACATGGATTGGCCACCGCAGAGTCCAGACCTGAACATATTGAAAACATTTGGTGTGGGGTGGAGAATACTTTTTGCAGTGGTCCAATCATCAATATCTTTGATCTTGGGGAAAAGATCTTGCATTAATGTAACTCAGGACAGAAATAATGTTGTAATATTGCTGAAGCTTGTGGAAATGTTTCCAAAGTGAATGTGTGTCATAATGAAAGATTAAAGTGTATTTTACAGTGTGTGACCTTTTTTTGGTCAGGCAGTGTATTTAAAGTGAAACATTTTTGTCTCAAGCGTTTTCTTTAATAAACTTTAGGACATTTAGACTCTGCTGAGGTTTTTAATTTAAGCAGAATTATGAAAAATTCTAAACAGTACAATGTATTTCTCCATTTCTGGCTGATGTGTCACTGCTGGCCCTCTGCTAGAACTGGCAAACTGCATGTGATTCAAGTGTGGCCCGTTTATAAAAACATTTATATGGTCCACATTTCCCAAAACATAAGTAGTCTTTATTTGGCATACACATGGCACTGCTTCCTATGTATGACCTGTTTTGGTTGCTGTCTAGTTGTAAATTGTTGTGTATGGGGCTCAACCAGAAAAGGTCTGCCCAAGTTCTGTCAATTAATCTGGGCATGTGCTGCCATCTTTTCTTAGAAACTCTGTCTATTTAAGCAGGACAATGCCAGGCTTTATTCTGCGTGAGATAAAACAGTGTGGGTTCATAAAAAAGATTGTGGGTGCTTTTCTGCCTGCCTGCAGTCCAGATTTGTCTACCCTTTAAAAATACATAGTGTATAATGAAGAGAAGAATTAGACCACAGATTGTTTTTCAGCTCGAGTCCTGTATACAGCTTGAATGAACAAAAATGAATCTTACAATTAACCATTAATTAAATAGATTTGTTTATATGTTTATGTTTATGTTTTTCAGACATTTGTTTCTGAATTTGTTATAAAACATTGAAAACATTGAAACAAATGAAAAAAATGAAAAAAAAATTTGTCTTGATTTTGTTCATAAAGCGTTAGGAAAATAATCATCTATCCATTATCTTCCGCTTTATCCTCTATTAGGGTCGCGGGGGGGGGTTCCCCATGCCCAGATATACCCAGGACAGAACGCCAATCTATCGCTGGGCACACACACTCACAGACACACACACAAACACACACTACATGGGGCAATTTGGAGAATTCAATTGACTTGATCCATGTTTTTGGACTGTGAGAGGAAACCAGAGAACCCGGAGGAAACCCACGTGGAAACGGGGAGAACATGGAAACCCAAACCAGATTGGGATTTGTACCGGGAATCCCTAGCGCTGACCACTAAGCCACCGTGCCGCCCGAAAATAATCATATATTAGATATAGAGTCTGATTGCAACTATTCTCTGGTGCACATTCTTCATATACTTAATATTCTTAAACAGTGGGGGGAGCAACTTATATTAAAATATTGCACATTTTTACTCACTAAAAATGTATGAAGTAGAATGACACTATGGAACAAGTAAAGAACTTAAAATGTATTAAATACTTTGTAGTAAGACTTTTTCATAGATTCCAAAATTTCCACACAAAAAAGGTAACCTTCTAACTAACTATGTCTTTTAAACGCTGCACATTTACAGAGTACACTAGCATAACCTCAGAATTTCTACAATTTATACATGCTATACCACAAATCTTTATTTTAATAACATGTTACCATATTGTTGTTTCACAGTAAAAAGGTACTGGGTTTGAGATCATGGTGAGTTCTCCATGTATCTCTGTTGGTTTGCTTCAGCTTAATACATACCTTCATAAACTTAATTATTATTATTAAGTAACTTATTTTAAAATCTGATTGGGGATTGTCCACATTTACCTCTGGTGAGAATGCACCTGACACCAACCGCAAATGCAGCTTTGAGACAATTAAGCTTATCTCACTGTTTGCCCCCGAGTTGTGGGAAAAGACATAGCACTTGGTGTCCTAGACATTGAGTGACAGAGACAGAGACCAGCAAGCATTTTCAGAAGAAATATAAATATATCAGCCTGTAGCTTTATCAAAATTAAACTCCCCTAAATAGTTTTGTATTACCAGTGTAATGTTAAGCTGACATACATAACAAACAAACATACATACAGTTAAATTTGAGTTTAATTATTTGTTTGTTTGTCTTTTTTTATTTATTTTTAAATATACTTTTCTAGATCATTTTGCTTTTTAGATTAAATACCATGTTTAAAAATCTTCTACACACTTCTTAGTTGCATACCCATGTAAATGTTTTTAAAAATTTATTCACATAATAACTAACTGGAATCAGGCATTTACAAGAATCCCTGCAGTGCAGTTCACAACAAAGATAAACATTGCTGGCAAAAATGATGCAACACCTACAGAAATTCATTTACAAGAACATACAGGCTACCCACAAAAGTTTGTGTATGCATGCCCAGGCATGAGCACATAATTTTATTCTGCATTGCACATGCCAAAATAGCAACTCCCCGATACAAACACATAATTTTTTCTGTACATTTGTTAACATAAAGTAAGCATTCATTTATGTTTGCAGAGTTAACAAAAGCAATTGTGGTTGGCTTTGTCTTTATATAAACAAAACAGCAGTCCTTTACCTTCTTTAGTTCCAATGTTCTAAAACACAAACCACACAAAAGTTTAAATTTGACTCAACACAAGACTGTGTAAGCAAATAAGGTTCTTTCATTTAACATTTTGATAATTTATGCAATTTCAGCATGCCATATTCCTACCCATGTAACTGGGTGGTCAAATCATTTGTTCATCACTCAAAGAACGCAAATGGCTGCGATCAAAAGAATACATGCTTTAGTCTGTACTTTTGATTCATTCATTCATTTTCTTTCGCTTTATCCTATATTAGGGTCGCGGTGGGGTTCCCCATGCCCATCCAGGGGAGAATGTTCGGGCGCTGGGCAGATACACCCAGGACAGAGTGCCAATCTATGGCTGGGCACACACTCACAGACGCGCACACAAACACACTCTACATGGGGCAATTTGGAGAACTCAATTGACTTGATCCATGTTTTTGGACTGTGGGAGGAAACCGGAGAACCCTGAGGAAACCCACGCAGACACGGGGAGAACATGGAAACTCCCTCCAGATGGGGATTCGAACCGGAAATCCCTAGTGCTGAGAGGCGAACGTGCTAACCACTAAGCCACCGTGCCGCCTAGTACTTAGAGAATTTGACTGGTCATTGTGAGGTCTGTATACATGATGAAAGGTAGAGTATATATCGTAGTAAAGTATTGAATGGTGTAATTCAATAACAAAATTTATATTTGTTATTACGGTCACTTGTTTTTTGGACATGCCGATAAAGCGATAGAAATGTTAAAACCAGTCTAAGAAATGCTAGTTATAAAGTAAGCTCTCTGGACCCTGTAAGTTACCTCAGCCCAAAAATGTCAAACATAATGGTACAGATGAAGGCTGTTTTTTTTGGCCATGCCTGTATATTGCACTCAACTGGAGAACCAGGAGGAAACTCACGGGGAACCTCAGCATTCAGAGGCAAATATGTTAACTACTAAGCCACCGTGCCACCAGCAAGTGAATTTCTGTTAATTATTGTGATAATATTTTACCTCTTTCACACTGATTTGAATCATTCAGCTCATTAGAACTAAATTTGAGTTTAAAAAAAAAACAAAAAACAAGTGTTTATACAATTGTATTGAATTGTGATATTATACATAGATATCACAAATGTGTAATGATATTATCACATTATACTGGAAGGAAGACACTAAGTCAATGACAGGGAACAGGAACATACAGCCAGGAGAATAGTAAGAGCTTGGAAAACTGGGAGCCAAGTATCCAAAGCTTTACAGCTGCAAAAGTTGACCACAGGCTATTGATAGTGGGGAACTCCCTTAACAGATGTACAGCTTAACTGTTCCAGACTGGTAGATGTGACAGCAGGGATCTGCAAATCACTTCTGAAAGCAGTGAAACCATTTGTAAGTAGTGGTTAAAGATCTAAGGACAGCTTTCTTGCCATGGCTGCCATCCAATTAGTAATGCAGTGTTTGTAGTAGATTGTAAATCTGTAATGAATTAAAAAGTTAATTTTAATGTTCCCTTTTTTCTTATGTTCCTTTAAAGGAAATGTATTTATTGTGATGTATTTGTATGAATTTCATTTAATTTAATGTATTTCATTTCAATGTTTTTTATTTATTTATTTAACTTATTTAAAACTGTATGTGTTGCTCTGCCACAAAGTGTGAATGTGATAATTATGCACATGGTGAATGTGAGTGATCAACCAATTCACCCTACCAACATTAAGATTGGGCAGTGGGAACATCATGGTGTTGTGCTGTATCCTAAAACAACCTTCATTAAAAATCTCTGATCAGAATTATTTCAGTTAACCTTTTGCTAGCTTCAATGATCAGCACATATGTATTATCTGCAGGATACTACAGCATTTAAAGCGAGGCTGAAAGATATTGATGTTAATGAACTGTGTAAAGTGATTTTTTTTTCTTTATCATAACACTTTCCAAACAGAGTATCAACATTAGCTACCTATTATGCAGCATCTAAAAGTGGTAATAATGCAATGAGATGAAAGCACTCCTAAAGACTTACACCAGACTGGAGTTGGAATGTGTCCATGTTTGGCTAATGATGCTGGGATTAAGTAAAACAGCAAATACAAACAATCAGGCTTTTTTGGTCTCCAAATTGCCCAAATATCCAGACAGGCCCAGTAGCTATTTAAATATATTACATTTTGTATTAGACAGTAGCTTAGTGGTTAGCCCTTTTGCCTCTCAGCGCTGGGGATTCAGCTACGAATCCCAATCTGACTAGTGTTTCCATGTTCCGTGTCCACATTTTCCCCGGGTTCTCAGATTTCCTCAGTCCACAGTCCACAAATAGTAATTCGAGGTAAACTGACTGCTCTAAATTGACCCTATTGTGTGAGGGAGTGAGTGAGTGAGTGTGTCCAGTGATGGATTAGCGCCCTGTCCTGGGTGTATCTGCCGAGCACCCGAAACTTTTCCCCTGGATGGACATGTGAAACCCCCTTGACCCTAAAAGTGGATTAAGCAGAAGATAATAAATTAATGAAGCAAGTAAATTTCAGAAATGTGACATGAACAAAATTGGGTATTAATATTAAACCATTGAATTAATTTTAATTAATTTTTGTAGTGACCAAAAAATGAGTCACTGTAATTGCCAAATATAGGTTTCCACAAAGTTTTACATTTTCTAAATTTTAAAGACCTTTAAATTTGTGATTAGGTAAAAACTTATTATAATATCTATTTAAAAGTGTCGAATATCTTCTTCAAGTTTCTTTGTATTTAACATTTCAAGATTACATTTATTTTACTCTAGTATTTTTATCCACCCCAATCATATTTTTTTCACACCAAGTGCCAGCAACAAAATATACAATTATGTTTTATCAATTAACCATTGTGGATCTCCAATAAGTGAAATATCATATCTTACATAATAACTTATTAACTAAAAACAGATTAGTGTAATACAAGTGATTTTAATAATCTGTACTCCTAATCAGATATAATGTAGTATCAGGCAATACCTTATTCTGTTTATGTCAAAAATATGGAACATTCAGGTCTGAAACCTGCCATCTTAGTTGCTGACAGCAGCAGTGATCATTGATTTATGATTTTGAGCAGTGGCATGTGTAAACAACGCATCCTGCTGGCTTCTGTTTGAATAGCTCAGATCATATGGCACTAGAGGAGTTAGATATGGCACCTCTATCAAAGCAAAGCATGCCATCAGAAACCAAACTCTGCCACTCAACTGCTGAGGCCCAAGAATAGAACTTCACGAGAAACTTCACAACCTCCTGAGCTTTAAGGCAATTGAAGAACTAATCATTTTGACAGTATATGTTAAAATATATGCTGCAAAAACATCTTAAAACAACTAAGTAAGTTTGAGTGTAATGTGATATGTTTCGAAATGTTCGAAATGTTTCTAGCCACTAAGATTGCACAGCGTAGTGTTGCACCCCACTGTAATGATTAGGCACAGATGCACTCATGATTTGTTACACCTGTGAATGCATCTGACGCCAATTATTATTCCCAGGAAGGATTAAAAAGTTGACGGAAACTAAAGACCTTCAGTGATGCTTGATGCCATGGCCCTGGTCATCTCTTATGTGGTCCTGATTGCACAAAAAACTGGCCAAAAAATACATTAAGTTGATGGAGAAACTCCCAAGGAAAATATTTAGCACAAAAGAAATACCTCATGACAACCATTATATGCTATAAGTTCTACAAAGTATGGTGGTGGTAGTATTATGTAGTAAGCATATTTTCCAGCAGCAAAGGGTTACAGGACAAAGAGATGTTGCAAGGAACATTGAAAGTCTTAAGGTAAACAGATAGCCTTTATCTAGACATTTGAAGAATGATTGGTGGTTTATTATCTATCCCATGTTCTTGATTGGCTGACCTAAATTTAAAATAAAATTCATGGGAGGTATTAAATTCTAAGACTATTAGTTTTAAATATTTAATATAAGCCAAATAACCTCTTTTATTATTGCTTAAATTATGTAAAAGAACAATATTTTAATGGTTTTTCATTTTTGTTGCGTAAAACTAACTGACTACGTCGTACCAAAATTTGGTATAAAAAATGTTTTCATGCCCACGGACTGACTAAGAAATAACTAAGATGTTCTTGGCATGATGAAACATGTTTGTAATGAGTTAAGCTGTTGAAGTTGTGAAGACATAAATGAAGTGAAAGAATAAGAACTTGGTTAAATTGTGGTGGTGCTTAATACTCGGCATGGAAGCTTTTAAGAAAGCTATGTGTGTGATAGATATGTGCGTGCCTTAGCTCACTTATGTAAGATCAGAAAATGTTTTAACATGAGTGTTTTCACAAACAACAATTGATCATCCTAAGATCTCGGTACTCTTTGCTCTTTGCTCGGGGCTCAGAGTGCAGCCGTATGCGACCGCCTTTTGATGTGTGATTTTTGTCTGTCTGAGCATCAGGTGCACCCAACTGCATGTCTGTAGCTCTGGAGA
Source organism: Corydoras maculifer (assembly GCA_019802435.1). Classification (NCBI taxonomy): domain Eukaryota; kingdom Metazoa; phylum Chordata; class Actinopteri; order Siluriformes; family Callichthyidae; genus Corydoras; species Corydoras maculifer. Next base: position 762,368 of record JAFMOD010000809.1, on the reverse strand, counting down.
CAGACTGTAAGACTCCTCAGCCTCTTTTCCTCATGCACAGAGGCGAGTATGTGCGGGTGGGCGGTGGCAATATGCCAGGTGAGTGTGCTTACATGCCTGTTTAGACCTGTCTGTTTGCACTAGACCTTTATCCAAAAGTCTTCTCCTATGAACTTCCAAAATGAAAAAAAATTATAAATAAAATTTACCTTGTTTTTTTAAATAAACAAATATCTGTGTTTAAATTAACTACTTATGTTTTTTATAAGAGCACTTAAAGTACAATTAATGTACAGTAGTGCCAAAACTTGTGAAACAGTGTAAAGGAAAAGTTTAGGTTTGTGGCTTACAGTAAATGATATTGGAAAAAAATATGTTTGTAATCATCTGTTTGTTTATTGGTACATGATTGGTCCAGTGGGTTTTGTGCACTGAATAGATACTGAGCAGATACATTGACCATGGCTGAACAAGCCAGACTGTGAATTACTTAATGCAACAGCACTTTCAGCTATTTAAAGTACTGTGGGCAAGAGAAGGATATCAGGGGAAAGTCACGGATGGTTAGCATCTACTTTTGCAAGTATACATCACTGTGCAGTCGAGAGCATGTCAAAAAGTGATGTGTGCAATAAAGCAGGTGTGTCAGAAGGTAATTTCTATTTACTGAAAATGACATTTAATATTTGTGGTTATTGTTAGGGCTGGGGTGTCACATACTTGCTGCATTCTAGTGTTTTTAACATTTTTAAACACCTTTTTTTAAATGCCTTGCTTGCTAAACATTTATATAGATTCCAACATAAATAGTTTTCATTAATGTGTAGTGGGGCGGCACGGCGGCTTAGTGGTTAGCACGTTCGCCTCTCAGCGCTAGGGATTCCCGGTTCGAATCCCCATCTGGGTGGAGTTTTCATGTTCTCCCCGTGTCTGCGTGGGTTTCCTCCGGGTTCTCCGGTTTCATCCCACAGTCCAAAAACATGGATCAAGTTAATTGAATTCTCAAAAATTGCCCCCTATAGAGTGTGTCTGTGTGAGTGAGTGTGTGCCCAGCGATAGATTGGCACCCTGTCCTGGGTCTATCTGCCCAGCGCCCGAGACGTTCTCCCCTGGATGGGCATGGGGAACCCCACCGCGACCCTAATAAAGGATAAGCGGAAGATAATGAATGAATGAATAATGTGTAGTGTTTGCTTGATGGATGATTGTTGGACAATATCCGGTTGCATAGGGTAAAAAAAAGCTTCTGCATAGCACGTGGGACACCAATGGGATGAGAGTAATACATGACTGACTGGATATGAATATATTGGGGTAAGATATGTCAGATTCTACTAACCAGCAATAAAAAGACCACCCTTACTATAACCACTAAAATGTACAAAAAACAGCATCTGTGGTATAGTGGGGTGGATTAGTGCCCAACGCATAGGTCATCAGCATAGATGTAAAAAAGATTACAGCAAAAGCTTTCTTTTAGCAGTCCACCAAAACAACTTTTGATATTCAAGAGTGAATCTTATTAAACTAAGATATTCTTACCACATGTCCAAAAAAAAATTGCTGCAATTTTCTAGCTGTGTGGTTCTACAGTTTGTATGGTCATTATAGGCATTCATCCTTTCTCCATCAGCGGCTTATAAGCTATTATTTCTTTATTTATTTGTATTACTTATAAATAAAATTAATAGACCTAATTTAGACTTCTAGTAAGTGTAGCAGCACCAAATTATATTTCCTGTAATTATTTAATGAATTCAGAAAGTCATCAAGCTGCAGCTTTGTCTTTGTGCTGGGCTCCTTATTACATACACATTAAAATAAACGTTTGATATTGACTAAAAGATGCACCTAGAGATTAAAGGAAAGAGTGACAGAATATTCAATCAAAAACTTTTAGCTTTTATTAACTGTCTGAAATAGTATGGTATATAATAGGGCACGGTAGCTCAGTGGTTAGGGCATTGTGCTGTCAATCTGAAGATTGGCAGTTCAAATCCCAGGTCCACTGAGGTTACCAGTGTGGGTCCTTGAGCAAGACCCTTAACCCTCATTGCTCCAGGGATATTGTGATTAACCCTGTGCTCACATTGTAAGTCTTGTAGGTCGCTTTGGATAAAAGCGTCTGCTAAATGACCAAAATGTAAATGTAAATAAATAGAGATAAATAAAGGTACCAATATTGTGTATTGTAAATATTCTTTATTATTATAAAATAAAAAAAATTAAAATATTAGCCGCAAAATGTGATTACAAAATTGAAATAAAATTGCTGGTTTAGTCTGAGTGATGGCTGTCCAACATTGCATTGCTCAATATCTTTTATTCAGTAATGCACGATGTGCAGACGAACAGTTTAGCATGAGTAATGTGGTGTGGTATTGTCCTACCAAAATAAGTAAATCATTCTATAAAAATGCATGTTCTATATGACAGCTTATGGCAGAAACAAACAAAATATTGCATCAATACTTTTACAATTTCCAATTGTACAATTCACCAATATCTTATGAATTAATGCACCCTATACCAGCATATGCTAGTGTTACCTTGCATGTTTTCACAGACAAATATTTTTGAAAGTGTACCTAAGATCATAACATTTCCTTAACTAAATAACATATGTCAGATATGCAGTGCTGCCTGAAAGTTGCAAACATCCTAAAGATGTATTTTATTGCAGGGTATTACAGTAATTAATAATAAATCATCCATCCATCCATCCATTATTTCCCGCTTTATCCTCTATTAGGGTCGCGGTGGGGTTCCCCATGCCCATCCAGGGGAGAACGTCTCGGGCGCTGGGCAGATACACCCAGGACAGGGCGCCAATCCATCGCTGGGCACACACTCACTCACTCAAACACACTCTACATGGGGCAATTTGGAGAACTCAATTGACTTGATCCATGTTTTTGGACTGTGGGGGGAAACCGGAGAACCCGGAGGAAACCCACGCGGACACGGGGAGAACATGGAAACTCCACCCAGATTGGGATTCGAACCGGGAATCCCTAGCGCTGAGAGGCGAACGTGCTAACCACTAAGCCACCGTGCCGCCCCATAATAAATCATAATAAATAAATATATTATATAAATAAGGCGGCACGGTGGCTTAGTGGTTAGCACGTTCGCCTCTCAGCGCTAGGGATTCCCGGTTCGAATCCCCATCTGGGTGGAGTTTCCATGTTCTCCCCGTGTCTGCGTGGGTTTCCTCTGGGTTCTCCGGTTTCCTCCCACAGTCCAAAAACATGGATCAAGTTAATTGAATTCTCCAAATTCCCCCCGTTTAGAGTGTGTCTGTGTGAGTGAGTGTGTGCCCAGCGATGGATTGGCGCCCTGTCCTGGGTGTATCTGCCCAGCGCCCGAGATGTTCTCCCCTGGATGGGCATGGGGAACCCCACCGCGACCCTAATAGAGGATAAGCGGAAGATAATGAATGAATGAATGAATGAATTATATAAATATAAATAAATTGTTTTTTTTTTTAATTAGCATGTAGGGCTGTTCTTTTTACGTTTTTGTGTTTCATTCTTTTTTTATATTTTTTTATTTTCTGCTAATCTTTATTAGCATCTATACAGACGCATCAAAATCACATCAATGCTTAGAGGTTGAGCATGTTTCATGTTAGAAATTATTCTTTTCTGTTTTTGGAATGTGTGGAGGAATAAGCTCCCATGTAAAAATGGGGAAAACATACAAACCACACACAGCAAGGTTCTTGACTACCCTGCCATAGAATTCAAAGTCTGAAACCGTGGACCTTTTTGCTGTGAGGTGAAAGCACTGCCAATTGCACTATTGTACCTCCCTTAATTTGTTTCATGAGCCAGTTCATGGGAGATCCTATATTAAGGACAACACCACTGCTTTGAGAGCAAATAAGATCACGGCAGAATAGAAAGCAGATATGAAAACAAATGCTCAGTAGAACAAATTTAACAGTGATAATATATGCTTTTTACAAAGACATAGTTGGTGTACAGGCGGCAACGGTGGCTTAGTGGTTAGCACGTTCGCCTCTCAGCGCTAGGGATTCCCGGTTTGAATCCCAATCTGGATGGAGTTTCCATGTTCTCTCCGTGTCCGCGTGGTTTTCCTGCGGGTTCTCTGGTTTCCTCCCACAGTCTAAAATATGGATCAAGGTCAATTGACTTCTCCAAATTGCCCCATATAGTGTGTGTTTGCGTGCGTGTCTGTATGAGTGAGTGTGTGCCCTGTGTGGGATAGATTGTCATGGGTGTATCTGCCCAGTCATGGGTGTATCTGCCCAGCGCCCCAAACGTTCTCCCATGGATGAACATGGGGAAATCCCTAAGACCCTAGTGGAGGATAAAACGGAAGACAATGGATGGCTGAACTTGATGTACATAACAAATGACATGTAAATGACTAGAATATTAAAGGGAAGAAATGAAATTAAACATGGACAGTAAATACAACAATAACAACAACTAATAATAATAGTAATAATAATAATAACAATAATAATAATAATAATAATAATAATAATAATAATAATAATAATAATAATAATAAATATTTTGTAGGAGGAACATCGCTATTATATGTGTTAAATAAAAAATGAGCTTTGCACCTGTTGTAAACTAACTATTGTCTTCATTTTATGAAGGTTCGTGAGTAACGAAAGTGGAATTTACGTGCAGCAGGTTTGATAAAAAATTATATAATAAAGCATGTTAGTAGTGTTCCTATTTACCAGAGTAAGGTTATAGTGTAATATTGTCAACGTGTCATTGTGAATGTGTACTCTAAAATTCGACTGTGAGAGGTATAATTAGAGAGCAGGGAGAGTGCGCACTGCGGCGCGGGGAGGGAGCCGGAGGAGGAAAAGTCCTGCCCTTGCTGAAAGATTTCCTGTTTCAGAGCGAAGCAAGCAGAACACATTTGAGTCAAGGCGTTCATACACAGCGACACACACTCTTTTACACACACACATACACACATATTGACCGAGCAAGAACGACGGAGGCTGTTCATCCTTCAGTGGCTGACGCGCGGAAAGCACCTTTCTATATTCCGACTTCACCTGGAGTGACTTCAGCGGCATTCATGTGAACACGCAGAAAAGTTCTCAAATGGAGACCTGTGGCTGCGTGCTGCTCTGTTGGATCGCTATCTTCATATCTACACTCGTGTTCGACTGCAACGGAGTGGGTGAGTCTGTACTTTCCAACCGAACCAACTGTTTTCAGACTTCAGCTGATCCAGGAACGGAGCTTCGCTCCAGCTGTTTCGACAAGTACTTCACTTGAGACACATGAAAACGTCCAGCTCACAGCCTCGTCGTTTTGTCTTCTTGATGAGTCGTTCCCTTTAGTTCGCGCAGTTTGTTAGCGTTATAATAATGCGCCGTATGTACACAGGTGCCTTAAGAACATGTCTCGGTTAGAGACTTGAAAAGCTGTCCAAATCTACAACACACGCGTTTCTGTATCTGCTTACTGTACGTTTCAGATACCGAGCTGCAAAAAAGTTTTAACACTGTTATTCCTAATCCCATGATGTTATATATTTACGTAATGGAAATGGAATATTCAGTTGTGAAATGTTTAAATCAGTTTTATACCTCTACCCTATGGTGTTAGTTATGCAGTGTTATTTGGATTTCTCCTGACTTTAAAAAATTTCAAAATGGGTTTCCATCCACAACATGTGATGACAAACTGTTACATAATCTAATGAAGCACAGAAAATTGAATATCAGTTGTGAATCCACTGTTACTGTTATGTTCTGTATCAAAAGTCTATCACAGCTATTGTTGATTTGGTATTCAAAGGTCTTGGAGACAGTTCTGGATTTGTATGATGTAAAGTCTTTAGAACCTTATTGCAATTCTCTTTAATATATTTACAATATTTTGTCACACAGACTTGATCTAGGCCTAAGTTCTGCCAGTGCAAGGTGTGCACACATGTTCTTCAGTCTTCCTAAATCTGTTCAAGCTTTACAAAGAAATGTTTGTTTTGAGTACTAACATTACTAAACAATATACCCCATTTCTGTACCTTCAACCATTATATTTAAAGCCATTAATATTTTATTTAGCTCCAAACCCTTTACACTGATTGTAAAAATTAATATATAGTATAAAATTTATCATTGGTTACACTTTCCTTAAAACAAATGTTGTGGACTGTAGTGAGATGTTACATGTCACTTGTTTACACACTGAACTGTAACCCACTTTGACAGGTCATTTAGATTAAAAGGTAATCTTACATATAAAATGCATAAAAAGGACTTAATGCCATGCCAGTTCAACCATTTAACCATTCCACAGTAGTAATGTATTTTTTAATCATATATATCATTTAATCATGTATTTTAGGCATTAGAGAATCAATTTGAGTAGTTTTTCACAAGGAAAACTAATTTTCAAAGTAAAAGTAAGAATTTAGTGAGGGGAAGTTATTTACTTTTCCTTGTTTAAAAATTTTAAAACATACAGTAATGATGTGATCAAAGTCACTACATGTTAATAAACAATACAATATCATAAATTTGAATGGGTATTAAAGCATAAACCATGACACTAATACATTTTTTAAAAATGTTGGTAAGTGTGATGAAAAAAAGTGAAGCTACATAGATGTGATGAAAACTAAATAACAGAAATGTTTGCATGTCACTGAAGTTCTTTTACATCACTGTTACATGAGAGCTTATTTTAAATGTTTCTACACAAAACCAAAGCTGCTGATTACAGGTTTACTGTTTAATATCACTTCTGCCACTTGTTTTCAAGAGTGTTTGGAACTTGTTCATCTCTGTATATTAACTAAACATGTTTAATAAAAAATACAAGAATATCAACATGAAGCAACATCAAGCAGGTTTAAATGTAGATTATAATAAAGCAACAAAGGATGGGGATAAACACATTTGCTGATATAACCTCTCAATGAAGTTTTTACAATACATTTTCTAAACAATTATCTGAAAACAAGAACTCAACAGAAAATACCAATAAGCTCCTCCTGAAGTTCAAAGTGCAAATTTTCTACTTCCATTACCGCCCAAATTCTTAAAGAATGACAATGACAGTGGCAAGACAAATCATCTTGAGGCAAATGTAACAATGAAGAGGGCATATATTATATACAATAGTTAAGTTTAACAAAAATTACAATACAAGTCATTTGTTGATTTTGTTCATCCATTAATCATAAATATTGTTTTAAGACACAGCAGCAAGTCACAGCAGCATTGTGGCATAGGTGGATGGAACAAGGAAACAATATGTTTTTACAGTGACATGAAAAACACACAATATTTAGTTCTTAGAATTATGTAAAGCTGCTTTTGAACAGTGTTACTGTAAAAGTGCTACGAGTTGAGTTGAATCCAGTCTCTTTTTAACATCAGAAATGTCCTTGTGTTTTGCCATTTTCTGCTCTCTATAAAGAGTACGGTTTCAACCTCCCACTCTTTCACTCCCACTCCAAGTTTTGTAAGTTGTTTGTATATTGCTCTTTTGCATGGCATTAATTTTAACTTTTCATCCCATGATTACAGGTGTGTTAGGTACTTATTATATGGAGGGAGTCCCACCGTGCCTTTTTTAAACATCAACTTGCCTGTGCTTGACAAAGCTAATGGTTCCTCTTTGGCAAAAGCGAGTCCATGTTTTTGTTATTAAAGAAAACATAATGCTTCATTTAGAGTAAGGATTATATAGTTCAATCAGTGAATTACATGCCTTGTAATAGTGCTTTAATCTTGATACAGACAAAAAAACTAGTATTAGCTGTAGTACTGTGTACATTATTACAGAGCTGTTGCCCTTTTCTTTAAACCACACGTTAGCTCCAGATTATTCAAGCAGATTGAAAATACTTGGTGATCTATCAAAAAGAGAAAAAGTTTAAGCAGAACAAAAATGCCATTTCTGCTCAGGCATTTGTGTGCTCGGTAATGCTGCATCTGTTTTAGTCATTACATCTTGCAGCTTGCGTCAGAAAGCAAGCCCCTGGTGGGTGTAATCATTCAACCAAGCTTCTGCCATTTACTTTACCTTTATGAACTTCCTTTCCATCTACAAATGTGACATTAACGTGATAAACAAACAAAGACCCCTCCTACACAAACATGCACTGTAAGTTTGGGTCTGCCTCATCTTAGTGGGAGGGTCTTAAAAGTCTTGAGTAAGAGTGAAATTCTGCTGTGTTGTTATTGATAAGCACACATTTTTCTAAGATAAGGTTTCTTCACCCTCTAGTGCCAGAGTGCCTATCACAGTCCGCTAAGTATTACTAATGCAAAACCACGTCAGGTATAACACCCGCATTCACAGTGCATATCACCCAGTGAAGATTTTAACATGACCTCATTGTCTCGACAGCCATCAGTCTGAGAGGATAAAGGGCAACACTGGTTTCCTCTTGGAATTATCAAGCATAGTAACTAGAGCACTGGTGCAAAACAAGTGCAAAGATTTATTTTAATTGTTGTAGTGTATAGGAATCTTGAAAAGTATGAAAAAAGTATTTTTGATTTGTACAAACACAATTTCCTGAAAAGTTGAGACATTTTTGTGAAATTGCAACATTTGCAATTTCTTTTTTCATTTAAACATTTAGTGTTTTTCAGTCTTCATGTCAAACTTTTTGACAAACTTCATGACAAACTATTTATTAAATATAGAACAAATGGCTGCAACACATTGAAGAAGCTTGCACAGTGGTATGTTGATCACTTGGTTGCATAACCTTTTTTCCATTCATCCATCTATTATCTTCTTCCTTTAATTATGGTTTATTAGGGTATATTATTAGGGTTGTGGGGTNATTTAAACATTTAGTGTTTTTCAGTCTTCATGTCAAACTTTTTGACAAACTTCATGACAAACTATTTATTAAATATAGAACAAATGGCTGCAACACATTGAAGAAGCTTGCACAGTGGTATGTTGATCACTTGGTTGCATAACCTTTTTTCCATTCATCCATCTATTATCTTCTTCCTTTAATTATGGTTTATTAGGGTATATTATTAGGGTTGTGGGGTGGTTTCCCAAGCCCATCCAGGGGAGAACGTTTCGGGCGCTGGGCAAATGCACCCAGGACAGGCCGCCAATCTATAGCTGGGCACAAACTCACTCACACAGACACGCACACAAACACACTCTACATGGGGCAATTTGGAGAATTCAATTGACCTTAATCCATGTTTTTGGACTGTGGGAGGAAACCTGAGAAGCCGAAGGAAACCCCCAGATTGGGTTTTGAAACTGGGAATCCCTAGCGCTGAGAGGCGAACGTGCTAAGTACACACTTGTCTTTGTCCCAACTTTGGCATTCGATTCTAATTCTCTTTATATTTAACAAATACATTTGTTTGTCAAAATGCTTAAATACATTTTTTATATTAATGGTAATTAGATTAAGGAAGGCGGCACAGTGGCTTAGTGGTTAGCACGTTCGCCTCTCAGCGCTGATGTAAATGTAATAATTTAAACATTTAGTGTTTTTCAGTCTTCATGTCAAACTTTTTGACAAACTTCATGACAAACTATTTATTAAATATAGAACAAATGGCTGCAACACATTGAAGAAGCTTGCACAGTGGTATGTTGATCACTTGGTTGCATAACCTTTTTTCCATTCATCCATCTATTATCTTCTTCCTTTAATTATGGTTTATTAGGGTATATTATTAGGGTTGTGGGGT